>JAIUCV010000003.1:24646998-24814366 GCA_026724425.1 Erythrophleum ivorense | reverse complement strand
TGTAATCTTGTGTGTGGCATGGGGTAAGAGAGATAGTTTCAATTCTGGGTTTATACACCTTTAAGACAAGTTTAGAATGTCATGTTGGTTCATTCCCACATGCTCAAGTGGTCATGGTTGCCTTAGAACTCAAAAATGGACCATTTGAACCCTTTGTAAAACTTAAAAGTGACCATTTCACAACCTAATGTCAAACTTTGACCAAATGAACGAATTTTTCCATGAAATTTGGCACACATATATATCTTATTTAGATATTTTTAAGAAGATAAAGACCAGATTATTTGGAGCTCTGTGAAATTAATTATGATTTTCAAAGTTGACATTTTTTGCTAAACTGGTGCAGACACTGTTCATATGGTTAGTTCTTAGGCTATGTCATTCGAGGGTCAAATGATGTCCAATGCTCATGAAATTTTATAGAAATAAACTAAACATGATAAGATTTCCATGGCCACTAAGATCACCCCAATTGGACCTCTAGGCAGGGAAATATGAATTTTTGAAGTTGGAGGATAGTACTAGTAGCGACTGTCGACCTCTGGTACTATTCCATCAATTTCCAATGGCTAGTAGCCTTTGTTGTGGTTTGGATATATTTTTACATAAAGTAGACATATGTAGCTTCCATAATGGTAAAGTATGCATAATTTCAATTTTTCTAGAATTAGTTATGATTTTTCAAAATTTATGATAGGAACTTGGAAATTCTACCCGAGGCTGCATCATTGATTTTCATGTATACCATCCACTTGCATGAGTTCTTAGCCATTTCTTGCGCTTGTTATGAGTTTCAATTATGTAATTAAATATGAAGATTAGATGGATGAGTCCATATGGCCCATGGGATACCGAATGAAAATTTTATCCGTGATATAATGCAATTTAATAGAATATTTCTAATAGATTCTCTTGAGAATATTATGTAATTCATGAGAATGAGCCTACAAATGGTATGAGATGAGCTTAGTAAATATGGTGTACAAGTTCCATATAAGGCACAATGATGTAACTTGTAGAATTCATGATCTAGGCTCCAATTTCTCATTTAATCTACAACATATAACTCCATTAGAACTCATTAAAGTCATCATCAATTCAATTCAAGGCGTCTAGACTCAAGTTGCTTCTTATGTCTTAAAATGGAGCCTACGCTTCTATCTCATAAACCATGGCTTCTAAATTTAAACCATTGGTTCCTTTGATATTTATTAATCATATCTAGACCATCCTTTTCCTTAGAAGTGAAGAGAAATCTCCCTAAGTGCTTCATCTCCATTGGCCGAGACATATGCACTATTAGCCAACCATGGAGTTTGTTTGATTTTCTTTAGAAAATTGGTACTTGTGAAGCTTCCTAGATGTCTTATGATGTCATACATACTCTTACATAAGCTAGATTATCATTAGAAGGCTTCAAAATTGGCTAAGTGCACCAAAAACCTAAATCAAATAACTTGATTTCTAAAGCTTCTTTTTTAAATCTAATTGTATATTCTTAATCCTCATGCTTGAAAACGCTTGTCTCTACCTTATTTTGACTTGATTTCATTCCCTATTGAATGGGCCTTATGCTAGACAAATTGTGCATGGAGGAAGCAATCAAGAAAAGCAAGAAAGTCATGGAAGTTTACTTTGATTTCAAAGCTTTTTCAAGGGGCTTTCACTTGGTTCTAGCTTCTCCTTCAAATTCTAACTTCCTCCTACTGAAAAACCCCAAATCAGTCCCAAATTAGTCATGAAAACCATGGGAGAAAAGAGGAGAAAGAGGAGAAGAAGATTGATAAAGGAGAAAGCAAGGAAAACTATAAAATTCTTATACTTTTTGCTAGGTTCCTCTCCTTCTTCTTCCATCCATCTTGTGCACCACTCTCATTTGCCCTTGCTTCTATTTTAGATATGAGAAGGTCGATTATGAGGGCTGGGCAGATGTGGGATGTTTTTTATAAGGCTAAAAGTCCATTTATGCAACTTTTAAAAATTACAATTTAGTCCATTTTCTTACTTCTTTCCAATTAGGCTAATTTCAATTCCTTTTTGAGAACTGTCTTTTCTATTATAAAATTTAGGTCCTCTAATTCATCAAATACTTTGGTTTCACCCAAATTAGATTTAAAACCTTCATAAACAAATTGATCAAAATTTTGGTTAATTGACGTTCTAAAATATAAACTGAGAGGTTTTTACCATTCTAGGGTCCCTATGATTTTTATGACCTCTGAGAACCTCGGGACACTCATTTTTTTCCATTTAAAGATCCTTCTTTTAAGTTTTCTAAAAGTTCACCAAAATTATAAAAATGCCACTAGATATCGTCTGATTTTATTTAGCTATTCTGACTCTGATTTTCAGGCTTTTTTTGCCTTGTATCTTCATTTTTAATTATTTAGAATTTGTCTTAATTTTATTTAATCTCAAATCATTCGATTTAAGGGATCTCCTTTTATATTTTCCTTGGTTTAGGACTTTTAGGACATGTCGAGTATTACATAAGGGAATTATAAAAATAAGAATTCTCAAGGAAATGGATTCATTTTGGACAATTGGAGATAAATAACAATTTCTAGCCATTTAGGTAAAATAAATTAATCTTTGGGCCTGGACTTAATTAAGAAATTAATTAAGAGGAAGTAGGTAATAAATAATTTAGCTATAAGATTAGCTTAGTAATGATAAGAACTAACTATAGAAGTAAATATCTTAACCCAATGGATTTTGGGTAAGCCCAAACCCATCTAAAACCCTAACATATCCAATCCCTCATTCCCCATTCTATAGAAAATTTAAGAAGCTCAAGAAGGAAAATTTGAATATCCAAAGGGGGTTAGGGTTTCATCAACATACCTTAACTATTTCTCACTTTTATAGGAGGTATTTGTCATGGTGAGTTATATGAAACTTAATCTTTTCTTCTTCCTCTACATTTTGGTCTAATTGGTTTGTCATTTGGATGATTTTGATCTTCTTCTCAATTTGAAAACTTGCTCTTTTAGTGGTTTTTGGTTGATTTTTGGAGGTTGAGGCTAGGAGGATTATTAGGTAAGTATCTTCTCTTTATTTTGATGTATTCTTTGCTGAATATTAGCCCCAATAGCTAACTCATATAGTAGGTTTTGATTTTGCACGAAAATATCAAGATTTTAGAGTAGCATGTTGTGGTTTTCTAATGTGAGGAAGATCAAATTCGAATTTAGAGTCTCTTGGTGACTAGGCAAGTATTTTCTAGGTAGATTATAATGATTGGATCTAATGGTGTCCTAATTTATGTTGTAATTAGCATCTAAGAGTATGCTTGATTTGACCTAGGACCTCTAAAGTGTGGGAATTCATCTTTGGCTTTAGAATTTGACTCAACTAAGTGAGGTAATCGGGGTTTGATTAATTCCTTGCATATGTGCTTTGTTAATATGATAATTGTTGCACAATTTATCTTTGCTTTGCTAAATGATTAGTTGGCTACTTGATTGTTATATTTGGACCCTGAGTGAGTCCTTGGTAGAGCTATGGTACAGCTGCCACTTGTGCATTGTGCTTTAATTGAGCACTGAGTTGTGATTAGACTCATAAATGCACTAAGCCCAGGTTATGCTCAATAAGGAGTTGGTGCCATGGTTGGGCCTTTACTTGTCTTATTGACCATTAACATGATGTATGTGATTATTAGCATGGGATAGTAGTCACTAGTAGCTTAACTAGTTCATTTGCTGATATGATGGATGATTATGATGTTTATCTGAATAAAAATGCATTTTTTGCTCATTAAATTAGACATGTTTAGAATTATCTCTGGTTACTAAGATTCATATCTTACCTCATTTTGGCCATTTTGTTTTAGAGTAGATGCTATCATTTTTGTAATTCATTTTGTATAGTATCATGATGCACTTACATTGCCAAGTGTAGGTTTCTAAGGTTTTGTAACTAAGATTGATTTCCTTAGGAAGATAGACCATAAAGTACTTGAAATATGATGCATGTACTTAATTAATTTTTGATATGGATTATTACTAATGAAGAACCATGACCTTTCCTTTGAGATTATAACTATGCTTTGCAATGAATGATCAATTTGAATCTTGTTGTATGGAATCTTGGTCAGAATACCCATTTGAATGATGTTATTAGTGGCCTTGGGTACTTATTTGGTGGTAATCACTTGATGTACATCCCCCCAAGCCCCTAAACAATGAGGATTAGTATATTGTGGTATTTGGGAGTGAGGAGACCTATAAAACTATATTTGTTAGCTATAGAGGCCTTAGAATTCATTTAGCATTAGAGGTAAATGGTTGGAGAGTGTGAATATGAGAGAATAAGATTAGAGGGGATTGAAGTCACAGCCAAAATTACTTAAGCCATAGCCAAGAGTCGTCCAAAGGCTTAGAGCGCTACAGTGCAAGGTGGTAAGTCACATCATAAAACAAGAAAAACTAGGTCTAAAGGATACCCGAAACCAATCTTGCTATGGAGAGCATCGGGCAAGAGGTTTGGTAGAGCTTCAAAAAGGACTCTCACTATGGCAAGAATTAAGTTATGAGGAATAAGAAATTCTTAAGAGTAACTTTGCCATGTGTAACACCATAATTTCTAGCTCATGTTATAATGTTCTTAAGCATTATATCATTAAAGCCATGGAGGGAAGTAGGCAAAATCTATCAAAATAATGAATTTAAATGCACTGCGTCGTGTATAAAAATTTTATTTGGTGTCACATGGACCGTATGAGCTCTATTATATATTCTCATATTTAATTACATCAATACAACTCATTTGCATCATAAAATCATGTCCTACAACTCATAAAAACCAAAATGGAGCTCAAAATAACCAAGTGTATTTTTGGCCAAATTTGCCCTTTTTTCTGACTAAATTTTGAAAAATCATAACTAATTCTAAAAAAATTGAAATCCTACAATCTTAATCATTCTGGAAATCTATGGATGTCTACTTCACACTAAAATATTCCCAAATCATAACATCTATCATAGAGGACGTTTGACATCCAAAATGGTCCAGAGGTCAGACTACATTCTGGAACTATCACAGAATTCTATAAAAAAATTTAAAAAGGTCCAATTAATTCCAAATAATCCAATCCATGCAAATGATACCAATATGGAAATATGTGGATGTTAGATAGAGAGGAAAAGTATCTCCAAACCAGTTCATTAAGCCTAAACGTCAAAATTTAGTGGAACAAGAACTCAGGTTGGGCAAAAGTACTGATACTGGATAGAATGTTCAAAAATTCATATCTCCCTCTCTAGACCTCCAAATGAGGTGATTCTAGTTGGCACGAGTCTGTGAATGTCTAGTTTCTCTGTATAAAATTTTATAATAATTGGACATCATTTAGGGCTCATATGATAGAATTTAATTTCAAACCAAATGAATAGTGCAGTAGACCACAACCCAAAAAATTGCCAACTTTGAAAAATTATCAAATATTTTCTAGATCTCCAAAAATTATGATCTTTAACTTTCCAAAAAGCTCTTAATAAGACCTAATTGCATGCCAAATCTTAGATCAATACTAACTCATTTGGCTAAAAAGTAATGTAGGGCTTCATTATGGTCAATTTTGGCTCCATATAGGATACCCAAATTGCCAAATGGCTTTCCCTTGGTGTTGGCACCTTTTGGGCAAGTCTAAAAGCACATTTCAGACTTGTGTGAGCTGCCCAAATGGTCCCAAACCTCATGCATCTCATTTTGGCCATTCAACCCACACTTATGCACATTTACATCATACTTCCACATTGCATACTTTGGCATTACATACTCAAAATATATGCTAGAGGTCATACATTATATTCATACATCTAAACATCACATAATATCATATTTACACATGTCTCAAGGTTCATAGGCCATTTACAACATCACATACATCGTGAACCATCATTATGCTTCCAAGTTGGAAAAAACAAGGCATACGCTTGTCAATCTCCCTTCTTCATTGTTGTTAGCTCCTATTGCCATAGCTATTTGGTCCACCTAGCATGTTAGATCATTGAAGAGGAGGGGATGAGATTCAAAGAATCCCAATAGCTCATCTCCCATTCAATCATACATAATATGTGCAAAGTAAGCCTTACAAATGCATGTATGGAGAAAATGGAAGTCATGGACATTTTAAAAGCAAACTTGGCATATGAACAAATCATACAAGACATTCAAGAGCTCACCAAGTGTTTAATTGGCCTTACATTTCTCCTCATGGATTTTGGACTTGCCTCACCCATTCTTTGAGAGCTTTGGACTTAACCATACTCTTGGGAGTCCACTTTACTTTTGGGAGACTCTTTATTTTGTCTCAACCAAGCTCAAGGGTTCTTGGCCTCTCCACACTCAAGCAAACTCAAACAAAGATCATGTACTCATTTAGAAGCATAACATGGCATCAAGAATCATAGCATATAAAGGCATGCTAGCATACTTTTCATAGTTTGAAAAAACATATACACACATTCTAAAACAAGCTTAACACACATCTATGCATGGGAGAAGGTGGAGAGAGCTACCTTGTATACACTTACACACTTTTTCCTTGAAATTCAAGCCTCCTCTCTTGGCCATACACCCACAAATTGGTGGAGATAGTTTCTCTTAGCCTAGATACAATTTATGGGAGCCAATTAGGTTCATGAAACACATTCTAAGGCTACGCAACTTGATAAAATATTGATTGCTCTATAGGCTCTATTATGGTCCATATTGGCACCTAATGAAGCAACACCTCTCAAACAATTTCTAGGCCTCATTCTTTCCTCTCAAATATGATTCTTGACTCCTTTTAAGCTTCTTGGAGTCATCACATCATTAAAACAAAAGGGCCTAACATCATGTTGCTTCTTTAGGTCATAATATGAAACCAAGATACTAAATCACTTTCTATGAGTTTTAAATTTTTTCCAAAGCCTCCCCTTATTTTCATTCATCAAATATAACTCAAGAATGGCCTTAGAAAAATTTTAAACTCCCCCTAGCTATGAGAACTTGCTTAGGCAGAGGCTATGCATGATTTATGGTTCCTTGAGTGTGCTTTGTTTTCTTGAAGGAGGAAGCTTGTGGGGAGCATCTTGGGGATCTTAGGAGCTCATTTAAACTCTTAATTAGACTTAGGAATCATCATATAAAACCAAAATTGGGAAGGTGCACACAAAACCTTAGAATTTACATCTTGAAATCTAATGGTATTTTTTATAATTCCCTTTGCATATTCTTAATCTCCACACCTTTTTTCCTTAGATTCATGCTTGATTCTGCCTGAAAATCATCTCCTCCTAAGGTTTTCTCAAGTGGGCTGAAATGGTGGAGAAGGGAACTAAAGATGACAACCAAAGGAAGAGAAATTACCTTGTTTTCTTGCTTTTTATCACTTGAATCTTGTGTTCTTTGAGCTCCTCTCTTCAAATCCGAATTTTCCCCTCAATTTATCCCTTAAAAGAGATTTATAAACTTCATTTTAATCATAGGAAATAAAGGAGAATGGAGGAGAAGAGGTTTGGAAGAGAAAGATGTAACAACCTTAACTTTTAATCACCATAATTAAGGTTAAGTACATGATTAATGATCATATATCAAGGTTTGAAGTCATTAAAATTAATCAATTTGGGAACAAGTGAGAAAATTTGAAACCTTAATGTTGCTAGGGTCATTAGCTAGACAATCACAATTATTCAAATGCGTGAGTGAATTTAATTATTAATGAGGAGCCTTTGATTCTCCCATCCATCAATTCCAACTCATAAAATCCTCCTACAAGTGTTTCTAAATCATTCCTTAGCATTACCTTAAGAGAAACTAAGGTTTCTAGGTGAATATGAGAAATAGAGCACTTTCGTAGCGGCTAAATTCCCTTGCGCTGCGGCAAATTACTCTCGGTTCAACTCCTTACGCCTTCACAAATTTTTCACATTTCGCCGTAGCCGAATACCCCTTTTGCCGCGGCCAAATATCCTCTGAAACACCCCCAAATCTGCCTCTTAAACTTAGCCACGGCTAATGTCACTATTCGCTGGCGGCCAATAGCTCTCTGTTTTCTTCCCTGGCAGGTTCACCACATTTGGCCGAGGCCAATTAAATGTTGGCCGCGACCAATTCTTCTCTGTTACCATTTGGCCTAGGCCAATTAAATATTGGCTGCGGCCAATTCCCTTCTGTTCCTACAATTCCCAAAATTTCATCTCATGCTCTCCAATTCCCCCTCTAACAACACTATAGGCTACTTTAACTTAGTTTGTGAAGATTTAGTGCCTTTCTTTTACTTAATCTACCTAACATATCTATCATTACCCATTCAAAATTCAAATGTGGATCCTTAACCCTCTAGCTACCATAAACTAGTGAGTTCATAGATTAATGATAGCAAATGTATTATGATCACAAGGTATATAGGGTCAATGCTTAATGTTCATATAAAATCAAATCACTTATCCATTATTAGCCAATTACAATCATAATGTTTAATTCCATGATAATCAAATTACATATACAATCCCTATACTTGGCAACTCATGATGCAATGCAGCAATGATACAAAACTAGCAATTTAGTTATAATACATTTTGTCAAAGCTCCCAAACCTATGTGCTACCAAACCATTTAGCAAACTCCCGTTAATTTTCTCCTTGCCACTAAGAGGTCCAATCCCTGAAAATGTTAGCCCATAACGGGGTGAGATATACAATCTCAGTAATAAGAGGGAAATTTCCATATATATATATATGTACAAGTCAATCAATCCAATGCAATTTCATGTCATCAATACCAGAATCATAAATTCAATTCGCAAATGAACTAGTTGAACTACCAACGACTACTGTCCCATACCAGCAATCATACATAACATGTTAATGGCCAATAACACTGAGAGAGGTCCGTCCATGGCACCTACTCCGTAATGAGCACAACTAGGGATCAGTGCATCTGGGGTCTGATCATAACCCGGTGCCCGATCAAAGCACATGCACGAGTGGCAGCCGCACCACAACTCCACCATGGACTCACAAGGTTCAATCACAATAACAATTCAAGTAGTCAACCAATCATTTAACATTTCAAAGTCATATATGTGCAAAGAATATCAATCAACATGAACATATACATGGAAGTGGAAATAACCCCAGTTACCTCAATGAAGCCAATTACTCTTCCCCTAGCTACCATAATAATCCAAATGCACACCAAGCCTATAATAAGGGTAATTATCATGATTTTTAATCACAATCAAATATCCAAAGAGTTGAACTACTAGGAGAGACTAGAGGTTACTCACCTAATTTACCAAGGGATTTAATTTCGGATTCCAACTTTCCCACACCAGAAATTGCCATAGTTCACTCCAATTTTTGGGTAATTTCACATGAAACTAAAGCCCATATCATAGGTCAACTATAGGGGTCTCAAACTAACAGAAAATACATCAAAATGGGAAGGCGATACTCACTTAACAACAGCCATAGCCTCACCTCCGAAAATCCACCATGGACTCACCAAAATTCGTATTTCAATTATCAAGCCAGAAAATTGGGTTTTCCACCATTATCTCTTTGTAATTTCACACAATAACAGAACCCATTATGACAATACATTCTTAGGGGTATTTTCCAGCAAAGTGATACACAAAATGGAAGGGAAAAGCTTACCTAATCCTCCCTCCAACCTCCAAGTCCGAAAATCTTGCAAGGAATCACCCAACACCAAATTTCAGATTTGAGAAAAAGATGAAAATGCTCAACCTAGAAATTAATCAGACCAAAATGAAGAGGAGGATGAGAGGGTAAAGTTATATATAACTTACCTTGACTAAATCATCCTCTAGAAGTGAGAAATGGTGGAGGAATGCAGAAAACCCTAGCCTCCTTTCTTCCTATGCGAAAATAGAGTTATCCTTTGCCTAAGATTGAGTTGGTCTACAGAATAGAGGGTAAGGGGCTGAGTAAGTTAGGGTTTTAGATGGGTTTGGGTCAACCCTAAAGCCCAAAATCCACTTAGGTTCAGATGTGTGCTTATTGGGCCTTTGTTTAGTGAGGTGGGCTGCAAAATATTTTAAGTTTAAGTGAAGTATGCTGACCCGATGGCCCAATTCCCTGTAGGTTTAGATTTTTATGCTTATTGGGCCTTATCTCATAAGTTGGGTTGAATCTCATGCGTTGGGCTTCAGAGTTGTAGTTGGGTTAGGCTAAATTTCAAGAGCCAATCTAATTTAGGTCTGCATAATGTGTGTTAGGCCAACTTACATAAATTGGGCCTTAAGCCCCTATTCTACTAAATCAAATTAGGCAATTGCTAAGCAATTTCTCTTGGCCCAAGCCTCATGATAAGGAGTTGGGCTTACACCCAAAAATATTGGGCCTTTGTAAATTTTTATCCATGACTTATTCAAATTAAATTCTTGGCCCCAATTGGGCTTTAACACAAATAAAATCTTAAACCTATATTACGAACTTATTCCTTTACAAATTTTCATTCATAAAGCTTGCCCAATTATTTCATGATAATTATTCTTAGTTAGTCCAAATACATTATTAACACCTTAATTAATTCTTGGGGTGTTATAAAAGAGCATGAAAAACTACTAATTTCCATACCTTAAGCCTTTGATTTCTCCTCCTCTTTGCCTTCCTCTTGTGCGCCACTCTCCCTAGGGCTTTCCTCTGGTTTTATGCAAAACTTGGTCATGCAACATGAAAGGAAAGAAGGGTGCATCATATATATAGGTGGGAGGAAGTTACACTTTTCAAAAATTTTAATTTTGCCCTTCGTTCTTGACATTTCTATTTCTCCTTCGTTTTAGCTCCTTTTTTAGAACCGTCTTTTTCTATTATGAAATTTAAGTTCTCAATTTAGTAAAATGCCTTTGGAATCACTCAAATTAGAGCTAAAACCTTCCCAAATGAATCCGTCAAAGTTTGGGTACATCGACATTGAAAAATATCCACCGAAGGGGTTTAGCTGTCTTGGGACTTTCTATAGTTTTCAGGGCCTCTGAAAACCCAAGAGAACTCAAAAATTTCATTTAAAAAGCCCTCTTGTATGAATTCTAATATTTGCTCAAAATTATGAAAATGTCATTATATTTCGTAAGCTTTTCGTAAGAAATTGTTTCTTCATTCTAACTCCTTTTTTCTTTTCGTCTGAGCCTGAGATTCTCATTTTTAAGATTCTAGACTGCTTCCCAAATTTTTCAAGCCATAACTATCTCATTTCGAGGGATTTCCTTTTGTATCCGGTAAGTTTTGTTCATTGACAGAGAAACTATACGTTACGTTTCTCACATTTTCTCTGGTTTTTGGAGAACCGGATATGACATACACATACAGAGCCCTCATGAGTATTGTCCCTTCCTTCCCAATTCGTGTGTCTTTGACCCTGCCTTCCTGGTTCGTTAGGCTTTATCATTTCCTATAGGAAAAGTATGTTCATGAAAGGGAGGATTCTCCCCACTTATATGGGCTAGCCACAAGCCCCTTTCAGCCGATGTGAGACTTTACAATCCACCCCCTTTTAGGGCCGACTCGTCCTCGGGTCGCACATAGGCCATGATTGCTCTAATACCAACACATATAGAGCCCTCATGAGTATTGTCCCTTCCTTCCCAGTTCATGGGTCTTTGACCCTGCCTTCCTAGTTCGTTGGGCTTTGTCCTTTCTTGTAGGAAAAGCTTGCTTATGAGGGGGAGGATTCTCCCCACTTATATGGGCTAGCCACAGGTCCTTTCCAGTCGATATGGAACTTTACACCATGGTGTAGAAGGGCATAGCCATGGTGAGGATCATATAATTTTATTTTCGAGCTCCAGAAATGAGTTAAAGTCACGGCATGGGTATTCAAGTCACAGTGCACGTCTAATAATCCAATTTTAGATTCCAGTAGCTAACTTAGTAATAGCAAGGGTGTCTAAGTTGTGACCTAAAACTTAGCTGTTATGATGTTAGTGGTATGTAATGACTTGGGAACAATTATAAGAGGGTTTTGTGAGTGTAGAATCAATGGCAATATGAATTGAAGGACTTGTTTGATAACTTAAATCCCTTATGGGCTCAAATAGTTTTATTTTCTAAGTAATGACTCCTAAGAAAAATAAGGTGCAAATTTCCTCTGTATTTCCTCTTCTATCAAAATTATTATGATGTTTAAATCATCTTAAAGAGATTAGGAGCTAATTATGATCAATTAGTGGATTAGTAGTTAGTGTTGTTACATTTGGTATCAAAGCAATGTTCAAGAAATTATGCTAGATTTTGGACTTTATGGTTAGAAACTTAGCAATTTTGATGCATGCATGCTAGAAATAAGAACATTGTGGTTTGGTGATGTCTTTTATATATTTGTATACCTATTATGGATGAAGTTGTATTTGGATTGCCCTTAGGTTGTAACTTAATGGAGAACTTCTAGGTGTGCTTATGGCCTTGTAGGATACTATGGCTACACATAAGGAAATCGCTGAGATGTTGAGAGAGGTGCAAGAGGCCATGGCTGTAATAGCCAACCATATAAGGGAGCAAGTTGAGACCTGTTAAGCTATTGTGAGGGCAATGACTAACTAACTTTAAGAGTAAGCTGAGGCACATGTAATGTAGTGTCTGATTTTTGTAGAAACGATGAAAATGATACATTTCAAAGGTAAGTCCTTTGAAATGAATTGGTTAAAGTTTTAAAAAAATTAGAATAATGATCTAGACATTAAGTAATGAAAATAGGAGGCCAAAGGTGCCCTAAACAAAAGCCAAAATAACTAGACGAAATTTAACGAAATAGCTATGTAACGTAATGGCATTTTTGTAATTTTAAGAAATTTTTAGAATACTCATAGGATGGCTTTTTAAATGGAAAATTTGAATTCTCCAAGGTTTTTAGAGGCCCTAAAAACTATGGGAAATCCTGAGACAATTAAAACCCCTTCGGTATACGTTTTCTAATGACGATTAACCTAAATTTTGACCCTTTTGTTCGGGAAGGTTTTAGCTCCAAATTGAGTGATTCCAAAGGCATTTTATAAGATTGAAAATCTAAATTCTATGATGGAAAATATGGTTCTAAAAAGAAGCTAAAACAGACCTAAAACTAAAATGCCAAAAAGATGGGATGTATATGGAATTTTCTTGAAACAATTTTAAACCCTTCCTATTTAAGTGATGTGCCCCACTCTTCTCCTTATTTGGATGACTTTCTTTTAGCTCTAAAATAGAAGTGACCAATGGAGAGAGGCACACAAGAGAAAGGAAGAGGAAGAGGAAAAACAAGGCAAGAAAGGTATGATTTTCATGGAATTTTTTAGTCTTCTCTTTAGTAAACTTGCTCTCCTCCTTCTCCTTTTTCTTTCTATGGACTTGTTGAAATTTTTGGTGTTGTTTTGAGGTCAGACCAAAGGGGAGAATTTTGACTTTGAAGAGGAGAATCTAAGAAAAAGAAGAAGCATCCAAAGGAAGTTAGGAAATCAAAGTAATTTAGTTGTTTTCAAGCTTGCTCTTCCTTATTCTTCTCTTGTGTTTTGCCCCATGTATATACAGCCAAGAGGGATTGAATTTTGAACCAAACCAAGGATGAATCTTAGGAATTAGAGTGTGAAAAATAAGAATATGCAAGGGAAACAAAGAAAGAACCATGATTTTCCAAGATGCATAACCTAGGATTTTAGTTGCACCTTAGTTTGTAAGATGAGTTCTAGCCATAAATTAAGATGTTAAAGAGTCTATATAAG
Organism: Erythrophleum ivorense; assembly: GCA_026724425.1. Classification (NCBI taxonomy): domain Eukaryota; kingdom Viridiplantae; phylum Streptophyta; class Magnoliopsida; order Fabales; family Fabaceae; genus Erythrophleum; species Erythrophleum ivorense. Next base: position 24,800,655 of record JAIUCV010000003.1, on the reverse strand, counting down.
TTTCTAAGACATCAAGAAAGCCTCCTACATACTTCTCCCATCAAAGAAATTAAAACAACTCCATTGGTGTCCAAAGGAAGCATAGCCTCGGCCAAGGAGGGTTCATGCACCTAGGGAGTGTTTTAATTTCTTCCAAGCCTAGTTTTGCATCGTATATGATGGAGAGTATAAGAGAAAGCTTTAGCAAAAAATTTAGGAAGCATAGAAAGTGTAATGGAGGTATAAGTTCCATATTGTGACTTAAAGAAGCAACATATAGTTAGACTCCTCAAATTGATTGTGTGATGGCTCCAAGAGATTTAAATGGAGTCAAGAGTCTTAGATTAATGGAGAGAATGGAGACAAGATTATGTTTTCCAAGGTTGCTTCATTAGGTGCTTTATGAAACCATAACTAGACCTTAAAAGTAATTTAGCTTTTTAAGTATATGTGTAACTTTAGAAATTGTTCCAAGAGTGTAATTGCCTTCCATGTGATATGTCTAGGACAAAAGAATTAAGCTCCACCTCCTTGTGGGTGTTTGACCGAGGGAGAAGAAGCATTTCTAGGAAGAAAGTGTATTCTTGTGTAGAAGGTAGCTCTGTCTTCTTTCTTTCATGCATGAGTGGGTGTTTTCTTATCTTTGAATGTGTGAGTGGATGTCTTATCCATGAAAGATGTTTCTAGCATGTATTTATATGCCATGGTACCATGATGCTTTGCTTATGTAGTCAAATGATGTTTTTATGAATGTGTTTGGCATGCTTAAGTATGGTGAAGCCAAAAGTCCTTAAGAATGGGTGAGACAAAGCCAAAAGTCTCTAAATAATGAGGCTTAGTAAAAAACCCTTAAGAAAATGAGTGAGGCAAGTCTAAAAGCCTAAAGAGAATGGATGAGGCTAATCCATTGTCTTGGCAAGCCTATAAGTGATATATGTGACTTCTTGAATGAAGAAAATGTTCCATGTATGTTTATGAATTTCAAGATAGTCATGCATGCATTTTTAGACTTGAATTTGCATCCATTATATGTGCTTAAAAGGGAAAAGAGCTATTGGGATTCCTAGAATCTCATTCTTTCCTCCCTATTACCTAACATGTCTAGGTGGCCCAAGTGAGCAAAGGAATGAAAGCCACCAAGTTTAAAGAAAGAGGATTGACATGGAAATGTGTTAAGTATTCATCTTGGAACCATTTTGATGGCATATGATGTAACCTTATGATGAATGTGATGTAAACCCTTTTGAACATGTGTAATTATATGGATACTTGATGTATATATGAGAATTGATACCATTTGAATGACATAGCAAGTTTTTGACAATGAATGGCAAGAATTGCTTATGTATGCTCTTGTGCATATCATCAAGTGGAAGAGTGAGTTTGTGAGATATAGGTTTGTGGATCTTTGAGACATGTTTAATAGGCTATTTTGATGCTTTTCCATGTGCTCAAGTGGCCTTGGAAGTCTTGGAAGCTAAAATGGACCTGTTGCAACCTTAAGAAGCACAAAAATTACCAAATTGCAACACTATGTCAAGATATGACAAAATGAAAAAAGTTCCTCATGAAATTTAGCATGCATATAGATCTCACCTAGAACTTTTTAGAAAGCTAAAGACCAGATTATTTGAATTAATTATGAATTTTCAAAGTTGTCAAATTTCTGTTGTTCTGATATGGTTATTATTCATAGAGCCAGTTTCTTCTCTTGTATCATTTGAGGGCCAAATGGTATCCAATACTCATAAAATTTTACAATCATAAACTAAATATGATAAGCTTTCTATGGCCATCAAGATCACCTTAATTGGATGTTTGAGCAAAGAGATATGAATTTTTGAAATTTAGAGTCAGTACCAATAATGCAGTAATACCTTTGGTATTAGTCCATCAATTTCTATTACCTAGAAGTTCTTGTTTTAGTCTGAACATATTTTTAACATAAAGTAACATCTGTAGCTTTCTAGAATGGTATAGTGTGCATGATTTTGATTTTTTAAAATTTAGTTATAATTTTTCAAAGTTGGCACCAAAAATCTGGCAGTAGAACCTGATGTAGCCTTGTGTTATTTTGTGTATGTATGCTATGAGCTCAAGTTTTTGGAAACATTTTAAGATGGTTTTGAGTTTTATGTATGTATTTAAATAAAAGAATAAGATGGATGGGTTTGTATGATCCACAGGACATGAAATGAAATTTTTTATCCGCTACGTAACGTAAACTAATGCATTATTTTAATAAAATACTTTTCTTGAAATTGTACTCGGCGAAGGTAATGGACTTGAAATGGGATGAGATAAGTTAGATATATATATGGTGTTACATGCAACCACTATTCAAGTGTTACAACAATTGCATGAGATTATGAATAAGCAGAATCAAGAGGTGCCAGTTGAAAATCGAGTTGGTGCTAGTTAGAACCTTGGTGTTGGGCATCAAGGGGAAAATGATGACATCTTAGTTGTGTTGATCAAGTTCTATAAGGTTGATCCTCTATCATTTATAGGGGATTTAGACATTAGGAAAGCTAAGAGATGGCTAATGAAACTAGAGAAGATTTTTGAAGTTATGACATATACCACTGAGCAAAAAGCTAGATTAGCCATTTACGAATTGGAAGGGGAGGCAGAACATTGGTGGCAAAATGCCTTTAGGTTACTGGCTTCAAAGGGGATACTTTTGACTTATGAGAGTTTCCAAACCACCTTTGAGAGTAAGTACTTCCCACCATGAGTGAAAGTTGATAAGGAAGTTAAGTTTAACTTTTTTGAGTAGGGTGAGATGAATGCGGATCAGTATGTAGCCAAATTTATCTATCTATCCCATTTTTCCTTATACCTAAAATGGTTTGATGTTGAACCATGAAAGGCTGACAAGTTTGAGAGAGGCCTTAAACTTGAGTTGAAAGACAAGATTGCACTCCTCCAAATTCAAAATTTTAATAAGTTGGTAGAGAAATGTAGGGTGACCAAAAAGGCCTTAATAGAGAGTGAGGCCAAAAGAAAGAAAACCATAGAGGGTAAACATGACTGAGGCATAGAGCCCTTTAGGGGTGGAAACAAGAAGGGAACTAGTAGTGGTAATGGCTTCTGGGATAAAAAGCCACCCCCAAGAAGTATTTCCTAAAGGAAGAATATAGGACCCCCAAAGAGTTCACTGAGTGTCCTATCAGTTTGTGGCAAGTGTGGGAAGAATCATAGGAATAGACCATGCGCATGTGCTATAATTGTGGGAAGTCTAGATACTATGTACAGACTTGCATGGTGTCATGAGAGTTAGCTTCATCTGTAACGAACGTAATTTTCGTAAAATGACGAAATGAGCCGTATAAAAGCAAGTCCTTTGAAATGAGCTAGATAATACCCTAAAAAAATTGGGTAGAGTCTTAGATGTCTAAAAATGATAATTCCAGGCTTAGATGGAAAGAAAAATGGAGCTAGGATGGTAAAACAAATTGTGACAAAAACTGACAAAACGTAATGATATTTTCGTAAATAAGTGCAACTTTTGGAAAAACACACAGGAGGATCTTTTAAATGGGAAATTTGAGTTGCTAAGGTTCTCAGAGGCCCCAAAAATCATGGGAAGCCTCGGGACTAGAAAAACCCCTCCTGTGTATGTTTTTCAACAACAGTAAGTATAAACTTTGACGAATTTGTTTAGGAAGGTTTTAGCTCCAATTTGAGTAATTTCAAAGGAATTTTATTAAATTAGGAACTTAAATTTTATAATGGAATAGATGGTTCTAAAAAAGGAGCTAAAATGAAGCCAAAATGAAATTACCATTATAGAATGATGAAATTAGAATTTTTGAAAAAGTGAGTTTCTTGAAGCTTCCACACACTTCTCTCTTTTTCTCCTCTCATATGGCACGACTTTCCTCTACCCAAATATAGAAAAAGGACCAACTTCTTAGGGCACACAAGAGAGGAATAGAAGGAGGAAGAAAAAGGCAAGAAAGGTAAGGAAATCTAAGGAATTTCATGCTCCATCTTCTTCTAATTTTGTTCCTCTCATTTCCTCCTCTCTTTCCATGGTTTATTTAAATATATTGGTTCTATTTTGAGTCCAAAACAAGAAGGAGTAGTTCAAATTGTTTGAGGAGAAGAAAACTAAGGAGAAAAATTCTTGAAACCGAGCTTGAATATAAGGTATTTCATGGTTTTGTTGTTTCCCCTCTTTGCTTCTTCCTTGTGCATAATTTTGCCCAAACCATAATCATATGAAGGGAGGCTTTCTACCTAGAAACAAGAGAGGAATTAGGGCTTTAGACCATGAGGAAGAGGAATATGGCAAGAAATTCTAAGAAAAAACCAATAGAAATCAAGTTAGAAAAGTGTAGGCTTCTTTAGGGTTTTAGAAAATCTAATTTTGTGCATATGTCCTTAGCTATTTGGGTGTTTCCTTGAGCTCCTAAGACCTCTAGAAACCTTCCTAAGTGGCTCTCCCCATTAAGAAAAAAATCAAGACTCTATGAACCTCCATTATGGTGCATACTTCAGCCAAGCTAGGTTCATTAGGCTAGGGGATGTTTTAATTTGTTATAACCTTGGTTTGGGACTTTATATGATGTTAGAAGATAGGAGAAACTATTGGAAAGAATTTAGGATTCATGGAATGGGAGATGGGACAATAGTGTCCATAATGGTACTTTATAAAGCAACTTAATTCTAAGCCTATGTAAATGATTGTGTGAGAGCTCCAAGGACTTTGAATGAGCCCAAGAGGCCCATAAATGGAAAGAAATGGGAGCCTAGAGCTTGAATTGTAAAAGTTTCTTCAATAGGCCATTTATGGAACCATTATGCCACTTATGGAACCAAGTGTGTGTTTAAGAGCGAGTTTAATGTCTTGGCTTACTTCAAGTGTGTAATTGTGTGTTGTTTATAGTGTTTACGCCAAGAGAACACTAACCCACCTAGGTGCACTTATGAGACCAAAAAAAGGAAGGAGAAAGACTAAGAAAAGCTTGAATAAATTCAAGGTAGGTTTCCACTTCATTCTCCTTGCATTCTTATGTGCATATGTATGTCATTGTATGCTAGTGTAGGTTCTTGTGAATTGATGATATGCCACTTGATGCCTTGACATTTCATTAGTACGATGTATTTCCTTGAATGGCCTTGGTTGTGGAAATGGCTCATAAGGGTGAGGAGATGCCAAAAGTTTCATAGCATGGGTGAGACAAGACCAAAAGTCCCTTGGAAGGGTGAGGCCAAGTCAAAACTCCCTAGGACAAAGGTGAGGCAAATCCAAAAGTTCTAGAAATGGGGTGACGTAAAACCAAAAGTCCCTAGAGCATGTTCTTAGCTTGAATGTGAATAAGTAGCATAGAAATTGTGACCTTGCATACTTTATGGTTGTTAGACCTTCCATACATATGCTTTGATGTGTATATGCCATGAATGTGTGAGTGAATGGGTGTGTGAGCTATTAAGATTTTACGAAGTTCACTCACCTTCCCTCCATTATCTTGAAATTCCTAGGTGATGTTCAAAAAGCAAGGAGTGCAAGTTAAAGACCTTGAGAGATTGCATTTTGTCTATTATGTAACCTTATTTGTAGTTGGATGTCAAAGTAAGCTTTTACATATTATTTTTGTGATGTAAGACCATGAGCTAATGTAAAATGATGAATGGATACTATATATACTTTATGTAGCCCTAAATCAATGAAATCATGGAAATGGCCTCTTATATGATTATGGTTAATTGTGTATTACTGGATGTGAAATGGTCAAATTAAAATGCATGGGATTTGGGACTGCTTGGGCAGTTCACACAAGTCATATTCATACTTTTAAACTTGCCCAAGAGGTGCCAAACACTAAAGAAGGCCAATTGGACAAATTTGGTATCTCATATAGAGCAAAAATGGCCATTTTGGTGAGTTATGTCACTTTTTGTCCAAATAAACTCTTCTTCGTCTGAAATTTGGCATGCATCTAGATCTTATTGAGTGCTTTTTAGGAAGCTAAAATACAAAATTTTTGGAAGTCTATGAAATATTTGGTGAATTTTTGAAGTTGGCAACACAATTTAATTTATTATTTTAATGCATTTTCTTGGGATTTCTTCGGTGAATTGCATAATCTCACTTGCAAGAAGGGAATCAATTTTAGAAATAATATGGTATTACATCATCCATCAAACCAATTGCATAAGGATGGGTGTTTGCGCTTACACAGCAAGAGGCTAGTAGGTCTCTTAGTTTAATCTGAAGTACTATTCTTGTTCATAATCATGTTGTAGATGCATTGTTTGATTCGGGTGTGACTCACTTGTTCATCTCATATGATTGTGTTAAGCATCTGGGTCTAAAAATTAGCTTGTTGCCATTTGAATTATCTATGTCTACCACTACTAAATATTCTATGATTATATTTGATATATGCCTAAATTGTGTTGTACAATTGGACAGCCATTGTATCACCCTTAACCTAATTTGCATCTTTTTGCATGACTTTGATGTAATCATTGATATGGATTGGTTGTTAGCTAATAATGTGATACTTGATTGTACCCATAAGACTATCTCCTTACAAGCTAATATACCTAAATCTTGTCTTATGACTGAACTTGCTTGTGTGTTTGTTACCTAAGCTAGGAGGTACCTTTGGCATGGTTGCTAAGGGTTTTTAGTGTGCTTTTCCTTGTATGTTATAATATTCGGTTCTTTGAAAACACGAGAGAACATGAGAAACATAACATTTAGTTTCTCCATAAATGTATTAAACTCACAAAATATAAAAGGAAGTCCCCCAAATATAATGATTTGAAGTCCAATAAAATTAGACCAATGTTCAAGACCTCAAATAATGATGATCTAAGGTCAGAGGTGCCCTAAAACTGGAGCCAAAATGATCAGGCATAATTTAACTAAATAGTAGCTAAACATAATGGTATTTTCATAATTTTGGGCAATTTTTAAAATACTCATAAGAGGTCTTTTTAAATGAAAAATCTGATTTAGAACATTTGAAAAATTTTGGGCAAATTCAAAACATATGCTATCACATATTCCATTATTAACATAATGCTTCATGAATTTATAACTGTCACAATTAAGTTACAAAATTCACAAAATAAATATCAACATAATCTAGATAGCATGTAGAGCATATTAGGCTATAAAAATCATCCAAAACATATCAAATGTCATAAGTAAAAATCCAAGAACTTCTTGGTTAACACTTTTTCTCAAAAATTTGACTTTATATATAGTGATCCATAATTCACCAAAATTTCACTATAAGCCTTTATTTTTCATGTAAATTAATCTAATTTAGTTGGATTTAAGAAAAACTCTTTCCTAGGTATGTGAGGTGGTTTAGGCCAAGGCTATATACCAAGGAGAATATGTGATTTTATTTCATTTTTATGTTACTAAATGGTGATACATACATATTCAAGGAAGATAAAACAAAAGCCCTAAATCAATTTCTAGAGATTTCATATGTATTCTATAATTTTCTCAAGTTAAAATTCAAGGGTTTATTGCCAATTTTTCATGAAAATCAAAGTTATATTAATCTTTCTCTTCCTTGGGCTTCCACCCATTATTTCCCCATTTATTTTCTCTTCAATTTCTCTTATGACTTCTTGAAATACAAAGTTTCATGGTTTGTGGAGAAATTACCAAGAATAGGAATTTTCTTGAATCACATGAATCCATAAGCCATATATATAATTTCTCCATCTTTTCTTGGCTTGAATTCATGGAAACAACAAAATCTCCTATCTTACTTGCCATGGCTGAAAATTAGAGAGGAAGAGAAGAGAAAAATTCTTGGAGAAAAATGGAAGAAAAACTAAGAAGAAGAAATTCTATCTATGTTATCTTGATTTTATGGTATTTGATTTCCTTTGATAGCTTTTCTTTGTCCCTTTTTCCTTCCTTTTCTACTTCCTTAGGCCAAGCTCCTCCTCCTTCTCTTTCTTCTTGTTTTAGTGTGTGTAAGTTTTGTGTGTGAGTGTGGCATGAAGGATGTGTGTGTTTTGTATATTTTGTTTATAAATGCATGGCTAAGATTTAATGAACTGTTAAGATGAAAGATCTTAGCCTTTAGATCAAATGGATGGTTAAGATTTAGCCTTGAAATGAAAGATTAAATGTGGGCCTTTGGATTAGATTAAAGGTTGTCATTTGAGCTTAAAAAGGTGAGAAAATCTAAGCCATTGGATTGCGTCAATGGTTTAAATCACATCATGTCATAATATATGTAGTTAACATTTATTTTGCATCACAAATAGCTAAAAGTATTTATTTTCATGAATTTAGCACTTTCAGCAGTGAAATTTACCGTCATTAAAGGCCAAATTAATTTATTCTTGACTTAATGGATCATATGAGCTTATTAAACTTATTTTCCATCCCTAACACATTTGTTCAATAAAAAATATCACAATTTAATGCTCCAAACTTAGGTCCAAGGCATACATCTCAAAATCACATTACACTTTGCAATTTCCATTAAACTCTATATTTTGATATGAACTTTGGAAAATCATAATTAATTATAGAAAAATTCAAATCATACAAACTATAGCTTTCTAGAAATCTTAGGATGTTCTCTGACTACCATAAAAAAGTCAAATCAAAACAACCATGTTTAGCTCGCGAAATCTAAGGTAACAATACTTTAGGTCTGGTGGTCACTCTACAACAAACTTGGAACTTCAGAAATTCATTTCTCCCTCTATAGAACTCTAAATTGGGTGTTCTTGGTGGCTATGAAAATCTTATGATGTATACTATATTCCTGTCATGATCATTGGACTTCATTTGGCCCTTTAATGATACTGAAAACCAAATTGACCATATGAATAGTACGCATTGATGTTTATACATAATTTAGCTAACTTTGAAAAATCATAATAAATTCTATAGAATTCCAAAAATAGTGTTCTTTAACTCTATAGAAAGCTCTAAATAAGACCTATTTGTATGCCAAATTTCATGTAAAAACTCATTCATTTGGTCTAACTTTGGTTTAGGGTTTCAAAATGGTCAAATATGGAATCATAAAGGGTTCAAATGATGCTAAATGGTCTTCTAACTATACCATGACCATTTGAGCATGTCCGAAAGCATAAACACAGCATATATAAACATCCTAAATGGTTTAAATCATCATGGAACTCAAAATCACCTTCCTAGTTATTCTTATACACATGTACATCAATGCTCATGAACGTCAAAAACTCACATGCTTATTCATTTGGCTTCAAATCTAGTTCATACATCATAATTACATACTTTCATACATGCTCAATGTAATATCTGGTTCTCTGAAAACTAGAGAAAATGTGAGAAACATAACATACGATTTTTCCATAAATGAACGAAATTCACTGGATACAAAAGGAAGTCCCCCAAGATGATGTAGTTAAGGTCCCAAAAAATTTGGGAAGCATTTTAGACTCCTAAAAATGAGAATCCCAACCTCAGACAGAAAGAAAAATGGAGCTAGAATGAAGAAGTAAATTCTTACGAAAAGCCTAGGAAATGTAATGGCATTTTCGTAATTTAGGATAATTTTTGGAATTCACACAAGAGGGCTTTTTAAACCAAGGTTTTAAGTTCTTCGAGGTTCTCAGAGGCCCCAAAAATCATGAAAACCTCCAGGACAATTAAAACCCCTCCGATGGAGGTTTGCTAATGTCAGTATGCCTGAACTTTAACGGATCCATTCGAGAAGGTTTTAGCTCTGATTTGAGTGATTCCAAATGCATTTTTCTTAATTGGGAATCTAAATTTCATAATGTAAAAGATGGTTCTTAAAAAGGAGCTAAAACGAAGGAGAAACAAAAATACCAAGAATAAAGGGCAAAATAGAAATTTTTGAAAAGTGTAACTTATTCCCACCTATATTTATGATGCACCCTTCTTCTCCCTTCATTATACCCGACAATTTCTGCCTAAAACCAGAAGAAAACCCTAGGGGATGAGGCATACAAGAGGAGGAAGAAAAGGAGGAGAAATTCAAGGTAAAAAAGTATGAATTTTCATGGTTTTTCATGCTCTTTCTCTTCCAAACCTCTTCTCCTTGCCCGGATGATATTTCAACACATAATCATAATCTTTCAGAAACTCCATCCATCTCCTCTGTCTCATATTGAGTTTCTTCTGGTCAAATAGGTATTTCAGACTCTTATGGTCACTATAAATCTCTATGGTAGCACTATACAGATAGTGTCTCCAGATTTTGAGAGCAAACACTACGGCGACTAACTCCAGGTCATGTGTGGGATAATTCTCCTCATGAGGCCTCAACTGCCTAGAGGCATATGCCACTACTCTACCCTGCTGCATCAACACACATCCTAACCCCTTGTCCGAAGCATCACAATAAACCGCAAATGGCTCACTAGGGTCAGGGATAATCAGTATAGGGGCAGTGGTCAAACGAAGCTTCAACTCCTGGAAACTCCTCTCACAACTATCATCCCACACAAACGGTGTCTCTTTCCTAGTTAGCCTCGTCAATGGTAAGGCCATCTGAGAAAAGCCCTGAATAAATCGTCTATAGTACCCTGCCAAACCTAGGAAACTCCTAATCTCGGTAATCGTTCTAGGTCTATCCCACTATAACACAGCCTCAACTTTGTGGGGATCAACTGCTACCCCATCTCGTGAGATCACATGACCTAAGAATCTCACCTCGGTCAGCCAAAACTCACATTTACTAAGTTTGGCGTACAACCTTTTCTCTCTCAAGGTTTCTAGGACTAATCTCAAATACCTCTCGTGCTCTTCAAAAGATCTAGAGTACACTAGGATATCATCAATGAAGACTACCACAAACCGATCTAGATACGGTCTGAACACCTTGTTCATGTAATCCATGAACACAACAGGCGCATTCGTCAATCCGAATGGCATCACAAGGAACTCATAGTGCCCATATCGCATTCTGAAGGCCGTCTTAGAGACGTCTTCAATTTTCACTCTCAACTGGTGGTACCCAGATCTAAGATCTATCTTAGAAAACATAGATGCCCCAACCAACTGATCTAACAAATCATAAATTCTAGGGAAAGGATATTTATTCTTGATGGTAACTTTATTCAACTCTCTATAATCTATGCACAAATGCAAGCTACCATCCTTCTTCCTCACAAATAACACCGGAGCTCCCTAAGGTGATACACTAGAGCAAATAAACCCTTTCTCTAATAATTCCTCTATCTGCTTTTTCAACTCTGCAAGCTCGGTGGGAGCCATCCTGTAAGGAGCCTTGGACACCTGTCCAGCCCCAGGCACTATGTCTATAGGAAACTCTAGTTCTCTCTCAGGGGGTAAACCACTAAAGTCAAACTCTTTAGGAAAAACTTCTATGAATTCCCTGACAACTGGGATCTCCTCTATTCCTTCCTCTACTTCAGCCTGAATAGAGAAAAAGACTAGAAACCCTTGACATCCACACTCTAAATGCCTTTCAGCCTAAGCAGTGGTCATAAAAGATAACTCAGCTCATACCCTAGGTATGGTCCCGCAAGCAGGTAAGGAAATGGTTCGATGTTCACAATCAAGTACCGCATTATTTGCAGCCAGCCAGTTCATACCAACAATCAAATCAATATCATGAAAGGGCATGCAAATTAGATCAATAGTGGTATGACAGTGATTGAACTGAACAGTGACATTTAAGCAAGTATGGGAAGTGACCACGTGGCCTCCAGTGGGTGTAGTGACAGATAAGTCAAATGGCAAGACATTAACAACCAGACCCAATTGCCTTACACAATCATAGGATATAAACGAGTGACTAGCACCCGAATCAAACATAGCAACTACAGGAAAGCCATTCACTATCAGCGTACCTCGGATCAAACTGGGGGACGCGCTGGCTTCCTGTTGAGTGAGGGCGAACACTCGACCCTGGGTCTGTGGCCTAGGAGGAGGCACTGTGTCCATCTGAGGATAGTGTTTAGCAATGTGCCCCAGCTTCCCAAACTTGAAGCAAGTCACCAAAGGCTGCTGGAAAGATGACTGGCCCCGAGGAAGCAGCAACGGCTTACCCCGCTGTGGCCTTCGGTTCCATGGCCCCTTGCCTCTCCTCTTGGCACTGGGTGTCACACTAGAACCTTCTTTCGGTCTCGGCCTTTTCAATTCAGAAGCCTCCTTCTGACTAGCTGTAGCCGCAACAGGCATGATAACTCGCAGGTTAGTCTCAATCACCCTGCTGACCTCCACAAGGGTATTAAACTTCCTGATCTGTTGTGGGGTAACTCTGTCGCTAATCAGGGGCTTCAATCCAGTTTTAAACTGCTCACATCTCCAGGGTTCATCATCATACCTCTGGAGGTAAGAGGAATACCGAGACAACTCCATGAACTTGGCCACATACTGGTCTACAGTCATCTCATCCGTCTGCCTCAAACTCAAACTCCATCTCTTTCTTCTTCCTCACTAAACTAGGGAAATATTTCTCATAAAACTCGACCAAGAAACTTTCCTAATTTATCTGTATATCCTTGGTCTCCATCAGGGATTTTGTACTACACCACCATCTATTAGCTTCTTTTTATAGCATGAAAGTGGCTAGCTGAGCTTTTTGCTTGGTGGTACAATCCATCATCGAGAATATTTTCTTTAGCTCCCTAACCCAAGCCTCTGCCTTATCCGCATCCAACTCACCGTCAAATATGGGTGGATTGTTTTGCCTGAACTGCTTTAACAGTTTTTGGATAGGCGTCTAGGTCTGAGCTACTATAGGCTCTTGGGGATGTGCAGGTGGCATGCCAGATGTGGATGCTGAGGTACAGGGGCTTCCCTCCTGGCTTCTTCTTGCATGGCCAGGGTATCTTGCAGGTGCATGATCATATCATGTTGTTGCTGGGCAATATACCTCTGTTGCTCCAACATCTCTTGATGCTGGCCCATCATGGCCTCATACTGATCCAACCTCTCCATGATGGTTCGCAGAGGATCCCCAGGCCTAACCGAAACCTCTGGCTCAGCTCTTTGAGCCCTGGGTGGTCTGCCTCTACCCTACCCCGTCTAGTCTCAACCATATCTGAAAAGAGGTAGCAATCCTCAGTTTACAATCATAGCACTAGCACATATGCATATGAATGTTACCACGTCCATGGTGATTCACACCAAACACAAACAAATAATATCATTCAAAAGCCCAACATCGAGCAAAAGTGCCTGAACCTTTGCTCTGATACCAAAAATGTAACACCATAATATCTTAACTCCAATTCATATCCCACTAGGCTTGATTCCATATGATTTCCAAAGAAAATGACCGAAACCGTGGTATTTTACTACTTTAAGTCGGGGTTAAACTGGTCATATTTTATCCCGTGGGTCCCGTGAACCCATCATTCACATTCTCTACTCAAAAACCATTTATACAACTTGTACATATTCTCAAACAACTCATAAACCACGGATATGAAGCCAAAAACCAAGGAAATGCAAATTCACAAATGAGCCCATAAGTCAGATTTTTTGTTCCTACTTTGGAAAATCATAACTAATTCTAGAAAAATGGAAATCAAGAAAATCATAACTCTCTGGAAAGCTTGGGATGTTAAATTTAAAAATCATTCCCAACCACAATCTCAACGTTTGGACCATCTTTGACATCGAAAAAGACATAGAGGTCCGGCTGTCCCTGATACTAGTGTAGTTTACTATCATGAATTTTAAAAATTCGTAATTAATTCCACAAAAATCCAATCTAGGAAAACTATACCAATTTGGAAAGATACAGATGTTAACTAGAGGAGAAAAATAAGTCCAGATCAGTTCAAGAGCTCGTGGACCTCGAAAACTGATGGAACAGTAACGAAGGTCAGAAAGCTTCCCTGATGCTGATACAGAACTTCAGATAGTCGTTTCTCTCTCTACAGACCTCCAATTGAGGTGATTCTAGTTGGTATAGGTCACCGTGGATATCTAATTTATACTCATAAAATTTCATGACAATTGGATACCATTTGGTCCATAAATGACATTGATTCATTTTCGGACTTATTGCACAGTACCATGACCAAACTCTTTAAAATTCCCAAACTTCAACAATTCACCAAATATTCCCTAGACGTCCAAATATTACCTACTTTAGCTTCTCAAGAAGCTCTCAATAGACCCTAGAGGCATGCTAAATCTCATGTCAAGAAGAGCTCATCTGGTCATACTTTGACAGAGCTCACAAGATTAGTGGTTTTGGCACCCAACACGGTTCAAAGTGAGTCCAAATGGCCTCCCGCATACTATAGCATTTCTTTAGGCAAGTTTGAAAGTATGAACATAGCATATATGAGTTGTCTAAGTGATCCAAGTCATCATACATTTTAATTTCACTATACTACGGAACAAAATGCACTATTTCATATAAGCCACAAAAGGCCCAAATATCACATTTCTATTACTTTGGCTCTTTACACAGTTCATACATCACTTGTACATATGTTTACATGTGCCCACATATTTACAACTCAAAAATAATAGGTGCATCTTCATTATGGCACCTCTTTACAACAAAAGAACCAAAAGAACTATACAATTCTCTACACATTCCCAACTAGACTCCTTGGTGTGCACTTGATTCTCCTTGAACTCCACCTAAGATGTTAGGATGGGAGAGGGAAGGGGGTGAGATTCAGGGAATCTCAATAGCTCATACTCATTCAAGAAGCAATCAAGATATATATCAGTCAAAGCATGCAAAAATTCACAATGATACAATATATGTGTTTCATGCCATGCCAAGAATAGGCTCTAGGGACTTTCGGTCTAACCTCACCCGAGTTTTGGGACTTTTGGATTGGCCTCACCCTTGGTTCAGGGACTTTTGGCTCCACCTCACCCGTCTCAAGGGACTTTCGGCACCACCTCACCCGAGCAATTTCCACAATACATATCATACGCATATTGGTACCAATGCATCAAGGCAACATTAATGGCATATCTCATCATACAAGCACGCACACATGCATACAATGACTATTACACATCCAAGAATGCAACAAGAAAGAGTAGAGAGCTACCTTATCGACTAACACAAATCTTCCCTTTCAATTTCTCTTTTTCCGTCTTGATTTCACACTCACAACTAGATAGAGTTGCTTCCTTTGAGCCTAAGCACAACAAAGAGCATAGGATTATTCTCTCATAACTTAAATAAACTCTCACAAAGCTAAAGGGACTCTTCATCGAAGCAAACCCCCGCTACACATGTAAGAACTAGGGATTCTCTCTCTAGAATTCCACTCACTCTCCTTCCTCTCTCAAGCTCTCAAAAAGGAAAGGAAAGAAGAAGAAAGGAAGCTACATGAGCTCTACCCTTCCTCAAGAATGGTTTTCCACTTTCTCTCTTCAGAACCAAACCCAAATCAATCACTAAAACCATAAAAAGAGAGGGCAAAGGGGAGAAGAATACCATACTAGGGAGAAAAGCTAAGGAAATCTCAAGATTGCTTACCTCTTTGCTTGTTCTCCTTCCTTCTCTAGGTCTCTCTCTCTCTCCACAGCCCTTTTCTCTCTCTTAGTCAAAGTTTAGGTCGGTTTGCAGAGAAACGAAGAGTTTGGAAGTTTAAAAAGGTCAAAATCTCGCTTTTCATGCTTTTTCGGACTAACCCTCGCTATAGCGAGCCATAACCCTCGCTACAGTGAGCTCGTGTAAGTCCCAGACCTCTGCCTTCGCTATAGCATACGCTACGGCGAGCAACTCCTTGGTTTTTGTATGGGATGCCCGCACTCGCTATAGCTAGAAGCATTTTCGCTATAGTGAGAAGGCATTCTCGCTATAGCTAGCCCATTTCTCGCTATAGCGAACAGGTACATTTGCTATAGCTAGGCTATAGCTAGCAGACTTAGAAAATTTTCAGCCTTCGAAAATTTTCAGCTTTTCTTTTCTTTCCCTTTTCTTTTCTCTTTTCTTTTCTTTTCTTTTTCTGGTTGTTACACCATGAGTTTCATCTAGACATGATTAGACATAATGTGGGGAAGAGTAAGATTTAAAGAATCCCAAATCTCTTTTACCCTTTCAAGCATATATACATGGCACATTTTCATATCAAAGAATACAAGTATGCAATGAAAGCTTATAGTAAACATACATAATCATTTTCCAAGCCACATAAACTCGTTCAAATCAAATATAGGCTCTAGGGACTTTTAGTTTAGCCTCACTAAATTTTTTAGGGACTTTTGGATTAGTCCTACCCACTTTGAGGGACTTTTGACTTAGCCTCACTTTTTCTTGAGATTTTTGGCTTTTCCTCACCCATTCTTAGGGATTTTTGGTTTCTCCTCACCCATTCAAGCCATCTTGCATTCAAAACATTTTTTAGAAAGCATAATGGTACCAAGCATCACATCAATAGCTATAAACATTTCTCATGGTTTAAACAAACACACAAGCATCTAATGACAATCAAACATCCAAGGAATACATACAAGAAAAGATAGAGAGCTACTTTAAGTTAAGAAACACAAACTTTCTTCCTTGGATTCTACTTCCCCTTCTTGGCCTCACACACACAACTAGGAGGAGCTTGATTTGCTTGTTCTAGACACATCAAATAAGATACAAGTACATCATTAGAACCAATTCTGGCCTCATATAAACTCTACATAAGCTTATGGTAATGTATAGCATAGTTATGATTCCATACAAGGGCATAATGAAGCAACCTATAGAATTCATGATCTTGGCCTTAATTTCTCATTCAATCTAAGTCATATGACTCCATTTAAATTCATTAGAATCATCACAAACTCAATCGAAAGAGCCAAACATCAAGTTGCTTCTTTAGGCCTAAAAGGAACCTAAACATCCAACTTTCAAAATATGGTTTCTAAATTCAAACCAATGGTTCCTTTGGTGTTTATAATTCACATCTAGGCCACTTATAACCTTGGATTTATCAAAACAATTCCCTAAGTACCTAAATCCCCATATGGCCAAACCATGCACAAGAATAAGGTTCCATGGAATTTTGGCTCTTTCGTTGGAAATTTCAGGTCTCTAATGTATCTATGATTCACACCTCATTTAGTTATAATATTAGATAGCTTGATTAACTCTTCGAAAGCCTTGAATCTTCTTAAGGTCCATAAAAACCCTAAGTGAGCTATAAGCCACTCTTTAGCTTTTTTGTTAATTTTAATGGCATAATCTTAACTTTTGCCCTTTAAAACCCCTAATTATATCATTGTTTCATCAAACAAAAGCTTTTTCTCACACTCTCTCTCTAGGCTAAACATGAACAAGAGAAAATCTTAAAGGAAAAGCAAGCCTTTTAGCATAAACGATACCTAGTTTGAATCCTTATTTAATGGAGTTTCTAATGGTAGAATTGGTTGCTTCAAATTCCCTTCTTTCTTCAAGTGTTTAGCCTTCAATAAGCTTGTTTCAAGAAACAAAAACCATCAGTGGAAAGGGCTCAAGGTGTAACATTTAGTTCTCTAAAAACAAGAGAAAACGTGAGAAATGTAACGTATAGTTTTTCCATAAACGAACAAAATTCACCGGATACAAAAACAAGTCCTCCGAAATAAATTAGTTAAGGTCCCAAAAAATTTGAGAAGCATTCTAGACTCTTAAAAATGAGAATCCCAGACTCAAACAGAAAGAAAAATAGAGCTAGAATGAAGAAATAATTTCTTACAGAAAACTTATGAAACATAATGGCATTTTTGTAATTTTTAGCAAATTTTGGAATTCACACAGGAGAGCTTTTTAAATGAAATTTTTGAGTTCCCCAAGGTTCTCAAAGGCCCTGAAAATCATGGGAAGGCTTGGGACAGCTAAAGCCCCTTCGGTGGACATTTTCTAACGTTAGTGTGCTTAAATTTTGATAGATTCGTTCGAGAAGGTTTTAGCTCCGATTTGAGTGATTCCAAGGCATTTTAATAAATTCAGAACATAAATTTCATAATGGAAAAGATGGTTCTAAAAAAGAAGCTAAAACGAAGGAGAAACGAAAATGCCAAGAATAAAGGGCAAAATGGGAATTTTTGAAAAGTGTAACTTCCTCCCACCTATATATATGATGCGCCCTTCTTCTCCCTTCATGTTGCACGACCAAGTTCTGCTGAAAATGAGAGGAAAACCCTAGGGAGAGTGGCACACAAGAGGAAGGCAAAGAGAAGGAGAAATCAAAGGCTTAAGGTATAAAAATTTAGTAGTTTTTCATGCTCTTTCTCTTCCAAACCTCTTCTCCTTCATTCTCCTTTATTTCCTATGATTATAATAAAATATATAGATTTGTTTTAAAAGAGAAATTGAGGGAACATTTTGGATTTGAAGAGAGGAGATCAAAGAACACAAGATTCACGTGAGAAAAATTAAGAAAACAAGGTAAATCTTGCATCCTATAGTAGGTACTCCTCCGCCCTTCTTCTCCATATTTCACCCTATGTATGCAGATGCTAAAGGACTAGAATTTTGAGGGGAACCAAGGGTGAATTCCATGAATTTAAGGGAGGAAAGTAAGAATATGCAAAGAAATTCAAGAAAAGGCCATGGAATTTCAAGGTGCAAAACCTAGGGTTTCAAGTACACCTTGTAAAATCTCATTTTGTATGATGACTCCTAGGCCTAAATAAGAGTTTAAATGAGCTCCCAAGATCCCTAAGAGGCTCCCTATATGCATCATCCCTTGAGAAAACAAGACAAACTCCAAAAGCCTCATTTCTTCCATAGCCTCGGCCTAAAAGGGTTGTGTAGCTAGGAAGAGTTGTAAATTTTTCTAAGCCTATTCTTGAGTCACATATGATGAATGAAAATGAGGGGAAGCCTTGGAAAAAATTTTGAACCTATAGAAAGTGAGTTAGTGCTTTATGTTCCATATTATGACTTAAAGAAGCAACATATAGTTAGACTCTTAGTTTTAATTGTGTGATGACTCCAAGAGGCTTAAAAGGAGTTTAAGAATCATATTTGAAAGGAAAGAATAGAGTCTAGAATTTATTTGAGGGGTGTTGCTTCATTAGGTGCATTTATGGAACCATAATGAGGTTTATAAGTCAAGCTAGTATCTAAGTAAGTTGTGTGGCCTTAGAATTGAGTCCATGAACCTAATTGGCTTCCATAAATTGTGTCTAGGCCAAAAGAAAGCATCCCCACACTTATGTGTGTGTGTGGCCAAAAAAAGGAGCCTTGATTCAAGAATAAAAGTGTGTGATTGTGTACAAGGTAGCTCTCTCCACCTTCTCTCATGCATGGATGTGTGTTTAGCTTATCTTAGAATGTGTGTATGTGTATTTTCAAGTTATGAAAAGTATGCTAGCATGATTTTATATGCCATGATTTCATGATGACATATTATGTTTCTAAATGATGTTATAATGTGTGCTTGGGTTTGCATGAATGTGATGAGGCCAAGAACCCTTAAGATAGTAAAGAGTCTCCCAAAAGTAAAGTAGACTTCCAAGAGCATGGTTGAGTCCAAGAATCTCTTAAAGAATGGGTGAGGCAAGTCCAATATCCACAAGAAATTAGGTGAGGCCAATCCACTTGCTTGGCAAGCCTTTGCATGCTATGTATGACATTCTTAAATGATGAAAATGCTTATTGAATGTTTGCACATGTCAACATGACCATACATACATTTATGAGACTTGTTTGCATCTATTATGTATGATTGAATGGGAGATGAGCTATTGGGATTCTTTGAATCTCATCCCCTCTTCTCCAATGTTCTAACATGCTAGGTGGACCAAGAGAGCAAGGAGATGGAAGCCAACCACTTGAGAGATGAGAGCATGACATTGAAATATATGAAATTTGCTTCTTTAAGGCCATCAAGGTGGCAAATGTTGTCATCTATGGTTGTATATGACCTATAAGCTCTTGAACATGTGTAATTATGTTGATAAGTGATGTATGAATAAGATTTAAAGTTGTATGTATGAATATGCACATTTTGGTTATGTATTGGCAAGTTTTCATTATGGAAGTATGTGTATAATTGCATGTGGCATAGCCAAAATGGGAGGCATGGAGTTTGGGACCATTTGCGCAACTCATACAAGTCTTAATTATGCTTTTAGACTTGCCCAAGATGTGTCAAACCCCAAGAAAAGCCACTTGGACATTCTGGTATCCCTTATGGAGCCAAAATTGACCAATTTAGAACTCTATGTCACTTTTTATCCACATGAGCACTTCTTGATATGATATTTGTCATGCAATTAGAACTTGTCGATAGATTTTTAGGAAGCTAAAGAATAGAATTTTCAAAGGTCTATAGAATATTTGATGAATTTCCAAAGTTGGCAAATTTTTTGGTTTTGGTCATATCACTATTTATACTGGTCCAAAAATGAAATCTGTCACATAGGGCTCAAATAATGTCCAATTGCCACAAATTTTTATACAAAGAAACTATACATTCCCAATGATTTTTTCCAACTAGAAGCACCTCATTTAGATGTCTAGAGAGGGAGATATTAATTTTCAAAAAATCTGTCTAGTATCAGGAACTCCAGCCAACCTCAGTTACTATTTGATTGAGTTTCAAGGTCTAAGCGTGCTTGAACTGGTCTGGAGTTATTTTTCCCCTCTAGCTAACATCCTCAAATTTCCATATTGGTATATTTACATGAATTTGAGTTTTTTGGAATTAATTAGACATTTTTGAAGTTTGCTACAGAATTCTGTGACAGTACCAGTGGACAACCTAACCTCTGGACTATTTTGCATGTCAAACGTCTTCTGTGTTGGATGTTATGGTTCGAAAATATTTTTAGCATCAATTATACATATGTAGCTTTCCAAAATGTCCAAGAATTCATGATTTATATTTTTCTAGAATTAGTTATAATTTTTCAAAGTTTGTGACAGAAAAGGGGTAAAAGTCGATCGAAAATATATATGTACATTTTATGCTTCTCTTCGAGTTTCTTGAGGTATAGGCCACTTTTGATGATTCAAATGAGTTGTATCCATGTAATTAAATATAAAAATGTGTTGTATAATCTCATATGGTCCATGTGACACCGAATGAAATTTTTATACACGACACAACACAAAGAAATGTATTATTTTAATAGATTTTTCTCACTTCCTTCATGGAATGTATCATATGGACATGCAAAGGTGTATGAAATGAGTTAGAAATATAAGATGTTACACAAGGAGTAGAAGAAATTTCCTAACTAGCTTATAGTAAAATTATGCATAATTTCTTACCTATCTTGCTTCTTTCCCTTTCTCTTTCCTTCCTCCCTTCATCACGCCATAACTACTGATCTTGGACAGAAATTAAATTGGCAAAACTAGAGGGATAAGGTGTGGATAACATAAAAAAGGTGTAGGGGGTATTTTTAACTTTTCTCATAATTACCATTTTGCCACTACACTTTAACTATACTGTTTGAGCTCATTTTAAATACTTTTTAAGAATCGTCTTATCCATATGAAAATTTGGGCCCTCTAATTCATAAAATGTCATTAGTTTTACCTAAATTGGATTTAAAACCTTACTAAATGGTCTGATCAAAGTTTTGGTCAACTAACATTTTAAAATGCATACCAGAGGGGTCTTAACCATTCTAGAGGTTTCTATATTCTTAGAGCCTCTAAGAACCCAGGAAAACTCAATTTTTTCATTTAAAGATCCTTCTTTTGAGTTTTCTAAAAGTTACCCTAAATTAAGAAAATGTCACCAGCCTCTATAGCTTTCTATTTGGCTATTTTCGCTTTGATTTTGAGCCATCATTAGCTTTATATTCTAATTTCTAATTGTCTAGATCTAATCTTGTTTAGCCTCTAATCATCTCATTTTGGGGTCTTTCTTTTATAACTCATCAGTTCTAATTTATTTTTAAAAAGACGGGGTATTACACATCACGGTTTATGGATGAATATTAGCTATTGGATTTTAACTATGGTTAACTTTTAACCATGGTTACTTTTTGTAATGTGTGAAGATAAGGTTGCATTTAATGTTGCTTAAGTTAACATCTACATCATGCTGATGTAAGCGATAAATTTTGTGTAATGCGTGAGATTTACTAAGATTTGCTTATGCAAGCCTATATAATTACTTCATAGTTGGTACAATCTTCAAAATTTTCTTTCAATTTCTAGTCTCTTCTTCACACATGGCACCAGATCACTATTTTCCCTACTCCATGGCCCCATATCAACACCTCCCCTATTCCTTAATGCTGTGTCAACATTTTCCCAGTTAAAATTTACAAAATTGTCGCCATTTCGCCAATGTATCTATTAGTAGGTTCTTCATAATATCTTGTTTAGTCTGTGTTCTCTAAGTTCTCTGCTATATTTTAATATTATTTAGGCCTACGTGAGTCTCATATAATGTCTCGAACTATGTATTTTATTATAATTTATTTTTTAAATATTTTATTATTTTAGGATTAAAATGATTTTTGCCCCTGATAATGACATGACAGACAAACACTTTTATTCATTTTTCACTTACATCTTCTTTTGAACTTTGCATTTTTAGATTCCATCATCACCATCTGGTAGATCTTTTTGAGTAGAATTTTTTGAGATAGCTAACTCGAGTTTAGGGGTTTAGTTTGTCTCCGTATAAGCTCATAATTGTTTGGGGCTATTTTCTGGTTCTAATGATTTTAAAATTTCACGCAATGAATTTTATAATTTTTTGTGCATTATTTCTCACTCTATTATGATTTATATTTTCCTTAAATGCCAATTAATCATGTGACATTAGAACTCCAAGTGGAGTGGATCTAGTTCCTACTTTGGAGATTGGTCTTTGTCATTCATAACATATGGATCATATCATATGATGACATTGTTCTTGTTGTGCTTGTGTACTTTGTGGCTCTAGGAGAGCTCCAATCTCACTCATTTCCATTGAGTAGATTTGAACCTCTAACACCTCCATATCCATGAATAGTGGCTCAATTGCTAACACTAACTTTTTGTGAAAATGAAGGCTGACCTTTTTGGTCCATTTTGTGATCCAAAGATTTTCTTTTTAGGTAGTTATAGGATAAATCCCCATTAATATGATGCAGTCTGTACTCATATGTCCCCGCTCCCCTGTAATGGAACTCTTAAACCAATTTGTATTAATTATAGTTATTTCCATTATTTTGGTATTCCACTACACTACAGAGTAGATTTTATTGTAAAGGAATAATTAAAATAGACAAAGGTAATTAAACTCAAATTAAGAATTTTTTGTTAGAAAAAAAAATATATTGCTAAAAATGAGTGATTAGAAGAGGCGTTACAGTATCTCTATAGATCTAAAAGAATTTTCATATAATATTTTTTTTACTAAACTAAATTATTGAAAAAGCCAACTGATCACAAAGATTAAAAAAACCCAGATTGGTCTAACTTGATTTACACGGCCAAGGAAGTACATGAATGTTGGCCATGGAGATTTGGGTCATCACACAGATTACTTCATCCTTTAAATGCCTCCATTTTTCTTCATCTATGTTGGTCCATTCAAAAACATACAATTTCACAATCATTTGCTTGATCTAAGTTAATCTTTATTGTTTTATCTGAGTGGATCTTTATAGCTGTAACATATGAGTTTGCTTGAGACGATGCTCTATAACTCACACCGAAGATGAGTTTTGTCATACCATATGCTTTCTATTATTATACATTCTCATTCATAAGGAATTGCACAAATTCTTAGGAAATGAGCAGGAAAAATCCATTATTTAATATACTTTTTCACATTACATCGGGGTTCAAAATTTTAATGCGCGTTATATGGGTCCCATGGATTTTTGAACATCATTCCATAATTATTTACCACTCATACAATTCACAAGTAATCCAAAACAACACATAATCCATGGATTTCATAGAGAAAGCACTGAATTTTTCACTCATTTCCTCAGACAGCATATGGCAAATTTCAGGGGTAATTTTGAAAAATCATAACTAAATGTAGAAAAATCAAAATTAAGAAAACCTAGCTTGTTAGAAAGCTCTAGATGTTAACTTCACACTAAAAATAATTACTAGCCATGAGAATCTCATCTGGACCATGCTTAATATCAAAAAGTGTAGGGAGGTCAAGCTGTCCAGAAATCTAATACAACTTACTAATACAAACTTTGGAAATTCATAATTAATTCCACTAAAATCCAATCCATAAAAAATATCAATTTGGAAAGCTACAAATGTTAACTAGAGGAGAAAAATACTTCCAAACCAACCCAGATGCATTCAGATCTCAAAAACTAATTAAATAGTAACACGGGTCTAATTAAGAGCCTGGCAAGAATAGCAACTTCAAAAATTTATATCTCCCTTTCTAAACATCCAATTGAGGTGCTTCTAGTTGACACAGGTCACTGGGAAGGTCTAGTTTACCTCTGTAAAATTTCATAACAGTTGGACTTCATTTAGCCTATGAGTGATAGAGATTCATTTTAGACCAAATAAATAGTACCAGTAGCAAATTTTGGTTTTCCAGCCAACGTCAAAAATTTCATAGACCTCCAAATATTCTGTACTTTAGCTTTCCAAAAAGTTCTCAACAAACTCTAGATGCATGCCAAATTTCAAACCAAGAAGAGCTTATTTAGATAGAAAGTGGTATAGCTCGCCAAAATGGTCTATTTTGCTCCATATGAAGTATCAAATCTACCCAAATGGTCTCTCCTTTATTGTTTGGCACCTCTTGGAAAAGTTTAAAAGCATAAATGTGACTTGTATGAACTATTCAAGTAGTCTCTAAACCTCATATATCTCAATTTAGCTATTCTATATCCCTTTAATGCACTACACACAGGCCATTCAAGAAGCTAAATTCTACATTACAGTTGATTTAGGGTCACACATAGTCTACTTAACATCCATACATCATTTTACATTTGTCCATGGTCTTACATCACAAAAATAATATGTACAAGCTTACTTTGACATTCAATTACATTAAAACTACATAATGAACAAAGTATGGCTTTTTCAAGGCTCTTGCCTTACATTCCTTTGACCTTGGGTGCCACCTAAACATTTTAAGAGAAAAGTGAGAAAGGGGGTGAGATTCCTAGAATGCCAATAGCTAACACACCCATTCACACACACATTCAAGGCATACATACATCAAGAACACAAATATGAAAGGTTCTCAAGCATAAAACACATGAGACCACATTTCCCGTGCCACCATCTCACATCAAACTCAAGGAAGAGCTCTAGGACTTTTAGTTTTGCCTCACCCCATTTTTAGAACTTTTGGATTTTCCTCACTCTTGGCCTAAGGACTTTTGACTTGGTCTTACCCATTCAAGAGACTTTTGCCCTAGTCTCACCCATGCCTTGAGACTTTTGGCATCTCCTCACCCACATTAAGGGACCTTTTGGCATCACCTCATCCTTATAAGCAATTTTCACAAGCAAAGCCATTCAAGAACACACTTTGGTACTAATGTAATATCAAGACATCAAGTGGCTTGCTATCAAGTCATGAGAGCATATATAAGCACACAATGACGTACATATGCACATAAGAATGTAAAAGAATGAGGTGGAAAGCTACTTTGAATTTATGCAAGCTTTCCTTTGTCTTATCCCTCCCTCTTTTGGTTCTACACACACAATGTGATAAGTTGGGATCCTCTTGGCCTAAGCACCATAAATAACACACAATCATATACTTGAAGCAAGTCAAGACATTAATCTTACTCTTAAACACACACTTAATCTTACAAGTAACATAATGGTTCTATAATTGGCCCCTTGAAGCAACCTTCACAATTCAAGTTTTAGGCTCTATTCTCTTCCTATTGCTAGGCTTCCAGACCTCATTTAAGGTCCTTGGAGCCATTACATATTTATTTACACAAGCTAAAAATCAAGTTGCTTCACAAGGCATCATTATGAACACCAATTGCCCCATCTTCCAATTCATGGCTCCTAAATTTTTTCCAATGGTTTCTCCCATCTTCTAACATCATATGAAGTCCTAAAACAAGGTTAGAATAATTTAAAACACTCCCTAACCTAATGCTTTTACCTTGGTCGACACCATGTACCATAATAAAGGTTTTATGGATCTTGATTTTTTCTTGATGGGAGAGCCACTTGGGGAGGTTTCTAAGAGTCTTAGGAGCTCAAGGGAATACTTAATAGCCAAGGAAACATACACACAAATCAAATTTTATAAAACTCTAAAGAATACTACACTTTTTTATCTTAGTTCCCTTTAGTTTTTCTTGCAATTTCTTGCCATATACCTCTTCTCCATGGTTTAAAACCTAGTTCCTCTCTTGTTTTTGGGTAGAACTCCCTCCCCTCTTATGGTTCTATATAAGGCCAAAACACACACAACCAAGGAGCAAGGGAAGAAGCAACAAAAACAAGAAAAAACCTTAGATTTCTAGCTCCCTTTTAATGCTTCTTCCGTGGCTTGAGTCCTCTTCTCATTTTTTGAAAATTTTCCCTTGGTCTTAAAATCAAAACCAATCATCTCAAGAAAACCATAGAAAGAGAGCTAAGAAGGAGAGGAACAAGATTGGAAGAAGGAGAAGTATGAAATTTTATGAAATTTCTCACCTTTTCCTTGGTTTCTTCCTCCTTTTCTCTCCTCCTCTTGTGTGCCTAAGAGAAAGCTTATTTTTCTGTATTTTGGGCAAAAGAAGGTCGAGCTATATGAGAGGAGGAAGAGTCAAGAAGCTTGTGGAACATTCAAGAAACTCACTTTTTCAAAAATTCTAATTTCGTCCTTTCGGAATAGTAATTTTGCTTTAACTTTGTTTTAGCTCCTTTTTTAGAACCATCTTTTTCATCATAGAATTTAAGTTCCTAATTTAATAAAATATCTTTGGAATCACTCAAATTTGAGTTAAAATTTTCTTGAACAAATCTGTCAAAGTTTAGACTTACCACTATTAGAAAAAGTACACCGGAGGGGCTTTATCAGTCCTGGGGCTTCCCATGGTTTTCAAGGCCTCTAAAAACCCTAGGAAATTCAAATTTTCCATTTAAAAAGCCCTCTTATGTGTTTTTCTAAATGTTGCACATATTTATGGATATTATGTTTTGTTGGTTTTGTAACAATTTTATTTTACCATCCTAGCTTTGTTTTTTTTTTTTTTTTGTCTAAGCCTGGAATTATCATTTTTAGAAACCTAGGACTCTACCCAAATTTTTTTGAACATTTTCTAGCTCATTCCAATATAATTGCTTTTATATGGCTCATTTCGTCATTTTACAAAAATTATGTTCGTTACAAGTTTGTTGGAAAAGAAGATGGTTTGCAATTAATGGGTCTTTATCTTGCTAGGGGAAGATTAAAATGGATGAAAATGATGCAGTTGATGTGTCCTTGAATGGATTGTTAAGATAAAAAAAAATGGACATATGAGATTGATCTATTTCCTTTGCAAGTTCAATAACTCAAATGCAAAAAAAAAAAAATGATGTTTTACCAATATGCACAAAGAGATGCATGAAATGGAGATGTAGACAATTGGGATGAGTCCCTCTCCTTGCCCCACCTCTTTTCTTCCCCTTTGGGCCTTTTAATATTTTATTTAATTATTTTTCTTTATAATCTTTTATTGGTTTTTTTTTGTTTTGCCTTCTTTTTTCAATTTTAAGTTTCATTCTTAAAATAATGAATTTTGCTTTTTAACAAGACTCAATAAATTCTTTTGAAATTTTTATTTTTGTAAAAAAATTGTTTAAATAAAATATAATGTTAACAAACATACATGTTAAGAATCATGTCCAAATGTTTTTTTTAAACTATATTTTATGACTCACTATGTTAATTTCAAACTCTTAGCTATATTCTTGATTTCTTGAATATCTAAACACTATTCTAACTTTTACACTTTTTTTCTTGGCTAAAAATTTAGGTCATTATATTCTTTTCTATCATCAAAAAATTTTGTCCCTATATTTTAAACTTAAATACTACCCTTACTCTTTGAATATATTTGGATAATTGACACCTACAAAAACACTCTACTTCTTATATGACTTCTTTTTCAAATTGTTGTTAAATAGCTTTTAATGACATGATATTCTTTCAAATGGAACTGTTCAATGTGACTATTCACAATGGTTAATTCAATGTCTTAGGAACACTTGATTGTTGATAACTATCTACTAGTTAATGCTTATAATTGATGTAACATCCTCAAAAATTATATTTTTAAATAAATTAATATTATGTAAATTAAATAAAAAATTATTTAATTAAAAATTATATGAAATAATATGAGATTTTTCTAAGCATAAGGAAAATTTAAAATTTATTTGGAATATAATAAAATTTTTTAGAATTGATTAGAAACCTAATAGGAATTTTAGAAATTATTTATAAATATTAAATAATAAATAATTAGAAAAAAACTTGAGTAAATTCCTTAGACCCTTAGAATCTTCAAAATATAAAAAAATTATTTAAAAGATAAAATATTTATGTGAAATTTAAAGTTCAAAATATAATTATTAAAACTTTAAGGTTCAAAGTATAATTATAGCCAATATTAAAATATAATTTTCCTTTAAATAAAAACAGTAGAATTAGGAAAAAATTTTATATAAAAATGACTACATCAATGATCAGGAGAACTTTTATAATTAGAGTTCTTTACAAGACAAAACATAACTCCTTAAAAATCAAGTCGAAATTAGTCAACACTTTGTCTAAAAGTCCTTGTATGTCTAAAGGAAGGGAAGTAAACTGAGCCAAAGCATTGACCTTGTTTGTCTAAAAATACCCCTAAATCCTTCCTGCCAATATAGAAGAAAATAAGAGAGAAAAAATAAGAGGAAAATGTTGAGAAAGGGAGTGTAAGAGTGAGAGTGAGGGTCTATGAGAGAAATAGAGAAAGAAAAGAGGAACTTATCTTCAAACCTTACCAATTGTCTTTCATCAAATAAGAGAGAGAGATAGAAAAGGAAAATAAAGAACTAGAGAGAGAGAAAGTGAGAAGACATGAAAGAGAGAAAGGAAACAAGGGAGAAAAAGACTGACTAGAAATTAAAGGTAAGAACACACCCATATCTAAGCATGTAAGGCTAGTTCACATACCTCCATGTATCATCTCCTTCTTCTTTTCATACATTGGATGGGTGGAACTTAAGACAAATCATAGTATGTTTTCATGATATTTAACCCGCTTTAAGCTTGTTTTTGAAGTTTCCATGTAGCTACAGTTATATTAGAATAGTTAGGGATGCATAAAATAGCATTATTAAATTGGGAAAAGGTTTTTGCATATAGGGGTTTTGAGTATGGTCAGGATGTGTGCAATAGCACAAGTCGTTCTTGACTATGATGAAATAGCAACCCACACAATTAGGCCTTAAAAGGATGTGCACAAAAGTACTCATTAGAGTTCTATTAAAGCTATATGAATGAAATAATAAGTCTTGCCAATGTGTATCAAGTTATGAGATACACATATATAAGGAATTGAGCCTATTATGATTATGATGAATTAATATTACTTAAAAGATGTCTATGGGAGATATAACTAGAATTAAGTGGTATTATGCTACATATTTGTGTAATTATATTTAAGTGTAATTATGGGTGATATGTGATATAATATTATAAATTGATATTGATATTAATTAAGCCTTAATTTGTGATATCTTGACCCTGCCATGATTCACAATATTTAATATGATAAATTTAACATATTATTATTACGAATAATATTATTTGAATGTTTTTCAAGACAAATATGCATATATAGGGATATGTGCCTTATGCCTATATGTTTATGTCCTTATATATGAATATTATTTTATTTTCATTTGTATTGTATTTGCTATTGTTATATGCCATAGATAAGAAAGGGAATGAAAGAAAACATTTTCTGCACATGTGATAGTTAGACCATTACTAATTTTTAAAATTAATTATATTTTTACTTAGAATATAAATTCTCACTATACTTAGTGATATGTGTACGACCCTAATTCTTAATTACTGTGATTAAGTTTAATAGCATAATTAGTAATCATGAATCAAGGTCTAACGTCATTATGATTAATTAAAATGGAAGAAAGTGGAGAAAATTTGAACCTTGATATCATTAGGGTCATTAGCTAAACAACCATAACTAATCAAATCCACAAGTGGTCATAGTTATCATTTAAGACCTTTGATTCATCTTGCTACTAATTTCAACTCAAAAAATCCTCTTATAAATATTCTCAAGTCATTACATAACCTTAACATAGTGAAATTCAAGGTTTTTAAGTCAAAAATAAGAGTTTGGGAACCTTCACTGTGACTTGTGTAATATCAGGTTTTCTAAAAATGAAAGAAAACGTGAGAAACGTAACGTACAGTTTCTCCGTAAACAAACAAAATTTATTGAATACAAAAGCAAGTCTCCTGAAATGGCTTAGTTAAGGTCTTAAAAAATTTGGGAAACATTCTAGACTCCAAAAAATGAGAATCCCAAGCTCAGACAAAAAGAAAAATGAAGTTAGAATGAAGAAACAAAATTTAACGGAAAACTTACGAAATGTAATGGTATTTTTGTAATTTTGAGAAAATTTTGGATTCACATAGGAGATCTTTTTAAATAAAATTTTTGAGTATTCTAGGGTTCTCAAAGGCCCTAAAAACCATAGGAAGCCCTAGGACAATTAAAACCCCTCCGGTGGACGTTTTCTAATGTTGGTGTACTCAAATTTTGACAAATTTATTTGGGAAGGTTTTACCTCCGATTTGAGTGATTCCAAAGGTATTTTACTAAGTTGGGAACCTAAATTTTACAATGGAAAAGATGGTTCTAAAAAAGAAGTTAAAATGAATTAGAAACGAAAATGCTAAGAACGAATGGCAAAATGGAAATTTTTTAAAAGTCTTTCTTTCTCCCACCTATATATAAGTGGCGCCACACCTCCTCATTCATTTAGCCTATTATGTTTCTGCCCTAGACTAGAAGAAAACCCTAAAGGATGAGGCACATCAAGAAGAGGATGAAGGAAGGAGAAAGACAAGGTAAAAAGTATAGATTTTTAATTGTTTTTCATGCTCTTTCCTTAGCAAACCTTTTTTTTCTCCATTTTTCTTTCTTTCCTATAGTTATATTGAAGTATATGGATCTATTTTAAGGAAGGAACAAAGGGAAAAATTCTGATTTGAAGAGAGGAGGCCAAGGAAAGTGAGAATCAAGCAAGAAAACAAGGAAATATAAGGTAAATCTTCCATCCCATGGTAGCTCCTTCCTCCCCCTTCTTCTCCCTATTTTGCCCCATGTAGGTAGATGTAAGAGGGCTAGAATTTTGAGGAGAACCAAGGGTGAATTCTATGAATTTGAGGGAGGAGAGTAAGAATATGCAAAGAAATTCAAGAAAAGGCCATTATTTTCAAGGTGACAAATCTAGCGTTTCATGAGTTCCCTTGAAAATCTAATTTGATATAATTCTTCTTAGGCCTAAATGAATGTTTAAATGAGTTCTTAAGATCCCTAAGAGTCTGCCCATGTGCATCTTCCATGTAGAAAATAATCATAGAGGCCAAAAGGAGGCATAAGCTCGGGCTAACATAGTTGACACACCTAGGGAGAGTTTTAAATTTTTTCAAGCCCATTTTTAAGTCATATATAATGAATGAAAATAAGGAGAAACTTTAGAAAAAATTGAGGAGGACTAGAGAATGAATTGGTGTCTTAGGTTACATAATATGACTTAAAGAAACAACATGTAGTTAGGCTCTTTATTTCAATTGTGTGATGACTCCAAGAGGCTTAAAAAGAGTCAAGAATTATATATGAAAGGAAAGAATGGAGCCTAGAGTTTATTTGATAGGTGTTACTTCATTAGGTGCATTCTTGGAACCATAAAGGGGTTTATAGATCAAGTTAGTGTTTAAAGAAGATGTGTGGCCTTAGAATTAACTCCATGAACCTAATTGGCTTCCATGAATTGTATTTAAGCCAAGAGAAATGATCTCCACCTTCTTGGGTGTGTGAGGTCAAGGAAGAGGATTCAAGACTCAAGGAAAAAGTGTGTAAATGCAAGCAAGGTAGCTCTCTCCACCTTCTTTCATGTATGGATACGTGCTTACATTGTCTTTGAATGTGTGTATATATGTTTTGAGCTATGAAAAGTATTTTAGCATGAGCTTTTATTCTATGGTACCATGATGATGCATTCAAATGATATTTCATGTGCTTGTCTTGGTTTGCTTGAGTGTGGAGAAACCAAGAACCTTCTAGCGATTGTGAGGATGAGTCAAGAACTTTTAAGGTTAGTTAAGACAAAGTAAAGAGTCTCCCAAAAGTGAGGTTGACTCCCAAGAGTAAGGTTGAGTTAAAAACCTCTTAAAGAAAATGGGTGAGGAAAGTCGAAAATCTACAAGTGAATAGTTTAGGCGAATTCACTTACTAAGCCTATGTATGCTATTTATGATTTGTTTAAATGCCAAGAATGTTTCTTGAATGCTCACTTATATTAATATGTCCATGCATGCATTTTCAAGACTTGTATTGTATACTTTATGTGTAATTGAATGGGAAATGAGCTATTAGGATTTCTTGAATCTCATCCCCTCCTCTCCAATGTCTTAACATGCTAGGTGGACCAAGAAAACAAGAAAATGGAAGCCAACCACCTAAAAGATGAAAGTATGACATTGAAGTGTATGGAATTTGCTTCTTTAAGGCTATATAAGTGGCAAGTATTGTAGCCTATTATTGTATATGATTTATGACTACTTGAGCATGTATAATTATATTAATATGTTATGTATAAATGAGAGCTAAGGTTATATGTATAGAAATATGCAATTTAGACATGCATTGGCAAACTAGTATTATGGAAATGTATGTATTAATGGAAGTGGAATGGCCAAATTGAGATGCATGAGGTTTGTGACCACTTGAGAAGTCATACAAGTCATATTCATGCTTTTAAACTTGCCCAAGAGGTGCAAACACCAAGAAAGACTATTTGGGCACACTTGGTATCTAATATGGAGCAAAATTTACTATATTGGAAACCTATACCACTTTTTGTCCAAATGAGCTCTTCTTGATATGAAATTTGGCATGCATTTAGAGCTTGTTGAGAGCTTTTAAGGAAGCTAAAGTGTAAAATTTTTTCAGATCTATGGAATATTTGATGAATTTCCAAAATTGGAATATTTGATGAAATTAGGTAAGTTACTGTTCATACTGGTCTAAAAATGAATTCTGTCACTTAAGGGTCAAATGATATCCAATTACCATAAAATTTTATAGGAAAAACCTAGACACTCCCAATGACTTGTATCTACTAGAAGTACACCATTTGGATGTCTAGAGAGGGAGATATGAATTTTTAAAGTTTCTGCCCAGTATGAGGCATTCAGACTGACCTCAGGTATTTTTTGATTAATTTTCGAGGTCTGGAAGTACCTAAACTGGTCTAGAGTTATTTTTTTCCTATAGCTAACATTTTTATCTTTCCATATTGGTATATTTGCATGGATTAAATTTTTTTGGAATTAATTAAAATTTTTTAAAATTTATAGTAGAAAGCTATATTAATACTAGTAACCAGTCAGACCTCTACAAATTTTTGAATGTCAAACATCCTCTTTGTGGTGTTTCATGGTCTATACATATTTTTAACATAAATTAGACAGTTGTAGCTTTTCAAAATGGTAAAGAATGCATGATTTTGATTTTTCTAGAATTAGTTATGATTTTTTAAAATTTGTGCTAGAAAGAGAGAATTTCTGGCCGAGGCTACATCATGAAATTCTATGTATTCTCTTGCCTTACACGAGTTGTAGCCTATTTTTGGTGATGGATTTGAGTTGTATCTATGTAATTAAATATGAGAATATGATACATGAGTCCATATGGCCCACGGGACTCTGAAAGAAAAATTTTATTCATAGCAAAGTGCATGTACATTCATTGTTCTCATGCTATCTTCCTTGCTTCACTATGAAATGCATAGAATAAGACCTAGAAATGGCATGAGACAAGCTAGATAAATATGGCGTTACAACTTGGAGCTTCCCCATCATGGCTAAGTTGGCTATTATAACTCAAAACTGAAATTTTGCATCTTGCACGCGGCCTAAGTTTTTCATGCCATGGCAAAGTTGCTCTCAGGTTCAACTTTTCACATATTTGTAAATCACTGCGACGAGTTGGACCTTCACTGCGATGGCCCTCTGTGGCACTGTAGCAGAAAACACCTTAAAACCTACTGTAGTAAATTTCTTGATTTGCACTGTTACAGGCTATACCTGCGCTGCCTTGAAACTAGCTATTGGAATACTCATTCCATGATTTCCTCAACCTGCGTCATGGTGAGGTTGCTCTCTATTACCCTCCCTAGGTAACTTTTTTGTTTTGGCCATGGCAAGACACCTCAAGCTTTGGTGCTCCTTACACTATACTAGGAAAAGGTTTTGTTGATAATTATTTTTATCTTTTATTAGCGATTTCTAACTGCCAACAATGGAAGCACCAACATAAGCATAACAAAATTGTTGGCGGTTCAAAACCGCCAACAAAAGATGGCTTTTGTTGGTGATTATTTTTTTCACCGCTAACAAAATTTTTAAAACTGCCAACAAAAGGTGACTTTTGTTGGTGGTTAATTTTAAAACCACTAACAAAAGTTAGCCTTTTCTTAATCATTGGTATTTAACTGCTAACAAAAAATCACAGTTTCATTGGTAGTTTTTGTTATAATCGCCAACAAAAGTCAATTTTTGTTAGCAATTACATTGAAACCACTAACAAAATATGATTTTTGTTGGCGGTTCTAATTATAACCTCTAACGTTTTTTTTTGCATTTTGTAGTTCCTGTTTATTTATTTCCTTTTTGTTCTACAGTTTTGCTAACCATAGATTATTCTTGTTTATTTATCTATTTGAATATTAGAGTATTCTTTGCAATATACATCTGGGAAGTATTGCAAAATAAAATAAAAATAATTTGAAGTTAGATGATTGGAATTATTCAAATTTTGAAAGAATTTTTTTTAAAACAAGCTCTATATTAAAACAAATTCAATAGCATAATAGCTTAAAAATAAAAATTCCCAAGTCTTAAGCCCTCTTTTTGTAGCAAATTACACACAAATACACCAAATACAACTTGTAAAAGCAGATTACTAGTAACTGATACCATCATATATATATAGTTATATTTTATTACAGAAGGAAACATAGAGGCAAGGAAAACCATCCAATCATTTAAAGGAACTGAATGACATACCGTGTCTGGGATTTTTTACTGTCTATGTATGACGATATCTTTCATGAATCTCATCACGTAGTACCCACAGTCTATGTTGTTTAGTTATTTTAGACACTGTAAAAATCTAAAAAAAAATATATTAAATTTAGGAAATTGTGTACTCAATAATTGCTTGAATATTAATAAATACCTTTACTTTGTTCCATTTGTATAATGTAATACCATAATTTCCTAGCTTATCTCATACTATTCTCATGCTTCACATCATGCATTTTATAAAAGAGCAAGGAAAAAGGTAGTAAAATAATGAATTTCTTAGTCTTATGCTATGCATAGATTTTTCATTCAGAGTCCTGTGGGCCATGTTGTAACACCCCAAAATTAATTAAGGTGTTAATAATGTATTTGGACTAATTAAGAATAATTATTATGGAATGATTAGGTAAGCTATATGAACAGAAATTTATAGAGAAATAAAGTTATTGATATAGGTTTAGGATTTCAATTGGGTTAAAGCCTAATTTGAGCCCAAAATTAATTTTTGTAAGTCATGGATAAGGATTTATGGAGGCCCAATGATTTTAGGTGTAAGTCCAACTCCTTATCATGAGACTTGGACTAAGAGAAATTACCTAGCAATGGCCCAATCTGATTTAGTAAAATAGGGGCCCAAGACCCAATTTATATGAGCTGGCCCAACGCACATTATGTAGACCCAAATTAGATTGACTCTTAGAAATTGGCCTGACCCTATCAAATTGCTGCAACCTAACTTATGAAATAAGGCCCAACAAGTATAAAAATCTAAACCCACAAGGAATTGGGCCATTGGATCAGCATATCCCACTTTTAGCTCTAAATTTTCTATAACTCATCTCACTTAGCACCAGCCCACTTAAAATAATGGGCCCACTGGACTAGCCCATCTTCACTAAAACCTTAAGAGGTCTTCTTTCCACCCATTTGGCTACCCAGTAACTCATATTCTGTAGACTTAGAAAGCTATTTTCGCACTTGAGAAGAGAGGCTAGGGTTTTTATGCATTCCTCCACCATTTCTCGCTTCTAGAGGAAGATTTGGCCAAGGTAATCTATATAAAACATGTCCCTCTCATTTTCCTCTTCATTTTGGTCCGATTAGTTTCTGGTTTTAAGCATTTTCATCTCTTTCTCAAATTTGAAATTTGGTGTTTGGGTGTTTTCTTGTAAGCTTTTCAAAGTTAAAAGCTAGAAGGGTGATTGGGTAAGCATTTCCCTCTCATTTTGTGTATTATTTTGCTGAAAAATGTCTCCAAGGATTGATTTTCATAATGGGTTCTGCTATTGTGCGAAATTACAAGGAGATGAAGGTGAAACAATAAAAATTTTGGGCTTGATGACTGGAATCCAAATTTGGGAATGTCCCATGGTGTGTTTATTGGTAGTTGAGACTCAACCCAGTCTATTTAAACTCTTAAATGTGTGGGTAAGTGATTTCTCTCCTTTTATGAGATGTATGTACTAAATTCCTATCATTTGGACTGACTTTTGGTGCATGGCTTGTATGTGTGCAAAAATGGAGATATGGGGAGTGAACCATTGTGAGCTTTGATGTCTTGACCTTGAATTGGTGCAATTGACCCTTTAAGAAGCTAGGTGAGTAACTTTTAAGTAGTCATTAGCAGTTCAACTCTTTGGCTATCTGATTTGTTGTTAAAAATGATGATAATTATACTTGTTATAGGCTTGATGTGCATTTAGATTTTTATGGTAGATAGAGGAAGAGTAATTGGCTTCATTGAGGTAACTGGGATTATTTTCCTAATTCCATATATATGCTCATGTTAATATGATATTTGTTACACATGCTTGATTTTGAAATGCTAAATGACAAGTTAACTACTTGAATTATTATTGTAATTAGACCTTGTGAGTCCATGGTGGAGCTGTGGTGTGGCTGCCACCCGTACATATGCTTCGATCGAACACTGGATTGTGATTAGACCCCAGATGCACTAAGCCTTAGTTGTGCTCATTATGGAGCAGGTGTCGTGGACGGACCTCTCCTGGTGTTATTGGCCATTAACATGTTGCGTATGATACTAGTATAGGATAGTAGTTATTGGTAGTTCAACTAGTTCATTTGCAAATTGAATTAATGATTTCGGTATTGATGACATGGAACTTGCACTTGATTGATTAACTTGCACATATATATGGAAATTACCTTTTGTTATTGAATCGTATATCTCACCCCGTTGTGGGCTAACATTTTCAGGGATCGGACCTCTTAGTGGCAAGGAGAAAATTAATAGAAGCACATTAAATAGTTTGGTAGCATATAGGTTTGAAGGCCTTATCGAATTGTATCATGTAACTAGATTACTAGTTTTGTATCATTGCTGCATTGCATTATAAATTGCCAACTATAGGGACTGTATATGTAATTTAATTATCATGGAATGGAATATTTTGGTTGTAATTGGCTAACAATGGATAAGCGACTTGCTCTGGTATGAACATTAAGCACGGGCCCCATACACCTTGTGGCCAGAATACATTTGCTGTCACTAAATTATGATTATTGCTTATGTGTGATAGCTCGGTGAGTAAAAACCAATACTTTAAATCTTGGGATGGATAGGGATAGATTAACTAGGAAATTCAAGTAGATGAACACCATTAGAGGTTCACAAATGAAGGGAGAGTGGCCCTAGAGAACCCCTAGATAGAGAGTAGAAAGTATAAGATAAGATTTTAGGAGTTGTAGGATCAGAAGGCATTTTGACATGGCCAAAATATTGTTAGCCGTAGCCAATAGAGGCGAAGTTGCCCAGGGAGAGTACCAAAGAGGAATTGGTCGCAGTGAAATGTGAGAGGCAAAATTGGGAGTCGTCCAGAGTGTAATTCGCTGCGGCTAAATGGGAATTGGCCGAGGTGAACTTTTGTTAAAATGTGACAGGCATTCTAAAAAGGAATTAGCCATGGCAAAAGAGGGAATTGGCCGCAGCCAATAGTGAGAGGCGAGCAAGGTAGGTTCCAGGAGGCTTCCTCGCCACAATGCCATGTAGGTTAGCCGCGGCGAAAGTTCAACTAACCGCGACAAAATCAGTGATGAAGTAAGGGGTGGAACTGAGAGGAATTGGCCGTGGCTAAAGGGGATTTAGCTGCGGCTAACATCCTGAAACCTTCATTCTAACCTAGAAATCTTTGTTTTTCATATGGTAACCCCAAGGGGTGACTTAGAAACATTGGTAGAAGATTTTGTGAGTTGAAATTAATCGGTAATAGAATCAAAGGCTTATAAATGAATGTTTGTTTCCCTGACTTACGTAAGTGTTTGTAATTATATGGTTGATGACTCTAATAATATTAAGGTTCAAATTTTCCTGCATTTCCAGAATGTAATTAGTCTTAATGTCATGTAACCCTAGTTTATGGTTATTAATCACGTATTTAAACTTAATTACAATGATTAGAAGTTAGGGTCGTCACACATGTGAACTTATACGTCATATTCTCATATTTAATTACATGAATACAACTCATTTGCATCAACAAAAGTGGCTTACAGCTCATGGAACTCAAAGGGAAGCATGAAATACATACATATATTTTCGGCCAGATTTTCCACATTTCTGTCACAAATTTTGAAAAATCATAAGTAATTCTAGAAAAATCTAAATCATTTATTCTTGACCATTCTGGAAAGCTACACATGTCTAATTCATGTTAAAAATATGTTCAGACCATAACATCCAATACAAAAGACGTTTGACATTCAAAATAGTCTAGAGGTCAGGCTGTCCACTGGTGTTGTCACAAAATTCTGCAGCAAACACAAAAAATGTCCAATTAATTTCACAAAACTCCAATCCATGAAAATGATACCAATATGAAAATCTGAAGATGTTAGCTAGAGGAAAAAAATAACTTTAGACCAGTTCAAGATGCCTAGATCTTGAAACTTAATCAAATAATAACTGAGGTCAGCTAAAGTTCCTGATACCAGACAGATTCTTTGAAAATTAATATCTCCCTCTCTAGCCATCTAAATGAGTTGCTTCTAGTTGGCACAAATCACTGGGAATGTATAGTTTCTTTGTATGAAATTTTGTAGCAATTAGACATCATTTGAGCTCTGTGTGACAGATTTTATTTTCGGACCAGTATAAACAGTGACATGACCAAAACCAAAAAATTTTACAATTTTGAAAATTTATCAAATATTCTATAGACCTCCAAAAATTATGTTCTTTAGCTTCCTAAAAATCCTTCAACAAACTCTAATTTCATGCCAAATCTTAGATCAAGAAGAGCTTATTTGGGCAAAAAGTAACATAGGGTTCCATTATGTTCAATTTTGGCTCCATATAGGATACCAAATTGTCCAAATGGCTTTCCTTGGGGTTTGGCACCTCTTGGGCAAGTCTAAAAGTATAATTAGGACTTATATGAGCTACCCAAATGTTCCTAAACCTCATGCCTCTCATTTTGGCCGTCTTACCCACACTTATACACAATTCCATAATAGCATTCAATGAGCTACAATGCCATAACATGCTCAAATCATAATCTAATGGTCACATAATACATCCTCCCATTCATACATGACATGTTATCATCAATACATGTGTTCATAACATCATAATACATATACATCTATGGGTTACATCTTTTGCCATTTGTATGGCCTTAAAGTAGCAAAATTCATGTTCTTGGATGTCATACTCTCATCTTCAAGGTGATGGGCTTCAATTATCTTGTCCACTTGGTTCACCTAGCATGTTAGATCATTGGAGAGAAGGGGATGAGATTAAAAAGATCCCAATAGCTCATTTCCCATTCAATCATACATAATAGATACAAACAAGTCTTACAAATGCATGCATGGCATGTGGACATGTGTAATCATTCAAAAAGCATTCTTAGCATTTGAAAAGGTCACACATAGTATACAAAGGCTTACCAAGCAAGTGGGTTACCCTCACCCAATTTCTTGTGGATGTTGGACTTGCCTCACTCATTCTTTAAGAGATTCTTGAACTCAACTATGCTTTTGGGAGTCCATCTTACTTTTGGGAGACTCTTTATTTTGTCTCAACCAATCTTAAGGATTTTTAGCTCATCCTCACCATAACTAAGGGTTCTTGGCCTCACCACACTCAAGCAAATCCAAACAAACATCATAACATCATTTAGAAACATAATATGTCATCATGAAGCCATGGCATATAAAATCATGCTAACATACTTTCATGGCTTGAAAATACATATACACACATTCTAAGACAAGCTAAGCACACATCCATGCATGAGAGAAGGTGGAGAGAGCTACCTTACTTGTATTTGCACACTTTTTCCTTAAGTTTTGAATCCTCTCCTTTGACCTCACACACCCAAGAAGGTGGAAATTATAACACCATAAATTCTAGCTCATCCCATGCCTTTCAATGACTTACTATCATGGAGGATGTAGGTTTCACATAGAAAAGCAAGGGACAATAATAAATATTTTTTTTGCGTTGTGTCGTATCTAGAAATTCATTTTGGTGTCACGTAGACTATGTAAGCTCATACTATGCCTCCTCATATTTAATTACATTATTACAATTGATTTGTATCATCAAAACTTGCCTACAACTCATGGAAACTGAAAAGAGACATGGAAAGTGAGTGTTCATTCTTGGCCAGAATCAGTCTCATTTCTGGGCAAACTTTGAAAAATCATAACTAAATCTAAAAAAATCAAAATGATGGAATATTGGTCATTATGGAAATCCTAGGATGTCTACTTCACAATAAAAATATGTCCTAGTCATAATATTCATCACCTAGGATGTTTGATATCCAGAATCGTTCAAAGGTCAGACTGAATTCTGGAACTGTCATAAAATTCTGCAGAAAACTTTGAAAATGTCTGATTAATTCCAAAAAAATCCAATCCATGCAAATGATACTAATATGGAAAGCTATGGATGTTAACTAGATAGAAAAATATCTCCATATCAGTTCATCAAGCCCAGACCCTAGAATTTGATGGAATAGTAGTTTTGGTCAGGCAAATTTACTGATATTGGGTAGAAATTTCAAAAATTCATATCTTCCTCTCTAGACCTTCAAATGAGGTGCTTCTAGTTTTCCTAAGTTAATGTTATTGCCTAATTTCTTTGTATAAAATTTCATGGCAATTGGACATCATTTGAATCTTAAATGACAGAAAATAATTTCAGACCAAATGAATAGTGCAGCAGACCAAATCTATAAAATTTGCCAATTTCAAAAAATCATCAAATATTCTGTAGACCTCCAAAATTTATGACCTTTAGTTTCCCAGAAAGTTCTTAATGAGACCTAATTTCATGTCAAATTTCATATCAAGACTAACTCATTTGGCCAAAAGATAACATAGGATTCCATAATTGTCAAATTTGGCTCCATATGAGGTACCAAACTTGCCAAATGGTCTTCCCTTGGTGTTGGCACCTTTTGGGCAAGTCTAAAAGTATATTTAAGACTTGTGTGAGCTGCCCAAATGGTCCCAAATCCCATGCATCTTATTTTGGCCATTCAACCCTCACTTATACACATATTCATCAAACTTTAAAGTATCATTCTATAGCCTTACATGCTCAAAACATGGGCTAGTGGTCATATATCATAATAATACATCTAAACATCACATAATAGTGTATTTACACATGTATCAACATTCATAGTAGATATACAACCTCATATACATGATGAACCATCATTATGGTTCCAAAATAAACAAAACAAGACATAAAGTTGTCAACCTCTCTTCCTCATCGTTGTTGGCTCCCTTCACTATAATTGCTTGGTCCACCTAGCATGTTAGATCATTGGAGAGAAGGGAATGAGATTCTAAGAATCTCAATAGCTCATCTCCCATTCAATCATACATAATATGTGCAAAGCAAGCTTTACAATTGCATGCATGGAGAAATTAGAAGTTATAAACATTTTAAAAGCAACCTTGGCATGTGAATCAATCAACAAGACATTCAAGAGCTCACTAAGTGTTTGGATTAGCCTCACACTTCTCTTCATAGATTTTGGACTTGCCTCACCCATTCTTTAAGAGCTTTAGACTCAACCATACTCTTGGGAGCCCACTTTATTTTGGGGAGACTCTTTACTTTATCTCAACCAAGCTCAAGGGTTCTTAGCTCATCCTCACCAAAGGGAAGAGTTCTTGGCTTCTCCACACTCAAGCAAACTCAAGCAAACATCATGCACTCATTAGAAAATATAACATGGCATCAAGGATCATGGTATATAAAGGCATGCTAGCATACTTTTCATAGCTTGGAAATACATATACACACATTCTAAAACAAGCTAAATACACATCCATGCATGAGAGAAGGTGGAGAGAGCTACCTTGTATGCAAACATACACTTTTTCCTTAGTTTCCAAGCCTCCTCTTTTGGCCACACACCCACAATTTGATGGAGATGGTTTCTCTTGGCCTAGATACAATTTATGGAAGCTAATTAGGTTCATGAAATATATTCTAAGGCTACACAATTTGCTTAAACCCTAGATTGCTCTATAACTCTCATTATGGTCCATAAAGATACCTAATGAAGCAACACCCTTCAAATGACTTCTAGGCCTCATTCTTTCTTTTCAAATATGATTCTTGACTTCTTTTAAGCCTCTTGAAGTCATCACATCAATAAAACAAAAGGCCTAGCACCATGTTGTGTAACACCACAATATCTTAACTCTAATTCATCTCCCTCTAGGCTTAATTCCATATGATTTCCAAAGAAAATGACCAAAATTGTGGTATTATACTACTTTAAGTCAGGGTTT
Source organism: Erythrophleum ivorense (assembly GCA_026724425.1). NCBI lineage: Eukaryota > Viridiplantae > Streptophyta > Magnoliopsida > Fabales > Fabaceae > Erythrophleum > Erythrophleum ivorense. The sequence continues at coordinate 24,757,722 of JAIUCV010000003.1, read as the reverse complement.
AACCGGTCATATTTTGCCCCGTGGGTCTCGTGAACCCATCATTCACATTCTCTACTCAAAAACCATGTATACAACTTGTACATAGTCTCAAACAACTCATAAACCACGGATATGAAGCCAAAAACCAAGAAAATGCAATTTCTCAAATGAGCCCAAAAGTCAGATTTTGGCTCTAACTTTGGAAAATCATAACTAATTCTAAAAAAATGGAAATCAAGCAAATTATAGCTCTCTGGAAAGCTTTTGATGTTAGCTTCACACTAAAAATAACTTTTAACCCCAATCTCAGCATTTGGACCATCTTTGACATCGAAAAAGAGACAGAGGTCCGGCTGTCCCTGATACTAGTGCAGTTTACTGTCATGAACTTTGAAAATTCGTAATTAATTCCACAAAAATCCAATCTGGGAAATTTATACCAATTTGGAAAGCTAAAGATGTTAAATAGAGGAGAAAAATAAGTCTAGCTCAGTTCAGGAGTTCTTAGACCTCAAAAACTTATGGAATAGTAAAGAGGGTTGGAAAGCTTCCCTGATGCTGATACAGAACTTTAGAATGTCATTTCTCTCTCTACAGACCTCCAATTGAGGTGCTTCTAGTTGGTATAGGTCACTGTGGATATCTAATTTATGCTCATAAAATTTCATGACAATTGGATAGACAATTGGATACCATTTGGTCCATGAATGATATGGATTCATTTTCGAACTTATTGTCACAGTACCATGACCAAACCATTAAAATTTCCAAACTTCAACAATTCAGCAAATATTCCCTAGACCTCCAAATATTACCCACTTTAGCTTCTCAAGAAGCTCTCAATGGACTCTAGAGGCATGCCAAATCTCATATCGAGAAGAGCTCATCTAGTCATACTTTGACAGAGCTCACAAATATCGCAGTTTTGGCTCCCAACATGGTTCAAAGTGGGTCCAAAAGGCCTCCCATATGTTCTAGCATTTTTTGGGCAAGTTTGAAAGTATAAACATAGCATATATGAATTGCCCAAGTGATCCTAGTCATCATGCATTTCAAAATCACTACGCTACGAAACAAAATGCACTATCACATGTAAGCCACAAAAGGGCCAAATTCTACATTCTCATTACTTTGGCTCTTTACATAGTTCATACATCATTTATACATATGTTTACATGTGCTCACATATTTACAACTCAAAAATGATAGGTGCATATTCATTTTGGCACCTCTTTACAACAAAAGAACTACATATTTCTCTAAACATTCTCAACTAGACTCCTTGGTGTGCACTTGATTCTCCTTGAGCTCCACCTAAGATGTTAAGATGGGAGAGGGAAGGGAGTGAGATTCAAGGAATCTCAATAGCTTATACTCATTCAAGAAGCAATCAAGATATATAAACTAGTCAAAGCATGCAAACAAGTCACAATGACACAACATATGTGTTTCATGCCATGATATCATATCAATGCCAAGAATAGGCTCTAGGGACTTTCAGTCTAGCCTCACCTAAGTTTTAGGACTTTTGGATTGGCCTCACCCTTGGTTTAGAAACTTTTGGCTCCACCTCACCCATCTCAAGGGACTTTCAGCACCACCTTACCTGAGCAATTTCCACAATTCATATCATAAGCATAGTGGTACCAATGCATCAAGGCAACATCAAATGGCATGTCTCATCATACAAGCACATACACAATCATACAATGACTTTTACACATCCAAGAATGCAACAGGAAAGAGTGGAGAGCTACCTTATCGGCTAATACAAGCCTTCCCTTTCAATTTCCCTTCTCCCTTCTTGATTTCACACTCATAACTAGATGGAGTTGCTTCCTTTGAGTCTAAGCACAACAAAGAGCATGGGATTATTCTCTCATAACTCAAATAAGTACTCATAAAGCTAAATGGGCTTTTCATCGAAGCAAACCCCTACTACTCATGTGAGAAACTAGGGATTCTTTCTCTAGAAGTCTACTCACTCTCTCTAGAAGTCCACTCACTCTCCTTCCTCTCTCTCAAGCTCTCAAAAGGAAAGAAAAGAAGAAGAAATGAAGCTACATGAGCTCTACCATTCCTCAAGAGTGGTTTTCCACTTTCTCTCTTCTGAACCAAACCCAAATCAACTACTAAACCATAGAAAGATAGGGTAAAGGGGAGAAGAATACCATGCTAAGGAGAAAAGCTATGGAAATCTCAAGATTGCTTACCTCTTTGCTTGTTCTCCTTCCTTCTCTAGGTCTTTCTCTCTTTCCACAGCCCTTTTCTCTCTCTTAGTTGAAACTTAGGTCGGTTTACAGAGAAAAGAAGAGTTTGGAAGTTTTAAAAGGTCAAAATCTCTCTTTTTACGCTTTTTTGGACTAACCCTCGCTACGACGAGCTTGTGTCAGTCCCAGACTTCTGCCTTCGTTATAGCGCACGCTACGGCGAGCAACACCCTGGTTTTTGTATGGGATGCCCACACTCGCTATAGCTAGAAGTATTTTCGCTATAGCGAGAAGGCACTCTCACTATAGCTAGGCTATAGCGAACAGGTACATTCGCTCTAGCTAGGCTATAGCTAGTAGACTTAGAAAATTTTCAGCCTTCGAAAATTTTCAGCTTTTCTTTTTTTTTTTTTCTCTCTTTTTCCTGGTTGTTACATGTTGCTTCTTTAGGTCATATTATGGAACCTAAGGCACCAAATCAATTTCTATGAGTTCTAAATTTTTTCCAATGCCTCCCTTCATTTTCATTCATCAAATATGACTCAAGAATGGCCTTAGAAAAATTTAAAACTTCCCCCACCTACACAAACTAGCCTAGGCCGAGACTATGCCTTCCATTGGGCTTCTTGGAGTTCTCTTAATTTTCTTGAAAGAAGAAGCTTGTGGGGAGCATCTTAGGTGTCTCAAGAACTCATTTAAACTCTTACTTAGACCTAGGAATCATCATACAAATTCAAAAATTAGAAGGTGCACTTAAAACCCTAGGTTTTGCATCTTGAAATCTAATGCCTATTTCATGGTTTTCTTTGCATATTCTTATTCCTCTCCATCAAATACCTAAGAATCAAGCTTGTTTGGACTTGTAAATCAGATTCTCCTAGGGTTCTTAGTGTAGGTCGAAATGGAAAAGAAGTGGGATGAAAGGTATCAACCATATGATGCATTTTTACCTTGTTTCCTTACTTAGTTTGGCTTGAATCTTGATTTCTCCAAGCTTCTCTCTTCAAATCCGAACTTTTCCTTGAATATCTCCCTTGAATCAGATTTAGAAACATCATTTTAATCTAAGAAAAGAAAGGAGAATGAAGGAGAGGTGGTGGAGATGAAGAAAAGAAAGGAAAAACACCATGAAAGCATACCTTAAACTTGGATTTCTTCCTCCTTCTTCTTCCTCTCTTGGATGCATCTCCCTTAGGGTTTTGCATTTGGTCTAGGGTTGAATTTTCTGAAGTTAAATGAGGGCAAGTGTGAGGTACCATATATATATAGGTAAGGAAAAGTGACTTTTTTAAAAATTCCAATTTTGCCCTTCATACTTTGCATTTTTGTTTCTCCTTCATTTTAGCTCCTTTTGAGAACCATATTTTCTATTATAAAATTTAGGTCCTCAATTAAGAAAAATGGCTTTGGAATCACTCAAATCGGAGCTAAAACCTTTCCGAAGAGATCCGTCAAAGTTCGGGCACCCCGACATTGGGAAACATCCACCGGAGGGGATTTAACTGTCTCGGGGCTTCCCATGGTTTTCAAGGCCTCTGAGAACCCTAGAAAACTCAAAAATTTGGTTTAGAAAGTCCTTTTATGTGAATTCCAAAAATTGCTTGAAATTACAAAAATACCATTACGCGTTGTAAGGTTTCCGTTAAAATTTATTTCTTCATTCTAGCTCTATTTTTCCTTCCATTTGAGGCTACAATTCTCATTTTTAGGAGGCTAGAATGTTACTCAAAATTTTCAAGACCTTAACTAAGTCATTTCGGGGGACTTGCTTTGAAAACGTGCTCATTTTCGTCGTTTAATGAAAACTGGATATTACAGAAATCATTCCTCTTGGCCTAGTCATATAATATGGAAGCTAATTATACTCTTGAAGCAAAGTCTGAGGCCATACAATTACTAAAAAAGCTAGGTGACTCATAAGGCTCTTTTATAGTTCCACAATGCACTTAATAAAGCAATCTTAAGAAAACATCATCTTGGCTCTACTCTATCTATTCATTTATAATTCTTGACTCCATTTAAACCTCTTGGAGTCATCACACAATCAATTCTAGGAGCCTAGCTAGGTGTTGCTTCTTTAAGCCATATTATGGAACGTATAAGGCCATCTCACAATCTATGGTTTCTAAAATTTTTCCAAGTCTTCCTCTCATATTCTCCTATCATACATAATGCAAAATTAAACTTGGATGAAATTAAAACACTCCTTAGGTGCATTAACTCTCCTTGGCCAAAGTTATACTTTCATAAGGCACTAATGGAGTTTCCTTGCTTCCTTTGATGGGATAATCATATAGGAAGCTCTCTTGATGTCTTAGGAACTCATATAAACACTTAAATATCATAAAATATGGCTAGGGTTCATGATAGATTTCAAGGTGCAATCAAATCCTTAAATTCCATAACTTGCATTCTAAAGCTCCCCTTTTAATTCTAGTTGTATATTCTTAATCATTACCCTCCATAACCTTTGGTTCCATTAAGAACACATAAAGAAAAACTCTCCTCCTCACTTTCTCTCTCTAGACCTAAACTTAAATGGCTTAGAAACATAAGATTTTGTAAGTGTTTCAAGTGAAGTCTTACCTTAAAATGGAGTTTTCTTCGCATAGATTATTTTCCATCGATTGATTTCTTGAAAAGAGTTCCTTTTTGGCTTGGGTTAGACCTGAATCTTCAAGTTTTCAAGAAAAGAAAACCATCATTAGAGAGCTCTTAGAGAGAGGAACAACTTTCCTAACTGACGCAGGATGAAACGGGGCCGTTTACTTACCTAAACAGAAGCTTATACTTCTTCTCTATCTCCCCTCTTAATGTCACGCCATTGTTGCCCATTTTTCTGCAAATGGAAGCTTGGAGAAGGTGATGAGGTGTAATCTTACTTAAGAAGCCTATTTTATAATTTTCAAAATGACCATTTTGCCCTTACGCGCCTGCTTGCTCCATTTAAGCTCATTTTAACTCTTTTTTTAGAACCATCTTTTTTATCATAAAATTTAGGTTCCCAATTAAATAAAATTTCTTTGGAATCACTCAAATCGAAGCTAAAACCTTCTTGAATGAATCAGTCAAAGTTCAAGTCAATCGACATTGGAAAACATCACATCTACCGGAGGAGTTTTTAGCCTCTCCACACTCAAGCAAACTCAAACAAATATCATAGCATCATTTAAAAACATAATATGTCATCATGAAATAATGGCATATAAAATCATGCTAGCATACTTTTCATGGCTTGAAAATACACATATACACATTTTAAGACAAGCTAAACACACATCCATGCATGAGAGAAGGTGGAGAGAGCTACCATGCACACAATCACACACTTTTTCTCTTGAAATTCCCTCCCTTGCTTCGGCCACACACCCACAAACTTGTGGAAATGGTTTCTCTTGGTCTAGATACAATTTATGGAAGCTAATTAGGTTCATGAAACAAATTTTAAGGCCACACAACTTGCTTAGACACTAGGTTATTCTATAAATCCCATTATGGTCCATAAATGTACCTAATGAAGCAACACCGCTCAAATAATTTTTAGGCTCCATTCTTTCCTTTCAAATATGATTCTTTACTCCTTTTAAGTCTCCTGGAGTCATCATATAATCAAAACAAAGAGCTTATCATCATGTTGCTTCTTTAGGTTATAATATGGAACCTAAAGTACCAACTCACTTTTTATGAGTTCTAAATTTTTTCCAAGGCCTTTCCTCATATTATTCATCATATATGACACAAAAATAGATTTGAAAAAATTTAAAACTCTCCCTAGCTACTCCATCCATGCTTGGCTGAGACATAGCCCCCTTTTTGGCCTCCTTGGAATTCTCTTTGTTTTCTTGAAGGAGGAAGCATGTGGGGAGCATCTTAGGGATCTTAGAAGCTCATTTAAAACTCTTAATTAGGCCTAGGAATCATCATATAAAATCAGATTTGGGAAGGTGCACACAAAACCCTAGAATTTGCATCTTGAAATCTAATGGTTATTTTGTTATTTCCTTTGCATATTCTTGTTCCTCTCCCTCAATTACCTAAGATTCATGCTTGGTTTGGCTTAAAAATCAGATCTTCCTATGGTTCTTAGGGTTAGGCAAAATGCAGAAGAAGGGTGGGTGAAGATATCAACCATAGGATAAAATCTTACCTAGTTTCCTTGCTTATTTTTACTTGAATCTTGCTTTCTCCAAGCTCTTCTCTTCAAATCCGAAATTTCCCTTGAATTTCTCCCTTGAATCAGATTTATAAACTCCATTTCAATCAAAAGAAACAAAGGAGAAGGGAGGAGAGGAGGTGTGGATGAAGAAAAGCATGAAAAACTACCATGAAAACATACCTTAAACTTGGATTTTCTCCTCCTTCTCTTCTTCCCTTGGTACGCCCAAAACCCTAGCTCTCACTTCTGAAATTAGGCAAAAATTTCTGATTCTAAATGAGGGGAAAAGTGGGGCGCCACCTATATATAAGGGGAGATTAATGGCTTTTTTAAAATTTCAATTTTGCCCTTCATTCTTTTCATTTTCGTTTCTCCTTCGTTTTATCTCCTTTTTGAGAACCATCTTTTCCATTATAAAATTTAGGTTCCCAATTTAATAAAATGCCTTTGGAATCACTCAAATTAGAGCTAAAACCTTCCCAAACGAATCCTTCAAAGTTCAGGTGCATTGATGCTGGAAAACATCCACTATAGGGGATTTAACTGTCCTGGGGCTTCCCATGGTTTTTAGGGCATCTAAGAACCCCAAAGAACTCAAAACTTTCATTTACAAAGCCCTCCTATATGAATTCCAAAAATTACTCAAAAATTATGAAAATGCCATTATGTTTCATAGGTTTTCTGTCAAAATTTGTTTCTTCATTCTAGCTCCATTTTTCCTTCCATCTGAGGATAGAATTCTCATTTTTAAGAGTCTAGAATATTGCTCAATTTTTTTGGGACCTTAACTTATTCATTTCAGGGGACTTGCTTTGAAAACCGCGCTCATTTTTGTCGTTTAATGAAAATTGGACATTACAAGCAACGATGTTTATTAGGGCTACCTAACTCCCTATACAAGTAATCTCTTATAATTGCATTTGCATGAAACTGATTATCATAATCTTGGATGCAATTTTAGAATAATAGTAGGTAATCATGGTTAAGCTTGTACAGAGATTTCTTGAGTGGATTGAAATGATAGAACATACATGATATGTATTGGTGTAAGGTTGTGCCTTATGAGCAAGCTGAAGTTTCAATAATTCCATTTTCCCTACAACGAAGTAAAAAACCTATAGGCTAATTAGAATAATAACATTATCAACTCATGGTTTTTCTTGTGATAATGATATAGGTTGTCTAGGTATGACACTTAGTCAAAAGTCCCTTGAAAGTGGGTGAGGCAATTCTAAAACTCCCAAGAAAGATGGGTGAAGCTAAACCAATGCCCTTAAGAGCTTATGCTTGTTATGTATGAGTTTGTGTGACAAGGGAAATACCTTATACATGTTTATTAGTTGCTTGAATATCATGCATGCATTCTTTGACATGTTTTAGCATCCATTATATATATTTGAAAGGTTTAAGAGCTATTGGGATTGTAACACCATATTCATTAAGCTCATTTCATCTCATTTCTAGCCACTCTTCCTTGAGTCACACAAGTTCATAGAAAAAAAATCCATTAAAAAAGTGGATTATTTTTGTGTTATGTCATGGATAAAATTTTTATTTTGTATCCTGTGGACCATATGAACTTACCCATCTATTCTCATATTTAAATACATAAATACAACTCAAAACCATCTCAAGAAGTGGCCAAAAAACTCAAGCTCAAAGAACATATACGTAAAAATTGTATATACAACCTCGGATTCATAGGGCAACTTTCTATCATGAATTTTGAAAAATTATAACTAATTTTAGAAAACTTGAAATCAAGCATACTATACCATTCTAGAAAGCTAAAAATGTCTACTTTATGCTAAAAATAAAACAGGGACATTTAACCACTAGAAATTGATGGAACAATAACTAAACTCGCTTGGTGCTACTGGTACTATCATAGAACTTTAAAAATTCATATCTATATACTCAGACATCTAATTGGGGTGATCTTAAAGGCCATAGAAATCTTATCATGTCTAGTTTATGCTTGTAAATTTCATGAGCATTAGACACCATTTGGTCTTCGAATGACACAAGAGAGGAAATTAACTATATAAATAGTAAACATACTAGAATAACTAAAATTTGACAATTTGAAAAATCATAATTAATTCCACAGAGTTTTAAATAATCTAGTCTTTAGCCTTTCATATAGATCTAGATTAGATCTATATGCATGCCAAATTTCATGGGTAAATTCATTCATTTGGTTAGATTTGATATTAGGTTTCAAAATGGCCAATTTTGTGTCTTGTAAGGGTCTCAAATGGTCCACATTGGCTTCTAAGACATTCATGGCTACTTGAGCACGTGGGAAAGCACCAAAATGGTCTACTAAACAAGTCTCAAAGGTGTACAAAACTAAATTTCACAAACCCATTCTCTCACCCCCAAGGTATACACAAGAACACATAAGCCATATCTTGCCATTCAATGTCAAGATTTTGCTACAACATTCATATGGCATCAAATCTCATACATATACAATATACCCATATATTTACAAGTGTTCATAGGTTCATACATCATATATAACATTATATTACATCATATGCCACTCATATGACTACAAAATGGACATTTTCACACACTTTGTTGTTAAATTCTCTTCTTCAAGCTTGGTGGCTCCCATTTCTTAGTTTACTTGGTCCATCTAAACATGTTAGGCAATGGGGAGCAAGGGATGAGATTCTAGGAATTCCAATAGCTTTTCTCCCTTTCAACCATTCATAAAGAATGCAAATCCAAGTCTAAAAATGCATGCATAGATATCATGGAGTGTATGATTATTCATAAAACTCTTCTTACATTTAAGAAGTCATACATGACGTACATAGGTTTGCCAAGAAGATGGTTTAGCCTCACCCATTTCTCTTGGGGCATTTTGGATTTACCTCACCCATTTTCTTAAAAATTTCTTGACTAAGCCTCACTCTTTGGATACTTTTGGCTTGTCTCACCCATTCTTGAAGGTTCTTGGCTCATCCTCACCATTGCTAGGGGGCTTTGGCTTTACCACACTCAAGCAAATCAAAATATATTCATAAAACATCATTTAAATGCATAACATAGCAACATGGTACCATGGCATATAAACACATGCTAGAAACATCTTTAATGGCTTAAACATACATACACACATTCAAAGATAAGATAAACATTCGCTCGTGCATGAGAGAAAGAAGAGAAAGCTGCCTTTGTCACAATTGCACACTTTTCTCCTTGAACTTGGTTCCTCTCCCATGGTCACACACTCAAAGAAGGTGGAACTTGGTTCCTTTGGCCTAGATACATAATATGGAAGCCAATTACATTCTTGAAACAATTTCTAAAGCTACACATTCATTAGAAAAGCTAGGTGGTTCATATGACTTTTTTATGATTCCATATGCACCTAATGTAGCAACCTTGGGAAAACATAATCTTGGCTCCATTCTCTTCATCCATCTATGATTCTTAACTCTTTTTAAGTTTCTTGGAGCCATTACACAATTAATTTAAGGAGCCTAACTAAGTGTTGCTACTTTAATTCATCATATGGAACCTATGATACCATCACACTATCCATAACTTTTAAAATTTTTCCAATGCTTCCTCTCATCCTCTCCTATCCTATATGACTCAAAATCAAGCCTTGGAATGAATTAAAAACACCCCTTGGGGCTTCATCCTCCCTAGGTCAAGGCTATGGATCAAGAGAGCACAAAATGAGTTTGTCTTGTTTTCTTGATGGGAGATGCATGTGAGAAGCTTTCTAGGGATCTTAGGAGCTTATCCAAACATCTATTTTGGCCTAAGAATTCTTGTATCAAAACATAATTTTAAGGGAACACTTAAAACCCTAACTTTGCTATCTTGAAATCTAATGGTTGTTTGATTATTTCCTTTGAATACTCCTGTTCTTCTCCCTCATTTTCTTAAGATTCACTCTTGGTTTGGCCTAAAAATTCAACCCCTTAGGGCTGGTCTTATATGAGGTGAAATATACAAAATAGAAGGAATAAGAAGAATCATGCATAAAGTGGCAAAATACCTTAGTTTCTTGGCTTTCTTTTGCTTGTTCTTCTCTTTGGTTGGCTTTTCCTCTCCAAACTCAAAAATTCCCTCCTTGGTTTGACCTTAAAACAGACTCAAAAGCTTCAATAAAACCATAGGAAAGAAGGAAAGATGGAGGAGAAGGAATTTGTTAAAAAGAAACTAAGAAAATCCGTGAAAAACCATACCTTTTTCTTCTCCCTTTTTCTCTTCCCTTGTGCACCTTACTCCCTTGCTTCTTTCTCTAGTTTAGGGTAGAAATAAAATGAGCTAAGTGAAGGAAAGAGTGGGACATGGGGTATATATAGGTACGTTTAAAAAGTTGTTTCCAAAAATTCCAATTATGTCCCTTTGTCTTGACATTTTCATTTCCAGTTTGTTTTAGCTCCTTTTCTAAAACATTCTTTTCCATTATAAAATTTAAATCATCAATCTTATAAAATGCCTTTGGAATCACTCAAATTGGAGCTAAAACCTTTCCAAATGAAAAGCTCAAAGTTCAGGTCAATTAACCTTAGAAAATATATACTGAAAGGGTTTTAACATACCCAAGGCTTCCCATGGTTTTCAGAGTTTTTGATAACCCTGTGAAATTCAAATTTTCCATTTAAAAAGCCCTCCTATGAGTATTCCAAAATTTTTCCAAAATTATGAAAATGCCATTGTGTTACATAACAATTTCATTAATTTTTGTTTGGTTATTTTAGCCTCTATTTTAGGGTATCTCTAGCCTCTTAATTTCATTACTTAATATCTAGATCATTATTCTAATTTTTTGGACCTTAACTAATTCATTTTAGAAGATTTACTTTGAAAACATATTCATTTTTGTTGTTTTTACAAAAATTAGATATTACAAGGATTCTTTGAATCTCACTCTTTCCTCTCACACATGTCTAACCATGTCTAGGTGAGCCAAGTAGATAAGGAAATGGAAGCCAACAAGCATGAGAAGCAAGATCTTGACAAATAGATAAAGAAATGAGCTTTTGTTTGTATTTTGATGTCAAACTATGTAACCATGAGATGTATCTATGATGTAAACCTTTAAGTATATTCTAATATATGTACAAATAGTGTATGTATCCATGTAGGAGCTAGATAAATGAGAATGTGAGATTTTGCCACTCCTTTGCCATTATGTGACTTGATGTTCTTGTGTATATATGGATGTGGCAAAGTGAGATTAAGCTCCATGGTGATTTGGATCATTTGGCATACTTTTATACATGGCATTTATGCTTTTAAACTTGCTCATATGGTGGTGGAAAGTGTAAAAGAGCATTTGGTACTTCAAATGCCCATTTTGATCTTCAATTTTGACTAAATGGTGTGCTGAACCAAAGTATAACCCAATGAATGATTTTTTCCATGAAATTTGGCCAACAAGTAGCTCTCATCTAGATCTTTTCACAAAGCTAAATAACACTCAATGTGGAGATTTAAAGAATTTATTATGATTTTTCAAAATTGGCCAAATTATGTAGAAATGGTATGGTTATTGTTCATTTGATCAGTTTGCTTCTCTGTATCACACATGGGCTAAATGAAGTATAATGCTCATGAAATTTTATAGGTATAAACTAGACATCAGATGATTTCCACAGCCACTGAGATCACTCATTTAGAGTTCTATAGAGGGAGATATGAATTTTTTAAATTGTATGATAGCACCAGTAATGTAGCTTGACCTATGTTACGATTCTATCGATTTCTAGTAACTTAAGGTTACTACATTGGTCTGGACTTATTTTTAGTCAAAATTTGACATTCATATCTTTCTATAATGGTATGGTTTGCTTGATTTTGATTTTTCTATAATTAGTTATGAATTTTTAAAATTTGTACTAGAAAACTGAATCTTGAACCCAAGAGCAAACCATGAGTTTTGTGTGATGTAGCTTCAAATCCGAAATGAATGAGATCAAATATAGTGTGTATGACTTGTATGGATGTGTTATGACTAGAAAATCATGTTGATGAGTTTATATAGTTCATGAAGCATAAAATAAGAAAATGGGATCTTACGCAACACAATTAATTCTATTAATTTAATGCCTTTTTCATAGGAAATGTTTACTTCTCTATATGATTATGCTCCAATCCATATGAATTGCATTGAGATAGATAATGAGATCATGGTAAAATAGCTAAGAGGTCAAGTTATTATACTTTTTATCATTTCTAGCAACAAATCAAATACCCAAAGAGTTGAACTACTAATGATTACTTAAAGGTTACTTACCTAACTACCAATGGATTTAAATTTCGGGTTCTAGTTTCCCCACACCAAAAACCACCATAGTTCACTCCAATTTCTGGGTAATTTCACATAAAACTAAAGCCCATATCATAAATCAACTATAGAGTTCTCAAACTAGTAAAAAATGAATTAAAATGGGAAAATGATACTTAGCTGACAATACCCATAGCCTTTACCTCCGAAAATCTACCATGGAAGCACCAAGCAATAAGTTTCAACTTTGGGTGGGAGATGAAAATGATCCAAATGAGAAACCAATTAATTCAAATTGAAGAAGAAGAAGAAGAGAGGATTAAGTTATATATAAGTTACTTTGGCTAAATCTTGCTCTAGGAGTAGGAAATTATAGAATTTTATTGTTAACCCTAGCCTCCCCTTTGGACCTCCGAAATTTTCCTTTACCTCTTGTGCTTTCTGTAGAATGGAAAGGGAAGGCTAAAGAAAATTAGGGTTTAGATAGGTTATGGGCTGACCTAAGGGCCTAAAATCCAAGTGGGTTCAGTCATATAATCTTGTCAAGCCATGGATTATAAGGTTACATAGGTCATATATGAGAGTTGGGCCTAATTAAAAAGGTCCATTAACATTTAGGTCTGCACAATTAAATATTGGGCCTCTAAGAGATGGAATTGAATATTCCTAAGGCTAAGATTGAGTTTCTACACTTAATCCAAAGTAATAATTAAATAATTATGAGGCCCAATTTAATGTCCCTCCCCTCTTAATTAATTTTCCTAATTAAACCCATATTAATAATTTAGTCCTCTATAAGTTCCACCTTTGTTTTCCACTTACTTATTTTTCCTAATTACCCATATTAATTTTCTAATTATCATAATTATTTTTAATTAATTTTAGGGTGTTACAATGTGTTCATACAAGAATATCATGCTACTAAAGCTACACCAATGGTAGATTGAAGTGTTAGGAGTATGCTAGCCTTCCAATATTTAGAGGATAATATTACAAAGGCATTGGAGTACTATCCATTGAATATTTGGAATCTTATTAAGAGACACCAATCCATAGTTTGTTTTATAGTTAAGTGTGAGCTTTACACTAGAACATTATTAATAATACTTGTAATTTAATGAATGCCAGATACATGGAATTGGTAATTTGACATTCAGTAGTTAATTGAACATGAGATTGGTGTTAAGACTTATACAACTAATTAAAATAAAAGAAATTTTTAAGTTAAAATTTTGCCATATTTCTACCACTATGATATAATATTAGGTTACGTAACACCCTAAATCTAAGGGGCTAAATTATGGTATCAGAGCAATTCATCTTAGGGAATTTAAAGGAGTTTAAAGTAGAGTCTAAGATAGGATAAGAGTTATGGTAGCCTACCTTTGTTCAATATGCAGGTATTAATAAGTGACAAAGGTGTCAGCACTTATAAACCTGCATATTAGAGTTGATGCTTTGATTTTACTTTATAGGTAAATTTAAATTATTGAATTCACCTCAATAGTGGATTATTATGTTGCACCAAAATTCTTCACAATCCACTTTCAAAATCCTTTGAAACTAAAAGATACTAACCTTATGAACATCCTTTATAAACATTTTTAGTCAAAATTTCTCTTAGACTTTACATCATCTGGATACTAACCCAAGCAAAATGAAATCATATGCAAGCCAATATTAAACAAAATCACATGATAGCAAATTGCTTTTTACTCTAAAGTCTACTAACACTTGTTATATGGGTTAGGCTAGTGATATGCTTCCTACTTAAAAGGTTGACAACCGCTTTTTTCTTATCATGAGGATGCTAGATAACACATTTATAATTTTGAAGAAATCTCATATATCTTTTTCCCTTAAATTAAAACTTCCATACTAAAGTTTCTTTTAATGTAACAAACAATGATAGTAATCCATTAAGTTTAAAAGAAACTACACAAGCCTACCATTATGGTTTTCCCTTGATCCATATATGATACCACTTTAATTTATTCAAATCTACCCAAATACAATCTTTGGACACTAAAAAAAATGTCATACTATTTAGTCAAGATTCACATTTAAAAAAATTGGACAAAATTTATGCCCTTGCCATTTTCAAAATATTTCTAAGATGTTGCTTATGTCCCTTCTCACTTTTAGAGGATATCAAAATATAATCTAACACAATCATAATTCATCCTAAAAATGACTTAAAACATTCTTTACACATAAAAACTACCTATAAATTGGTTATTCTAGAGGATTGTACTAATAATTCATAATCTTCATAAGAAATGTGAAAATTCTTCTTAGTAACATAATCTATTTGTTAGCACTTGAAAGTAAGGAGCTTAGTCAAGGTTGCAACTGACTAATTAGCTAAGGAAAATTGTTACAAATTGTTATAACTTACTTATTCTAGCCAATTCATATGAAGGCTAGTTAGAAGCATTCATTACAAAATTTGTAGCAGTGAAAAATTGACTTCTAGATATTCCATATGGACTTCCATTACTTGAAAAATGGTATTCTTTCCCATTTTAATGCATTTCTCATACATAGAAATGTGGTCTTGTCACATTGATCATCTATATGAACACCATTTGCATAAAGGGAGCATATCTCACACTTTGATCAAGATCACATATAGTAGCCCAAACTTCAAAATATTCATAACTTAAGATACACAACTCTGATTAACACAGATTAGGTGTTTATGGAAAGCTTATGATATTAGCTATCTATTGTAAAAATTTCAAGTTGAAATGAATCCATTTGTCTCCTCAAAGAATACAAAATTCATGGCTATATTAGTATGAATAGTAACTACATTATGATAGTTGGAGCTAACTTTAGAAATTCACCAAATATTTTATAGAGCTCAGAAAAATATAAACTCTAGCTTATTACAAAGCTTTATATGATTCTAGCAGCTCACCAAATTTCAACTCCAAACTATCTCATTTGAGCTATCAAGTGTAAAGTTGTATTTTATGGCTCATTTGAACTAAATTTTTGTTCCAAAAGGTCCAATTAGGCTCTATATGTAATTTCTTGCCATGAGCATCTTTTAAATTATACATACATAATCTATATAGGATTCAACATATGAAAGTTACCAAACATCTCAAAATCACTTTTCCACTAGTAAACAAGTATATGGAACCAAGGATATAGCATATACTAAAACATGTTCCCACAGTATATATTTATGCCAAGTTGGCATACATTTATGGTATCATGCTTATACATTGATTGCTATTACATCTCATCATAATATAAATCAAGGACTGCTATTACTCTTCATTATAGCATTCATCAAAATATATATAACACATATTCCTAGCTATTACTTGCTTCAAGCCTTTGTCTCTTTTCCTTTCTCATTTTTCTTACTAGGCTTACTTGACATGGTTAGTGGGAGGTAAAATTGTGGAAAGAATCTTAGTAGCAAATCCTTACTCTAACATGTATCAATCACTCAAACACACAAAGGAGACAAGTATGCATGTATGCACCTCTTTCTAACATGTGAAAATATGCATGCTTATAACTAAAAAGGTGGCCTTCCTTACTAGACTCGCTAAGTAGCTTTAATACTTAGCATAAGGAAGAACTATTATGCTCTATTCCCTAGTCATCTTCTCTTCGCCAACCTTAGGAAAGCTTAGTTAATACGACCAAAACTCATAAAACATACTCAAACATAGCAAATGCAACATACAATAGCAAAGGCACTCAAGTAATCGAATACACATAAAAGGGAAGAAATTGTTACCTAACTAGGCACTAAGCCCAATGCCATAGGTATTATCCTTTACTCTTTCCTGATTTATCTTCTTCTTAGCTAAGCACTTACAATGTGTTCCTCTTTCACACGTGTGGCCTAAAATAACATATTAGCTCCTATATTAAAAATAAAGCCTTATTATGTTAGCTACATACACTTCTATGCCATGATGGATGCTTTCTAAGACTTTTAAAGATACTTCCTTATTTGATTTCTAAGACTTCTTCCTTAACTTTTTGACCATATTTCTAGATCTTAATATACTCACTTTTTGGTTCAAAATAGAGTTTGATACTTTACTCATAAGCTTGCTTGACTGGCCTTTTCTACTTACCCTTTACTTAGGCTTTGATTTAGAGTTTCTCTTAGGCAAGTTTTCCTAGGCAACTCAAGGTTTTTAAATTTTTATTTTGAGTCCAAACTTAGGCTTTTACTATTCATATTGTCAAATTCTATTTGAATGGTCATTTTTCCTACTTAACATATTAGGCATCTCTAACCTATTTTTAAAACCCCTCTTACTATACCTCTAAACTTGATTATAACTTCTTAGATGTCTTTCTAGACTTAATTTGAGCTCATTAGAGGCCTTAAACTCCAAGCTACGCACTTGGATGCTCATTTACTCAAGCTAGGATTTTTAAAGAACCTAAAATTTTCAAATTTCACATATGGCCTCCAAAATTCAAATAGATGCTTCCCCTAACCTCTATAATTCTCTAAAGGATCTCTAAATTCATTAGAACATAAAAAGACACCCATTTGCTCCACTTTTGAAGGAGGTAGCTAAGACACTATCATGCATAGGTGAAGCAAAGTTTCCTTACTTTTTAGCCATTTTTTTCTCCATTCACATACTCTGGCTCAATTCTACATGCTTCCTACTATTAATGACATGCAAGAAAGCATGGAGAGCAGCCTTTCTCACTTCATATAAAATGATGGAGGCTTTACAACTCAAATATAATAGCTCCTAAGGGCTTGAATTTTACCTCAAATCAAAGCCCTTCCAAAACTCTTCTGTTTTCCCCAATTAATTTCTTGATTAGACCTCTTCTTCCCCCTTTATAAAAATTCAAAATCCTCTTTTTAAAGTTTTGAAACCATAGAATTAAAGCTCTCAATGCATGGAGCACTCTTTTTAACTGAAGGAAGAGTTAAATGCGTGTGAAATTACCTCAAAATTCAATTATCTTTTTTCTCTTTCCTCCCTCTCTCAATGGATGCCACTAGAGAGCCTTGGAGCTATTGGAAATAATGTGCAAGTCAGTGGGGGAGATGAATGGATGAAAAAATTAAATAAAATAAAGGAGTTTGACTTTTCAACTTTTCTAAAAATGTTACAACTTAATTTTTCTACACATCAGTTTTTATTATTTTGGCTCACTTTTTCTGAAGAAGTAAACTTCATATTCTTATTTAGGACATCTTAAACCTTAGGCCAACTTTCTTGGGTCATAGGTGCTCAAAACAGTGTAAAATAGCTTAAAATGACACTATGATACTAGTTTTTTCATTTTTCGTGCTGTTAGTCTTTTGACCTATTTTATACTTTCTGAATATTTTGGATAGCTCATTCAACTCATATAAAATGGGAAATATCATTAACTCACTCTAATTAACATTTTATTAAAATATCTATTTTCCTATTTTTTTAAATGACCCTTGTTTAGGTGTTCCTAATTCTCATTCTTTTTCAATTTTTTCTCTTTATTTTCTTTCTTTAGTTGGTATTCTACTCCTTTTCTCATGTTCTTGTGACTTATTAGAAGGCACATACTCAATTGAAAATATAGGATACATCTTTCATGACTATTCCAGTATTTCTTTTACTACACCACAACTTATTGTAGCTACCTTTTATGGGTCTTTCCCTCATTCTTGGGCTTAATCCTTCATATTGATTAGGCTTTTAGTCCTTTTTAATCCTTTATCTTACTCCTTTCTAGGAGTTTGGCCCAATATAAAATATTGGATGTGACAAAACTAAACAACCAACCTTATGACTAAATGTGATTAGTTGAAAGCTTTGGTAATCAAGAATGGAAAATCCATAAAAAGGGGGTATGTGGAGTTTAACTAACCCAATCAAGGTGATTTTCATAGGCTAGAGTGCAACATGTTCTGCTTCAGTACATAGGAGGCCAGTAAGCAACTAGAAATGCAAAATATGGATGTTTGACCTAACATGGAGAATGGTTACTAACCATGGAAAATGCAATAAAAAGGAAGGAGGTGGAAGAAGATGAATAAACAAAAAATTATGAGAGACCATCATACAATTCACTTTTCTTATCTTGTGTTACATTATTTGAGTTATTCCTTTATTTCTAGTTTATATCATTATTTTACACTTGTTTCTAATTAATTAACATGGTTGTGTCTAGATTTTTCATAACTATTTTGTTGTTGCTCAATCTTGCTTGGATATGTACATGTCTTGAATCATTTTAGGCAATGTTAGCTATTGCACTTAAGATACTTCATCTAATTGCAGTTATTGTTGTTCAGAACATCAATTTTCTAAACTTAACTATTTTTAGGGCTTACAAGGACTTATCTTTAGAGATTCATTTCCCTTCTCCATTAGTCACTTGAAAAACAAGGATCATGATTGTTAGCCAATTCCTTATAACGATTAGGCACTC
Organism: Erythrophleum ivorense; assembly: GCA_026724425.1. Classification (NCBI taxonomy): domain Eukaryota; kingdom Viridiplantae; phylum Streptophyta; class Magnoliopsida; order Fabales; family Fabaceae; genus Erythrophleum; species Erythrophleum ivorense. Next base: position 24,738,692 of record JAIUCV010000003.1, on the reverse strand, counting down.
TCGAATGATTAGTCATAGGGAATTTTGACACTAACACTATTATAACAATCAATTAGTATTATCTTGATCATAGGCTTATCATAAAGAAACATTATGTACATTATACACACACACACACACACAGAGATAGATAGATAGATAGATAAATGGATAGTTCAACATATAATTATTGATAAAAAAAATTTTGATCTCTCTTACTTACATAAACTTGATAGAATTTATGAACACACCTTAAATTGTGTAATCGTTGATACCTATTACAAGGTTGTAGGTTACATCACAATTAATGTTTACCTTTAAACCATTCCTTTGACATTCCTTCTTTATTTATCTTCTAAAACTTATTGTAGAGATTAACTTATACAGAAAAAATATCTTCCTATGTGTGACTTATTGGATTTCCTACTATGTCAAACTTTACCACTTTTAAGCAATAATTTTAAGTAGCATATTAAAATGGTTAATCAATTCTTATGATCATATCAAATTTCATCTTATTAAATACAATCAAATTAGCTAAAGTTACTTTTTAATAAATATGTTTTATCTCATCTTAATTATCTAATATAATCCTCAACTTTAAAACCCTTATAATAATTATCTCTTTCTATTAGGCTAACAATTTATCCTATTGGCTAAACTCATATAGGTGTAACACCATAGATTTCTAGCTTTGTCTGATGCTATTTTTAAGTCTCATGCCAAGCATTACATAAGGAAGCAAGAAAATGGCATTAAAATAGAGTTTTCTTATGTTGCGCTATGCATAAATTTTTCATTCAGTGTTCCATGGATCATATGAACTCATGTATCTCATTCTCATATTTAATTATATAGATACAACTTAAATCCATCATCAAAAGTGGCTTAGAACTTATGCAAGTGCAAGAAACACATAAAATATGACAGTGCAACCTCGACCAGAATTTCATGTTTTTTGTTACAAACTTTGAAAACTCATAACTAATTCTAGAAAAAATAGAAATTATGCATTCTTTTCCATTCTAGAAAGCTACAGATGTCTACTTTATTTTAAAAATAGTTCTAGGTCATAAGGCATCAAGTAGAAGGCATTTGACATTTAAAAAGTACCCAAGGTCTTAGCTATCTGGACTACTATTATAGGTTACTATCATAAATTTTGGAAATTCATAACTAATTCTACAAAAATCCAAATCATGAAAATTTGGTGAATCTAAGAAGCTACAGATGTTAACTTTAAGGAAAAAATATCTCAAAACCATGCCAAGTCCATTTAGGAACTGAATTATGATGGACCAGTATTGGAGGCCAAGTGGCATTACTAGTACTGACATTAAACTTTAAAAATTCATAACTCTTTGCCCAGACCTCCAAATGAGGTGATCTTGGTAGCCACAAAAATATTATAACCTTTAGTTTATTCTTGTAAAATTTCACAAGCATTGGATACCATTTGGCTATTAGATGATATAAAACAAAAAACTGACCATATAAACAATACATGCACCAGAACAATAGAAAAATCTCAACTTTGAAAATTCATAATTAATTTTGTAGAGCTCCAATTTTTTTCACTTTAGCTTTCCTAAAAGCTCTCAATGAGCTCTATATGTTTGCCAAATTTCATGGGAAGATTCATCCATTTGGTCAGTTTGTGCTATAGGGTTCTAGTTTGGTCATTTTTATGGTCTCAACTAGCATCAAAGTGTCCAATTTTGCTGCCAAGCTTGGGTGGCCACTTGAGCAGGTGGAATTGCACCAAAATGACATTTTAAACTTGTTTCAAAGGTGCACAAACCCAAAATTTAGAAACTCACACTCTCACCCTATGCCATACACACATTTACATAATGCTAGTTTTGCCATTCCATGTCCAAAATGCACATTTTCATATATATAACCTTAAATCTCATTTGTACATGATACATTAGCATAATCATATATATTCATAATGTCATAGGACATATAAAACAATAGATTACAACATTTTCCATTCATGTGGCCATAAAGAAACAAAATCTATGCAAATTGTTGTCAATCTCTTATCTTCCAAGTTGTTGGCTCCCATTACCTTGTTTACTTAGTCCACCTAGCATGTTAAAACATTAGAGAGAAGGGAATGAGATTCAAAGAATCCTAATAGCTCATCTCCCTTTTAATCATGCATCAAATATGTAAAACAAGTCTTAAAAATGCATGCATGAGCATAATAGATGACATGATCATTCAAAAAGCAATCTTAGCATGTGAGCAAGTCATACAAAGCATCCATAGGCTTACCAAGTAAGTGGATTAGCCTCACCCATTCACTTATGGATTTTAGACTTGCCTCACCCATGTTTTCAAGGAGGTTTTAGCTTAACCTCATTTATGGGAGACACTTTGCTTTGTCTCAACCATTTCTAAGGGTTCTTAGCTCATCCTCACCATGGCTAAGAGTTCTTGGCTTTTCCACACTCAAGCAAATCCAAGCAAATATAATAAAAATCATTTGAAAATATAATGCATCATCATGGTACCATGAAATAAGAGCTCATGCTAGAACACTTTTTGTAGCTTAAAATACACATACACACATTCAAAGACAAGCTAAACATACATTCTTACATGAGAGAAGGAGGAGTGAGCTACCTTTGGTGCAATCACACACTTTTCTTCTTGAATTTGCTATGCCTTCCTCAACCTCACACACACAAGGGTGTGGAATTGATTTCTCTTGGCCTAAACATAATTTATGGAAGCCAATTAGGTTCATGGAATCATTTCTAAAGCCATACATCTTCCTTAAACACTAACTTGGTCTATTAACCCCTTTATGGTTCCAAGATTGCACCTAATGAAACAACACCCATCAAATAAGTTCTAGGCTCCATTCTTTCTTTTTATATATGATTATTGACTCCTTTTAAGCCTCTTGGAGTCATCACACAATTAAAATAAAGAGCCTAACTACATGTTGCTTCCTTAGGTCATATTATGGAACATATAAGGCCATTTCACTTTCTATGATTTCTAAATTTTTTTCAAGGCTTCCCCTCATCTTCACTCATCATATATGACTTAAAAATGGGCTTGAAAAAAATTTAAAACTCTCCCTAGACGCCTCATCCCCTTTAGGTGAAGACTATGAAGCACAAGGGCACCAATGGACTTTGCTTTACTTTCTTAGTGGAAGATGCATATGGGGAGTCTCTTAGAGATCTTAGGAACTCAAGGAAACATTCAAATAGCCAAGGAATTACTCACACAAAATCAGATTTTCCAAAACCCTAGAAACACCACACTTTCCTAACTTGATTTCTATTGGTTTTTCTTAGAATTTCTTGCCATATTCCTCTTCCTCATGGTCTAAAACCCTAGTTTCTCTCTTGTTTTTGGGCAGAAAATCCTCCCCCTATATGGTTCTAGTTTAGGCCAAAATACACACCAAGAAGAAGCAAGAGAAGGAAGTAACCAATGTGAGAATTTACCTTAGATTTAAGTGTGTTTTCCAAGCTTTTTCTTCTTAGTTTGTTCTACCATAAGGAATTTGAACTCCCCTCTTAATTTCTAGACCAAAACAGAACCATTTATCTCAAATAAACCATGGAAAAAGAGGAGGAAAAGAGAGGAACAAGATTGGAGGAAGATGGAGCATGAAATTCCTTAGATTTCCTAACCATCTGTAATACCATGCATTTCTAGCCTTGCCTCGTGTCACCTCTAAGTCTCATACCATGAATTATACTAGAAAGTGGGAAAATAACATTAAAATATTACATTTTTTGCATTGCGCTATACAAAAATTTTTCTCTTGAAGCCCCGTGGGCCATATGGACTCATACATTACATTCTTATATTTAATCACATGAATACAACTCATTTACACCATCAAAAGTATTCTACATCTCAAGAAACTCGAAGGAAAGCTCAAAATATACATACAAATTTTCGGCCAGATTTTTCCACTTTTCTATCACAAATTTGAAAAATCATAACTAATTCTAAAAAAATCAAAATTATGCATTTTTGGCCATTTTAGAAAGCTAAAGATGTCTAATTCATACTAAAAATATATCCAAATCATAACATCCAACAGAGAGGACGTTTAACATTTGAAAAATTCCAGAGGTCAAACTATTCACTGGTACTATCATAGATTTTTGTAGCAAACTTTGAAAATATCCAATTAATACCACAAAAATCCAATCCATGCAAATGATATCAATATAGAAATCTGTGGATGTTAGTCAGAGGAAAAAAATAACTTTAGACTAGTTTAGGAATGTCCAGATCTTGAAATCTAATCAAACAGTAACTGAGGTCGGCTGGAGTTCTTGATACTGGACAGATTCTTTGAAAATTCATATCTCCCTCTTTAAACATCCAAATGAGGTGCTTCTAGTCGGATCAAGTCACTAGGAATGTCTAGTTTCTTGGTATAAAATTTCATAGAAATTGGGCATCATTTGAGCCCTGTGTGATAGATTTCATTTTCAGACCAGTATAAACAATGACATGACCAAAATCAGAAAATTTGCCAACTTTGAAAATTTATCAAATATTCTCTAGACCTCCGAAAATTATGTTCTTTATCTTTTTAAAAATCTCTCAACAAAATCTAATTTCATGCCAAATATCAAATCAAGAGGATCTCATTTGGACAAAAAGTGATATATGGTTCTATTATGGTCAATTTTGGCACCATATAGGATACCAAAATGTCCAAATGGCTTTCCTTGGGGTTTGACACCTCTTGGGCAAGTATACAAGCATAATTAGGACTTGTGTGAGCTGCCAAAATGGTCCCAACCCTCATGTATCTCATTTTGGCTATGCCACTTGCACTTATGCACAATTACATAAATTCATTCAAGAAGCTACATTGTCATAACATACTCAAATTGCATTCTAATGGTTTCATAATGCTTTCTCTCATCTACATATGACATATTAACATATTTATATCTGTTCATGACTTCATAAGACATATACAACCATGAATTTCAACATATGCCATTCTTATTGCATTAAAGTAACAAAATTTCCACATCTTAATGTCATTCCTTTATCTCTTATGTGGTTGGCTCCCATTGCCTTGCTCCTTGGGTCCACCTAGCATATTAGAGCATTAGAAAGGTGGGGATGAGATTCAAAGAATCCTAATAGCTGCTCTCCCATTCAATCATACATAATGAATGCAAAACAAGTCTCATGAATGCATGCATGGCATGTGGACATGTGCAATCATTCAAGAGGCATTTTCATTATTTGAGAAAGTCATACATAGCATACAAAGGCTTGCCAAGCAAGTGGATTGGCCTTACCCATTTACTTATGAATTTTGGACTTGCCTCGCCCATTCTTTAAGAGATTCTTGGACTCAACCATACTCTTAGGAGTCCACCTCATGTTTGGGAGATTTTTTACTTTATCTCAACTAATTTTAATGGTTCTTAGCTCATCCTCACCATGGCTAAGGGTTCTTGGCCTCACCACACTCAAGCAAATCCAAACGAACATCATAACATTATTTAGAAACATAATATGTCATCATGAAACCATGACATATGAAATCATGCTAGCATACTTTTCATGGCTTGAAAATATATATACACACATTCTAAGATAAGTTAAGCACATATCCATGCATGAGAGAAGGTGGAGAGAGCTACCTTGTTAGCATTTGCATACTTTTTCCTTAAGCTTTAAATCCTCTCCCTTGACCTCTCACACCCAAGAAGGTGGAGATCATTCCTCTTGCCCTAGACACTTCATATGGAAGATAATTAAGTTCATGGAATTAATTCTAACGCCACACAATTTGCTTAGATACTAGCTTGATCTATAGACCTCATTATGGTTCCATAATTATACCTAATGAAGCAACACTACTCAAATAAATTCTAGGCTCCATTCTTTCCTTTCAAATATGATTCTTGACTCTTTTTAAGCATCTTGGAGTCATCACACAATTAAAACCAAGAGTCTACCTACATGTTGCTTCTTTAGGTCATAATATGGAACCTAAAGCACTAACTCACTTTCTATGGGTTCTAAATTTTTCTCAAGGCCTCCTCTCATTTCCATTCATCATATATGACTCAAGAATGGATTTGGAAAAATTTAAAACTCTCCCTAGCTATGGCAACCCTTCTTGGCCGAAACAATGAAGGAATTAAGGCTTCATGGACTTTGCTTTGGTTTCTTGATGGAGGAAGCACATGGGGAGACTTCTAGGGATCTTAGGAACTCATTTAAATTCTTATTTAAGCCTAGGAATCATTGTATAAAGTCAGATTTTACAAGGTGCAATTGAAACCCTAGAAATTGCATCTTGAAATCTAATGGTTTTTTGTTAATTCCTTTTGCATATTCTTAATCTTCACACCTTTTTTCCTTAGTATCACCCTTGGTTCTACCTAAAAATCAAATCATCTTAGGTCTTCTCAAGTGGGACGAAATGGTGGAGAAGGGGAGCAAAGGTAGCAACCATCGGAGAAGAAATTACCTTATTTTCTTACTTTTTCTCACTTGAATCTTGCTTTCTCCAAGCTCTGCTCTTCAAATTCGAATTTTCCCCTAAGTTTCTCCCTTAAAACAGATTTGTAAACTTTATTTTAATTAAAGGAAACAAAGGAGAATAAAGGAAAAGAGGTTGGGAAGAGAAAGAGCATGAAAAACTACTAAATTTCCATACTTTAAGCCTTTGATTTCCCCTCCTTTTCTTCCTCCTCTTGTGCGCCTCATCCCTTAGAGTTTTTCTATGGTTTTGGGCAGAACTTGGTTGAGCTAAATGAGAAGAGGAGAAGGATACATCATATATATAGGTGGGAGGAAGAAGCACTTTTCAAAAATTCTTATTTTGCCCTTCGTTCTTAGCATTTTCATTTCTACTTCGTTTTAGCTCCTTTTTTAGAACCGTCTTTTCCATTATAAAATTTAGGTTCTCAATTTAGTAAAATTCCTTTGGAATCACTTAAATCGGAGCTTAAACCTTCTCGAATGAATCTGTCAAAGTTCGGGTACACAGACGTTAGAAAACGTCCACCGGAGGGGCTTTAGTTGTCCCGAGCCTTCCCATGATTTTTAAGACCTCTGAGAACCCTAAGGGACTCAAAAATTTCATTTAAAAAACTCTCCTATGTGAATTCCAAAATTTGCTCAAAATTATAAAAATGCCATTACGTTTCATAAGTTTTCTGTAAGAAATTGTTTCTTCATTCTAGCTCCATTTTTTTTTTCGTCTGAGCCTGGGATTCTCATTTTTAAGAGTCTAAAATGCTTCCCAAATTTTTTGGGACCTTAACTACATCATTTCGGGAGACTTCCTTTTGTAACTAGTGAGTTTCATTCATTTACGGAGAAACTGTACGTTACATTTCTCATGTTTTCTCTTGTTTTCAGAGAACCGGATATTACACCTTCCTTGCCTTTTTCTTCCTCCTTTTCTTCCTCTCTTGGTGAGCCTTAAGGAGCTGCTATTTTTTTTGTAATGTGGGTAGAGGAATTCATGCTTAAGAAGGTGGGAGAAAAAGGGAGAAGTGTGTGGGAGCTTCTAGAAACACACTTTTTCAAAAATTTCAATTTCGTCATTCCATAATGGCAATTTTGTTTTGGTTTTGTTTTAGCTCCTTTTTGAGATCCGTATTTTCCATTATAAAATTACATTCCCAATTTAATAAAATACCTTTAGAATCACTCAATTTGGAGCTAAAACCTTATCGAACGAATCCGTCAAAGTTTAGGCTCACTAACGTTGGAAAACATGCACCAAAGGGGTTTTACCAATCCCGGGATTGTTCATGGTCTTTTAGGCCTCTAAGAACCTTGTACAACTCAAATTTCTCATTTAAAAATCCCTCCTATGTGTTTTTCTTAAAGTTGCACTTATTTATGGAAATGCTATTATATTTCGTCAATTTTTGTCACAAATTGTTTCACTATCCTAACTCTATTTTTCTTTCTGTCTGAGCCTGGGATTCTCATTTTTAGGAGTCTAGAATGTTACTTAAAATTTTTAGGACCTTAACTAATTCACTTCGGAGGACTTGCTTTGAAAATGTACCCGTTTCTGTCATTTAACAAAAACTGGACATTACAATTAGCATGAACATAATATTGTTTGTACTAGTCTCATCTTAATAATATATTTTTCCATGACTAAGGACTATTTTAACATAGGTCAATATATCTATAATACACAAACATGACTTTGCCTAATGTGGATCTTCCTAAAAGTCAAGTTTGAAACTATGTCGATTTAACAATCAATGACTATATTGATTCACATGTAATATACTCCTACTATTATATATGACCATTAACTATAGTCTCTCTACCAAATCATGATCTTACTTATGAAGGTTTCTATTGATTCACATGCTTATAATTTATATCCAAAATTCTCCACTATCTTGACTAGTGTAGGTATCTTTTGCCTTACCTTGCTCTTGTGATTATGATCTTCCATTTGTCTTTTCTCTACCTTCCAAGTGCAATTGTTACAACTACGTAAGGAAAGGACAAGTGAATTGTCATACCATATTTATCTAGCTTCCATTTTATATCCAATACTAGCTAAAAGTGTCAAATTATATCTATTTTAATTAAATTCCCATTTTTAGCAGCAGAAATAATTGACATTATAAGCTAAAAAAATGCATTCTTGGCTTTATGGACCATATAAGCTTACCATAGTTATTTTTCATCCTTACCACATTTGTTCAACCAGAATTAACACAATTTGGAGCACCAAATTCGGGTCCAAGCCATATAGCACAAAATGGCATCATTCTTGGCAATTTCCAAGAATTCCATAATCTCATATAAATTTTGAAAAATCATAATTAATTCTAAAAAAATTGAAATCATATAAATTATACCATTATGGAAAGCTACGGATGTTCTCTAATTATCATAAAACGTTTAGATTAAAACAACTAGGTTTGCCCCATAAAAACTTATGGAATAGTAACACTAGTCACTGATGCATCATGTAATTAGACCTAAATTTTAAAAATTCATATCTCTCTCTATAGAGCTCCAAATGAGGTTCTCTTAGTGCTTATGGAAAGCTTAAGATGAGACCTAATTTTTCTAAAAGTTTCAATGGCATATGAGTTCATTTGGCCTACAAAATCCATTACATATCAGAAACTACTACAATATTCAAACACCACCAGACCTCTAACTTCAAAAATTCATAACTCTCTCTATACAACTCCTTTTCATGCAAACTTAATGGCCTAGAAAGCTTATAATGTTAGATATAGTCTTGTAAAATTTCATGAGCATTCAACTTCACTTGACCCTTAACTAACACAAAAATGCAAACTGACCATATAAACAGTAACTTCGACAATTCTACATAATTTAGCCAATTTTGAAAATTCATAATAAATTCTCTAGACTTCCAAAAATAGTGCTATTTCACTTTGTGAAAAGCTCTAGATGATATCTATATTCATGCCAAATTTTATGCACAAAATCGTCAATTTGGTCAGTTTAGAGTTCAACTCAAATTTATGTTAAGTTTGAAACCATAAAGGGGTCAAAATTACACCAAATGGTCTTCTAATTATTCCACAATCATTTGAGCACATTCAAAAGCATAAACATAGTCTATGAGAGCATCTCAAATGGTCTAAATCATCATACATCTCAAAACCACCATCCTAGTTGCTAATACACACATGTGCATCATGGCATAAGGATGTCAAATTCTCACATAACCGTTCATTAGGTTCCAAATTCCATTCATACATCATAATTACATACTTTTGTATATGCTCAAGTATTTTACATCTCATATACATCATATTACATACTTTGACATCAAAATACACTACTTTCTATTCTATTGTCAAAGGTCTATTCTTCAAGGTACTTGGCCTTCATTTCTTGCTTCCCTTGGCTCACCTAGACATGGTTAGATATATGCGGGGAAAAGTGAGATTCAAAAAATCTTAATAGCTCTTTTACTCTTTCAAGCATACATACATGGAACATTTTCATGTCAAAGAATGCAAGTATATTATAAAATATTCTAATAAATATACATGAATATATTTCCATGTCACATAAACTCATACACATCAAACATAGGCTTTAATGGATATTAGTCTAGCCTCACCTAATTTCTTTAGGACTTTTGGATTTGTTTCATCTATTTTTAGGAACTTTTAACTTAGCCTCACTCTTTATTAAGATTTTTAGCTTTGTCTCACCCATTCTTAGGGACTTTTAGCATCTCCTCACCCCTTCTAAGGGACTTTTGGCATAATCATACCCATTCAAGCCACTTTTGCATTCAAAATCTCATTCAAGAAGCATAATGGTACTAGAGCATGTAGAAAATGGCTATAAATATGTCTCAAGGTTTAAACATACACACAAGCATCCAATGACAATCAAATATCCAAGAAATGTATGCAAGAAAGGTTAAAGAGCTAACTTGGGCCAAGAACATAACTTTTCTTCCTTAGTTATTTATTCCCCTTCTCGGCCTCACACCTACACCTAGGAGGATCTTGATTTGCTTGGCTTAGTCACATCAAATAAGACACAAATTCATCATTGAAATCATTTCTAGCCTCGCATAAACTCTACACAAGCTTACTTTATCTTATAACATGGTTATAGTTCCATATACGAGCATAATGAAGCAACCTCTAGAATTCATAATCTTGGGTCCACTTTCTCATTCCGTCTAGGTCTCTTGACTCCATTTGAACTCCTTAGAATCATCACAAATTCAATTCAAGGAGCCTAAACTCAAGTTGCTTCTATATGCCTTAAAATGAAACCTAAACTTCCACCTTATAAACAATTGCTTCTAAATTCAAACCAATAGTTTCTTTGATATTTATTAATCATATCTAGACCATTTTTATTCTTGGAATCAAAGAAAAATCTCCCTAGGTGCTCTATCTTCTCTAGGCCGAGACATACCCAAAGTGAAGGACCCATAGAGTTTATTTGGTTTGTCTTAGGGAATCAGCATTTGTGAAACTTCCTATATGTCTTATGGTCTCTTATATACTCTTACATAGGTTAAATTATCCTGAGAAAGCTTCAAAATTAGTTAAGTGCACTAAGAACTCTAAGTCACAAAACTTGACTTCTAATACTTTTCTTTTAAATTTAATTATATATTCTTATTCCTCAGGCTTGAAAACCCTTGTCACTACCTTATTTTAGCTTGAATTCATTTCCTCCTTTATGGGCCTAAGGTTGGTCGAACACACCCCTAGGAAGAACAAGCAAGAGAAAGCAAGAAAGGCCATGGTTCTTACCCTGTTTCAAAGCTTTTTAAAGGAGCTTTCAATTTTTTCTAACTTCTCCTTCCAATTCTAACTTCCTCCTTCTAAACTAGCCACAAATCAATCTCAATTTAGTCGTCAAAACCATGGGAAAAAAGAGGAGAAATGGGAAAAGAAGATTAGTGAAGGAGAAGATAGAAAAAACCATGGATTTCTTACCCTTTTTGCTAGGTTTCTCTCCTTCTTCTTCCCTACCTCTTGTGCGTCACTTGAGACTACCTTAGGTTCTATTTTGGAGCAAATGAAAGTTAGTTAGAAGAAGGAAGGAGAGAGGGATGTGTTTTAAGAAGGCTAGGGATCCCTTTATGCACCTTTTTAAAATTATAATTTAGTCCCTCATCTTGGTTCTTTCCATTTAGGCTCATTTCAGCTCCTTTTTTAGAATCGTCTTTTCCATCATGAATTTTAGGTCCTCTAATTCATAAAACATCTTTGGTTTCACTCAAATTAAATTTAAAACCTTTCTGAATGAATTAGTCAAAATTTTAGTCAACCAACATTCTAAAATATAAAACCGGAAGAATTTTGGCCATTCTAGAGGTCCTTATAATTTTTAGGGCCTCTGAGAAACCCGGAAAACTCATTTTTCCCATTTAAAAATCTCTCTTTTGAGTCTTCCAAAAGTTTCCCAAATTTACAAAAATGCTACTACCTTTTTGTCAAATTTTATTTAACTACTCTAACTCTTATTTCTAGGCATCTTTGTCCTTGTATTCTCATTTTTTTAATATCTAGATCATTGGCCTAATTTTTTTTTGTCTCAATTCTTTCCATTTAGGGGAATTCATTTTATAACTGATTAGTTTCAGGCCTTCTTTTAAGTAACTAGATATTACATGAATTGTAAAACTACTATTACTACATCCCATAAGCCCACCAACCATCTTACACACTTCATAATCCTTAAGGTTCATCAAAAACTAATGTGAAGCAAATCCAATCCTTCAAGAAAACTTATTTCTTATTCAAATTCAACCATACTACTTCAAGAAAAACTTATGCTTTAATCAAGTGCTCCTTCTCCTCAACATTTTCAATCTCAACTGAATTGTTAAATATTTCAAAATCACCATATGAAGATCTATCATATGTTGCTTTATTCTATTTCTTTCCTTCATATACTCTTTCAACTACTTCTTAACATGCTATCTCTAGGCACTTCAAGCATTTTAGAACATCCTTATGACCTCTAAACTAATAGAACTTGGCTTTATAAATTCCACCTTTTGTCACTTTGTTACATAATATACAAGTGACTGCTAGTGTCTTTATAATCCTTTAAGAAGTTGTACTTCCATGCTAGATCTTTCTTCTTGTTTTCTACCCCCTTGTCTTGCCCTTGATTGCTTTCATCCATTATAGAACTCAAACATTTAAAAGTAAAGCAGAAAAGCAAAAAAATATTTTCAAATTTTAGAATTAAAAAAAGAGAAGGGGTTGATTATTTTCTTTTTACTATGTAAGTTATAATCAAATAGGTTTCAAATTTTAGAATCATAAAAGGAAACTTTTGAAGCCAAAGAAAGGTTTTTATTCAAGAAAGGGAATGAAACTTTGAGTGAAGGGACTATATTTTCTTTTTATTTAGAAGAAAAGTTTAGAAGCCTAAAATAAAGTTTAAAAGAGAGAATGATGCATGAGAAAAGTAGAAAAAGAAGGCTAAGTGTTCAAAGAGAAAGTGAAGTAGCTAGTGTTACCTTGAAAAGAAGCCAAGTAGCAATAATCGATGTTTTTCTTCTTTGTTACTAACAAATTTGTTTCATCAAAGTGGATAGGTTTATAATTCACTTTCTTCCCTAATTGTCATACACTCATCTACATCATTATGCATGGATGCAACAATTGATAATGAAACCATTTATGAACTTTTCAACTTATAACAGTTGGCTAATATGTCTTTAGTTATGCTATTATTACTTTTACACAAGAGAAGAAGAAAATGAAATTTTTTATATCCTAAACTTTCTTAAAAAAAGAAAAAGAAACCAATAAAGGAAGGAAAAAATATATTAGACTGGGATTTGTATCCCCTACATCCTGCATTCAATTTCCATGCATTTAGTTTGAAGTTAGATAAAAGGACTCTCCTTTTATCTCTATGTTTATCTAGCTTCAAACTAAATGCATGGAAGCTAAATGTAGAGGACCCAAATCTATTAGATTGTTTATAATAAAATGGTTCATTCTTTCCTCAAATTTTCTTTCCCAATTTCCCCTAAAGTTTGAAGGTCTAGCAAAGCTTATGATCCTAGTTAACCCTTATATTGAAAAAGGATGGATTGAAAAGTCATTTTGAAAAAACAATACACCATTTTACTAATTTAATTTTATATTCTTTTAGGGTTGAACACAATGACATGAAGAGCATAGATCATTTTGACAATTCTACATATAAATGAGTTACTTACAAGAAAGAATAGTTAGATAGTGGCAACATATTTGAGATAAATTGATTAAATTAATTAAAATTGATTATATGAACATGTCAAATAACTTTAATAAGTTCTATTTTAAGATTTGCATGATTATTAATCATCCATTTAGTATAACATATTGGATATGAATATAATCTATCCATAAATGCAACATGGAAAAGTAATTTCAATTTCTCGGTACCATATGAGGTATGGTATCCTTATTACTCCTTGGTGATAATCACTAATCCCAAGGTGGTCTAGTACCATTATATTATTATTTGTAGTGAAAGTATCTCTCACTTGATCTTCAAGTTGTGTTTTAAAACCTACAAGTAGATGCACATAAGTTAGGTCGGGTCAGGTTTTTACTCAGTTTGGTACCCAATCTAGTATAAGTCAGGCTATGATTTTCTTGCCCATGGCCCACCCCAACCCAAGAATGGCCTAGTCACAAACCGAGTTAGGCATACCAAGCTTGACTAGGTCATGCAATGTTTTTTAGAATTTTGAAACTTTGAAGACTCATATATTTGTAATCATATGACAATTTTTGTCATATGACTACTTGTTTTGATATATCTTTACTAGATCTACATAGTAGAAATGAAAAAACATGAGTCCAAACAGGGAAACAGGAATAAAATATAAACGTAGAAGGTGAAACTTTAAGAAGTTATAACTTGGAGACTAGTAATCTGATTAGGGTTTTTTTTTATTTTAGGAATTTTTCAAGACAAACAAAATGAAAATGCTAAAGGTAATTTACTTGCTTATTTTTTCTTAAAAAACATGTTTACTGCCTCAATTTTAAGATTTTTGCTTTCAAATTAAAAAAATGCACGTTTTTCTATCTTGTCTTCTTTTATTTGAATATGATAATCATACTAAGAAAGAGCTTGGCATAGGGCTTGACCCCTTGTCTATTTATAATGGCCATTAAAAATGTTTTCTTTCCATTTTGGTCCCTATTATATATATATATATATATATATTATATACTTACCCAGCTAAGTTGAGCTAGATTGGTTGTCACAGCTAGCCAAGCCTTACACTTTTTTTTTTCTTTTTTGCACCAACCAAGTCTAACCCAATTTGGTCAAGCAAGTGTTTCACCTATACCTACAAAATTTTCAAGTAAATGCAAAGCAAAGAAATATAGCCAAATTCAGCACCAAATTTATGCAAAAAATGAAATTGGTCTATATTTTTCGAAGTGGTCGAGATAACAAAAAGTAATATCATGCAGTGTGATATTGCATTGAAGTATTACTTTCACCGAGTAAACTCTGATAATTTTTTGACCAAAAAAATTATTAAAAAATTAAATAGCACTTAAGAACGTACTATAAAATCTTACATTTAATAATAAAATTGAAATCCTGCAATTTTTTTTTTCAAACTAGTCTTTATAAATGCTCTTCTCTGCCCTTGATTTTGACAAATCGTCATGAACTAATCTATTATTGAACTATGGAAGCCTTTGCATTTTTCAGTTGATGTGATCACCACAGATGTTTTAGCGATAGAAAAGCATCTTTTCACCTCTCATATATATATATATAGAGAGAGAGAGAGAGAGAGATCCAAAACTCAAATAAGAGAATAAGATAGAACTACAATTAGGCGGGGAAAAAAAAAAAGGAAAACAAATTTTTAATGAAACGGAGGGACAAGACAGGATTTAGGAGAAACAATCCTTTGAGTAAGCGAGGATTGAAAGAAGCTCTTAGCTAATTCATTAACCGTCCAAAACTCTTCAAATCAATCACATTTTTCTTTTTCATTTCTTTTTTTCGAAATACAAAAGTTTTAATCGACGAATTATCAAAAGAGCTTAAGAGATTTATATATGATAATTCATGAAACAATCGAACATTCATCTCCAATTTTATGAAGACACAAAAGCTCTCTAAATCAAGGCTCTTGGTCTCATCCATAAGAAATTCTACGTGGAAACAAAAGAATTTTAACCAAATCAACGAATTACCAAATAATACGAGAAAAATGAATCTCTAATAATACTTGGAATTTCGTTAACTGACCAAAATTCGTCTCCAATATGTATAAAGAAAAATAACCCCAAAAAATCTAAAAGTTCTCAAAAACACGTAATTTTACCAATAATCGTCTCTTAGTCTAGCCACTATACAGTGCTTCATTGCATTTCATCTAGCTAATTTATAGCCCTTCTTGACAGGGTTAATTTATATTTTTACTTTGTCGCGTGCACCCCATCAAAGAAACTTAATTAAATCTTTTTATTGCGGAATACGCATATTCTCCTCATGTACTCTTAATTTTCAAGTTCACGAATTTCTTTCTTTTCCATATTTGATGGTAAATATTTAATAGTTATTACGTAAAGTTTATGGTAAGTCTTTTTTATTTTTTCCCCAAATCTAAATCCCGAATAAGCTCATGTGCAAAATTATAGAAATCAGGTTGGTGGGAAGTTTCTTTTGGATTCCCATCATTTTTAATTACTTTCAGCATCAAATGGGATCTTAATAAAAAAGGTCTTTTTTTTTTTTTTAATTATGCTCAAGGCATCAAACTTTCTTTGAGTTATTATTTTTCTGAGTGATCTTAAAAACTGACTGGCCTATCTCCTTAAAAGATTGCACTAGTATTTAAACTTCGACTTTCAAAAAACTTTTTAGGGAATCAAACCTGAATAGTTAAGATAAGATATTATTTTTTTCTTACCAAATAAATTAAGCCTTTTAGATGTACCATAGTATTTATAATAATTCATTTTTTTAATAATATCTATAACTTCTCGAAAGTTCAAACATTTTCATAAGTCTGGACTCTAAGTGCTCCATTGCATTTTGCCAAGCCATCGTGGTATATTGATGTTTTTACTTTAAAAATATTTGCTTTCAATTTATGTGTACCCAATCCAAAAAAAGTATACTTTTTTTAATGAAAAGAAATATGTAATTAAGTGTTATAGATGTAGAATAAATACTCCTCTAATTAAGAAATCCGTATTTTTCACTTTTATAATTTTTTTATTTAATGGTAAATAATATTTATTGCATAAAAAATTATTTTTATTATTTAATTTTTTCTTAATCAAAATCCTTAAGAGCTGCTGCTTAAAACGATTATACGTATATTCTTCAAACGAAGATATATACAAATTTGTGTTGCTAATTATTGATAAACTAAAACACAAAATTATTACAAATATTACATTTAAACAAATACAACAAAAATATTATTGCAAAAAATTAAAACAGACAGTCATTTTATCGAGAAAAAGGCTTCTTCGACCAAAAATCATTAGCATAAATATACAACATTCCAAAAATTTTTAAAAATAGAAAATCATTCATATATACAAAAATAAAAAGATAATCAAAACACAATATTATTACCGTATAAAGATCCAGCGAGCTAAAGTTACTTTGGACTAGTGGCTGGGGACCCAAAAAAAAAAAGATTTAGATGCAATTTCATATATTTTTTTCTATCAAATTTTTCAATTAAAATATAACAAATGTATGGTTCTTCAATAATGCTATAACAAGTATATAGTTTAATTAGGAAACTTTACAATTGTTTATTAAAATAATACACTTGTTATGATATTATTAAAGAATTACATATTTGTTATACTTTAATTAAAAAACCTAATAACAAAGCTACAAAGAGTTACATATAATTTTTTTCATTAAAAAAATTTTGAAGGATTGAAAATTAATTAGTAGGGCTGAAGAAACTTCAAAACAAATGAACAAAGTGATTAGTGGAGATCAAAGAAGGATTATAAACAATAAATATATAAAAACTGGGACCACGTGCTAGAATAGTCAAGATAAGCCAGCTCTCTCATTCTAAAGGGTTCTAAAATAAAAAGTTCAAGCCCACAGGCCAACCTAAAAAGAAAAATAGCTTTTGCATCTTACCAATAAAGGAAAATAGCCCTTCTAAGTAAGGATTCAACTTTTCCTTTAAAAAATCACAACTTTTATTCAAGAGGCCATACAATTTTGTATTGAAGTGGACAAGAATCACAACTTTCTAATCCAAGTGAAGGGAAGTAAGGGGGTGCAATTTTTCATTCTAGAGGACAAGAGACAACAAAATCCTTCTTTACAATTTCTTGCACACTTGGGTAACTTAATCCAATTCATAAAATGAAATAAAATTAGAACAGAGGTAGCTCATGGAAGAGTAAGAGTATAAAAAACAACAAGAGATCCCCAAAATGTATAAGCCCTCAAGGTTAAAAATTAAAATGCATTAACGCTTGACTCACCCCACCTAGAGAAAGATTTGATTGATGGCTGGACAATGTCTAGATGAGCAAAGATGGCCAATGGATGGCATTGTAGGGTGAGTAGACAACTCAAAGAATGTGAAAGACAACAAAGGTTTCAGTTTCAAACTTTGAACTTCAAAATAGATGGATAGCTAGACAAGAATGAGTATAGTGTTATGTAAAAATAAAATTTTCCTACTATGTATAGCGCATATGTTATGTGTGAGAGAAATGAGTGTTGAGAGAAAAGGGCAAGTCTATTTTCAATCAAGAGGCACTGAGGTACTGTATGGAAAAAAATTACCCCTTTTATATTTTTTAAGCTTAGGAAAAGAAAAAAAGAAGGCAAACTAACCCTTGCCTGTTTGCCCCATAACCATTTGGCCAATGGACAAAGCAAGTCATCCCAATTATGCCATTTTTAAATGCGATGAATTCTTGCAATGCAAGCCATCCAATTAGATCTTGGCCAATTAATTAAAAACAAAAAAGGCATCCTATTAGATAGGTTACACAAATTGCCCCACTTTGACAGTGTTACCACCTATGCATTATTGATAGTTAAAGAAAACAAAAAGGTAAAAAATAAGAAGAGGTAGGAAGATTCTCACACTTGAGAGAAAGATGCAACAAACAATTTGTAAGGAAAAAATTTCTTTAAAAAAAAAAAGATAAGTTGAAAAGCTACAACGTTGTAATCAATTTGCAGCCTCTTTTACCTAAATAGAAAGCTTGTGTCGACCCCAAAGAAGCTACAACATTCAGGCTTTTTGACACAAATGCTATTAAAATAATAACTTATTACATAAAAACACAGCTACCAAAAAGTTTTACTAGTATACTTAAAATAATTTTTTTTAAGGGTCATAGCCTAATACTAGTATGCTTAAAATAATTTTTTTTAAGGGTCACAACCTACATTAGGCTATGACCCTTAAAACTTTTTTTGTCTTAAGTGGGTAAAAGCTAACATAGACAAGACACGTCTATGTCAGCCTCTAGAACGCAAACTAGTGTGGTCTGCATTTTAGAGTGTGTTATAAAACCATGCTCCCTCCATCTATCCATTTCAAAAGTAAATTTGCAAAGCTCTCTTATCTCCTCCTTAATTTTTAGTGTGCCAAGCACTCTCTATGAGGTTGCAAGTTTCATCATGTACTCCATCCCAATTGTAAACTTTGTGCTAACTTGAAGCATAGCAGGGTGGAAGAAAATTTTGAGGTTTCTTTATAGTGTTTTTATTTTTCTCTTTAATTTTTTATTTGTAGACAAAAATGAATGTTCATTTTTGTTTAATTTTTATTTAATCTTTTTAATATTTGTTAATATATTTAGTACTCTCACCTTTTACAGTTTATATTTGAAGATGTCTGATAATTTTTGTATATTTACAATGTGGGAGAAAAATTATTTTGTGGTCTAATGAAAGAAAAAAGTATAATAGACTGCAAATCAATTCTGTTTGCTGATTATCGATTTTGCAAAGATTGTGTGGGTTATTAATGTCTTTCATTGGTTAACAATTTCTTATAGGTAATAAACAAATTTTCTTGTAATATATTATCTTCATATTTATATGATTAATTTACTGTATTTATATTGTTTGTCTTATGCATTTAATTGGAAAATAGTAATTTAGAAATGTAGCTCTTAGAGTATGAAGTTTCTTTTATAACATATTATTTGTCCTTATTCTGTTAATGTTAGAATAGTTTATTTAGTTTTCTATATGTTGGAAATAAATTGTTTTTGGAATTTGTAACCATCAAAATTAATAAAGAAAAAACACATTAGCATTTACATATATTATATATATTTTATAAATATATATAATGTACAAAATGAAGATATAATTATATAATTAAAATAAATATATAGTGAGAAAATATTAAAAAAATAATTAAATGTAATTTGATAAATGTAATGTAAAAAGATATTTATTTATGAATAAGGTGATGAAATAACTAACTACCTATTTGAAATAAATAAATAAAGATATAGTAGAATATATATATATATGATACAAAACTGATATATAAGTAAATATATTGTAGTAAAAAAATTGTATTTTGAAGAACACATATAGTTAAAATTTTAGTATAAATAAATAAATATAAATTAAAATATAATTATATATACAATTTTATTTATGTACTATATAATAATTTGCCTATTATATATATTTATATCGATATTTATAAAATATGTATTGTATAAATATATATATATATATATGACGCCATATATAAATTTAATGACTTCTTTTAATAGTTACAAACATATACGGGAGAAACATTCAATAAGTATCCAACAGATAGTAATATTATAACATAAATCCAAAAGCAACCATATTTAAAACAACAAAACTGCCAAATCAACTAAATGAGAACAGTAATGCAAATAAACCAAAAAAGCATTTGTAGAACAACTAATTCATTTATCCATTCAAAATCTAGAAATTAATGCAAGCATAAGCATAATAGTATAATATACAAAATAAACATATAATTATATACTTACTTGAAATAAATGAATAAAGACATAGTATAAAATATATATATATATACACACTATATAAAAGTATATATAAGTAAATATATTGTAGTAATAATTTTTTCCAAAACACATATAAAAAATAAATTAATTAAAATATAATTACATATATGTTTTTATTTATGTACTATATAATAATTTATCTGTCACATATATTAACATAGATATTTATAAAATATGTATTATATAAATATATGTAATATACAATATATATAATTTAAATAAATGTGTAGTGCAAAAATGTAAAAATATAGTTGAATGTAATTTTAAGAATTAATTATTTATGAATAAGATGTTAATATAACAAACAACATATTTACAACTAAATGATTAAAGATATAATATAATAAATACCTATATATATGGTATAAAAATATAAATACGTAAATATAATGTAATAAATATAATGAGCAAAACATATAAGTAAAATTTTAAAATAACTAAATACATATGTAAAATAAATAAATTAATATATAATTATATAAAAATTTTATTATACACTATATAATAATTCATGTATTAGATATGTGTGTATATGTATATATATTGCACTTAAATTATGTTTATTAATTTATACTGAATTATATATTTATATTTGTTATTTAAACATTTATTTAAATTATATGAATATCTATATTTATTTTGTATATATAAATATTTAGAATATATATATAAAATGTCGAAACAAGTATATGGAGATAAAAATTTAAATAAAATGAAATAAATATTTGTATGTAAAATATAAATATTATTATTGGATTTTTTTCACATGCCATTTCATGTATTCCATGATGGAAAGCATAATGAGTTTGAGAAATGAAATTATATACATTTATGCAAATGGGAAGGTTTATGATAGCCGCGAAGGCATAACATATGTGTGTGACAAACCCAAAATATTAAAAATTGACTCAGACATTACTCTCAATTGGTTGAAGAAAGCAGTAGGAGAAAAGCTACAATTGGCCTTAGATCAATTTATGTTTGAATTAGTATATAGATACCCTCATTCTTGCAATCCCACAAGGTACTTGACATATACTTTGAAGGATGATTCCATTGTCCAAACAATGTGAGAAGCCAACCAAAAATCTCTAAACCAATTGGGTGCATTGGATATATATATATATATATATATATGTATATATCAACTACCGATATAGATTTGAATATTGCCCAGGTGAGGTCTATGTATTGTTGCCCCTCTTATCCACTAACCAGTTCCAATGTATGAATGAGCATACCTCATAGTTTAACTCCTACATAGTAGATGTTTACATTTTTTATTCTCCATCTGTTGTTGGCTTCACATCCCAACAAGCTCCTCGCAATGGCTTATTTTCAGCACCAGTCCTTTATAACCCCTAGATGAGGTAGAAGATATAATGGATAACTTTGAGGAGGAGGATTAATATGATGCTCCCACCAAATGCTAGTGACATTAAAGAAGATGATTCTAAGGGAGACAATGCTGACAAGGAAGAGGTCACTCCATTGGCTTAATATATGGATCGAGCATATGTTATGCTATCACAGATTAACCCAGATGATGGGAATTATGTCAAGATCCCTGGGATGGCTGAGGATATTGATTTGGACAATAGTCAAAAGTTGCATATTGGCATGAGATTTCAAGATAAATAGTTTTATGCGTTGTGCAATAAAGATATACACTATTAAAAAACATTACACTTTTAGGGTGTATTACCTGTTAAAGAAGTAAAAAGAATATCATTGTCCACAGTATGGTAGTTGGTGTAATTGGAGAGTTAGAACAAGTTGAGATGACAAGGAAAGTCATTAAAAAATTACAAGATATAATAGCCTACACACATGTTTCTCCGTCACTATTGTAGGATCATTTGAAGCTTGACTCTGATGTGATCTCATGATACATTGTGTCAATGGTGGATGAGAATCCATCAATTTCCATTAGGCAAATTATTAGAAGGATACATAACAAATTTGGCTATATAGTGTTGTACAAAAAGGCATAGACAATAAAGCACTAAGCAATTGGCATCGCATTTGGGAACTAAGAACAATCATATGCTTTCAAGCCACAATTGACTACTTTATACCAAGGTCATATCATGAGTTTATTCATAAGGAGTGCTCACAAAGTAGCTCCGCTGTAAAACCTTCAGTGATGTTTCATCCAGTATTTTAAACCTTTAAGCTATGTATTGACATGTTTGATTATCTGAAGCCAATGATGCAAATTGATGGAACCTTTTTGTATAGAAAGCACAAGGACATTGTGCTCATTGCAAGCTAATATTTGCAATTGTTGAGGGAAAAATGCATGAGTAATGAGCATGGTTCCTTTCCTTACTTTGATGGTAAGTGGCTATTTGTTTGATTTCTAATAGACATCTTGTACTTTAGCTACTATCTTTAATCTAGAAATTGGGTGGTAGCCACTATATATGTATCCTATGTTTTGTTAGAAATATATTACAAGCAACCTAAACACAACATTTAGGAGTAAGTGGCTAAAGAAAAGGTTCTTCAATATTGGTATGTTTTGTCGATTATATAGAATGACTTGATAGATGTTGTGTCAAAATGTTTACCTGTGGATTACTGGAGACACAAGTTACTTGTATGAGCGTCATCAAGTGGATGAACAATTGGCCCAATTACATTTACTCCATGTGAAGGCTATAAACTAGATTGATGATATTCCAAAGACCAAATGGTCTCATACGTACAATGTTGAGGGTTGACGTTGGGGGCACATGACAACAAACTTGGCTAAGTGTACAAATAGTGTATTGAAGGAGGTCAAGTTCTTGCCCATAAGATTGGTAAAGGCAACTATTGATAGGTTGAATCGATATTGGGTGAAGCATGCATAGAAAATAACCATATAGTTTAAGGCTGGTGTGGTTTTTCCTAAAGACATGATGAAAAAGTTATCATTATTTATGAAGAGGGCATCTACTTTAGCAATACAAAGTTTGACAAGGGAGCATCAAAAATTGAGGTTGAAGATCTATACAATCCAATGAATAAGCAACATGGTCAATGTTGTAAGGTGAGCCTATCCCATCGCACCTGTGACTGTGGTGAGTTTCAAATTCAAAAGTATCTGTGCCAATATATATTTGCTACATGTGCCATGGTCTCCATTAATCTGCTACAATACGTGGACCAAATTTTCTAATTAGACATTATAATAAATACATATAAGATCAAGTTTTGATCAATGGAGGGGAACTCTATTTACATAAAAATACAATAGATGAATAGTCATTCAATGAAAAATCTTTTGAATATTTCATTTCCTATCACAATAAGCATATAAATCCAATCACTAGGATTATTAACTAATAATACTAATAAGTGAGTAGGT
This sequence comes from Erythrophleum ivorense, assembly GCA_026724425.1. Lineage (NCBI taxonomy): Eukaryota > Viridiplantae > Streptophyta > Magnoliopsida > Fabales > Fabaceae > Erythrophleum > Erythrophleum ivorense. The sequence continues at coordinate 24,714,809 of JAIUCV010000003.1, read as the reverse complement.
ATTAAAAAAATGATTGGCCATAAACAATGGTCTATGGCTGTGCACTTGATCCTGCTATGATTTGCTAGAGAAGTCAACCAAAGTCTTCCAAATTTCAAAATGAGATGGATTGGCATAAGAAGCCAAGGGAACAACAACGATGTGGGTTATACAGACAAACTAGTTGTAATCAAGCAATTTGTCCATCTCGGCAGCAGAATGGATGTTGATGTATTTTATTTTATTATGTATTTAACTTTATTGACATAATTTTACCTTGCCTTTATAGTTGATTCTATTAATAAATTTTTCTTATAACATGGAAATTTTCTTGTCTTTTATACAAATTAGTTTCTTGACATATGAATTCGTTTGTCACATTTGCCATTTTTTACTAGTTAGATTTGTAGTTGCCTGTATAAAAATTACTTATTAGACATATAAATTTGAATGTGATAACTTTAACTCTAACACTGGGATTGTAATAGTACAATGGCTAGTTGTCAAAGTACTAGAATCTGAGCCTTGAGGATGACTCACTTTTGTACTTGCAAACTCATCACGTGTCATAAGTCGTCTGGCAAGGACAAATAAGATAACGTAACTAGTTAATTTATTTAACTAATTATAAACTATTGTGCATTAATATTATAATTGCATGTTGTAAGCTGATTGCATTCTTCATAGATGACAAAGTCACATAAGATGATCACATCTTCAAGTCCCTACTTATAATTGTTCCCTATCTGATCAGGGCTGGTTTTTATAGGATATTCTGACTTGGACACTTTGACTTCAACGTAGTACTTCTTTTAGCCTTTGTGGAGAGATGAAGGCCAGAAATGCATACTTTCCACTTAACTAGGAGGGAGGCAACAATCACCCTGCAAGATGTTTCCATCCAACTTAGGCTACTTTGTATGGGATAGGTCATCTTTAAACTTACAAACAACAATTGGGGAACTGTGTGCCAGTAATTACTTGGTGTGACTCCACCTCCAGAAACAATGAATGGATAAAGGCTTAGTGTCCTATGGCTTACCTTCCTATTTATGGACCTACTAGATGATGTTGATAATGAAACTGTATAACAATTCACCTAAGCGTATATCATGAGATTGATTGGGAGATATTTGATGCTAGACTGGATTGAATATAGGGTCACACTAATGTATTTGTCGTTACTTGCTGACTTTGATGAGACTAGTCATTATTGTTAGAGATTGGCAGTACTTACACATTTGTGTAGAGAAACGTCAGTGCAATAAATTATTACAAGGTCAATATTAGTAGTTGTTTAACATTGTTGCACTTATGGGCATGAAATCATTTCCTCTAACTCATTCCATAGCCACCCCTTCAGCTAGACCCTCATCCAGAGATATACTCCTTGAATCCACCACTGAGTTTTAGATAGAGGTGTGCCCCCTAGCATATTCATCTAACCATAAAAGCCTTGCAAACTTACAAGATATTGTTAGATTAGATGAAGGACAACGATCATCTAGCAACCATATGAACCTCCGAACATCCAACAGTTAATTCTTGACTATTGCTTAGTATCTCTTGACATATGGCATGCATCTGCCCTATTGTTTGCTTTTGGATCATTGACTTTCACCATACCAATCGTGTTTTCTACCAGTTTGATTGGCAGCAACATATCTCCCAAATGTCATTCAACATAGAGTCTTTACATAACTTTCAACTAAGGGGAAAAACATAAAAAGATGGGTATCATGAGCATATTGCGTTTATTAATGTATGGAATGCATGGTGGTAGGTTGTTGCCCAAGCTAACACAGAGACCTCTCCTTTCATTATTTTGATTACATGCGTTGATATTGGCAATATACTCAATGGTAGTTACATACCAAGAATACTCTCAGGGTTTCATGATAAGGTTTTTTATACTTGTATTTGTTGTATTTTTATCTATTCTATATTTTTGTACTTCTTTTATACACATGATTGTTGGTCTTTTTTTCATATGATGTATTGAAGGACTTATATAAGCTTGTCATTACTGAACTTCTGATACTTAATTATGTGGCGTTAAGGGAGTGCACGAGGAAAGACATTAGGACAATGTTGCATGCCCTTGGTGAACATTGGGAGATGATGATCTCCAAACTTGCTCCACTTGCACCTCATTTACAAAGGCCACTAGAGCCAAAGGCTCAGTCAGGAAAGCACAAACACCATTTTATATCCACTAAGGAGCCATTGGTAGATACTACAAGTAGTAGCGGTAGTCAAACAGATGCTCCATTATCATACTACACACTGATACCAATAGGTCCTTCTTCTTTTACATTATGCACAAACTTTGTGAGTGTTGGCTTTTTTCTTTTGTACCTTCTACACCTTTTACACATTTTGCAGGTGATGGTCCTTCTTTTGCATTGAGTGGACCTTTTATAAATTTTGGGGCTTAATCCTTTTTCTTTTTCTCCTTACCTCAACTACTTAATCATAATTTTTCACCTTGTTGTAACACCATAATTTCTTAGCTTATCTCATGTCATTCTCATGCTTCACATCATGCATTTCATGAAGAAGCAAGAAAAATCAATTAAAATAATAAGTACTTTAGCATTACGCCACGTATAAATTTTTTATTTGCTGTCTCGTGGACTATGTGAGCTCATGTATCACATTATCATATTTAATTACATAAATACAATTCATTTCCATCACCAAAATTGGGCTAGAGCTTGTGCAAGGTAAAGGAATACATAAAATTCATAGTTTCCATTTCGACCAAAATTTTTCCTTTTCTGTCACAAATTTTGGAAAATTATAACTAATTCTATAAAAATCAAAATCATGCATTCTTCACCATTATGGAAAGCTACACATGTCTACTTTATGTTAAAAATATTTCTAGACTATGAAACATAACACAGAAGATGTTTGACATTAGAAAAGGTACAGAGGTCTAACTAGCTACTGGTACTGATACAAGTTTCTGCTACAAATTTCAAAAATATCCAATTAATTTTACAAAAATCCAATCAATGTAAATGATACTAATTTCGAAATCTAAGGATGTTAGCTAGAGGAGAAAAATAACTTCAAACCATTTTAGGCACAGCCAAGCATAAAAAACTAAACAATAACCTAGGTCAGTCTAGACACTTGATACCGGACAAAAAATTCAAAAATTCATATCTCCCTCTCTAGACATTCAAATGGGGTGCTTCAAGTTGGCACAAGTCATTGGGAGTGTCTAGTTTTTCCCTATAAAATTTTGTGGCAATTGAACATCATTTCCCCCTAAGTGATAGAATTCATTTTTGGACCAGTGTGAATAGTACCATAAACCAAAATTAGAATTTTTCTCAACTTTAAAAATTCATCAAATATTCCATAGACCTCCAAAAATTTTACTCTTTAGCTTTCCAAAAAGTTCTCAACAAGATCTAAATGTACGTCAAATCTCATATCAAGAAGAGCTCATTTGGATAAAAAGTGGTATAGGTTTTCAATATGGTCAATTCTTGCTTCATATAAGATACCAAAGTGTCCAAATGACTTCCCTTGATGTTTGGCACTCTTGGGCAAGTTTAAAAGTATGAATATAACTTGTATGAACTGCGTAAATAGTGCCAAACCTTATATATTTCGATTTGCCCATTCTACTTCCATTTGTAGGTACATTTCCATGATGCAAGTTTACCATTACATGTCTAAATTACACATTTCCATACATACAACCTTAAACTTCATTTGTACATGATACATTAACATAATTATACATACTCATAAGGTCACAAGACATATACAACAATACATTATATCATTTGCCATTCATAATGCCTTAAAGTAACCAAATCCATGCACTTTAATGTTAAACTTTCATCTCTCAAATGGTTGGCTCCCATTTCCTTGTTCTCTTGGTTCATGATAAACACGTTTTTTTATATATTTTATTCTCTTAAACTTGGGCATTTTAATAATGAATTACAATTTTAAAACTTTAATTAGATAAGATTTTATTTGAGTAGCCATTTTTATATTTTATGAGTTAATTTGTAAAATTTTAGAATTTTAATGCACAAATCTTTTTAAATAATTTTTTTGAATATTCCTATTTCATCTTTTCCATTCTTTTTGTGCAGATTTTCAATAAAAAATTGGAGCTTAAATGATAAATTGATTTGAAGAAGAGGAGGAGAAGGAGCGGGCTCCCTCACGTGGCACACAATCACATCTCTCACTCTTCAGCTATATTAGCATCACAACGGGGCCCACATGCATCATTACATAATCACATCACTCACTCTTCACGTTGATTCATTTTAACCACACAACATCCTTACATGCTTCACGTAACAGCACGAGACAAAGCCACGTTAACACACTTCAATCACATGCACAGCGACACACGATCACATTGCTGCCATTTCACTCACACACCACGTCAAACACTCCCGCCAGTTGCATTCCACGAACACAACAACATACTGCATGTAGCCACAGGTTGTTGGAATAGAGGTTTAGAAGCAAGGTTTTGATGTGGAATGGGAAGGAGAAGCATGAGCAGATTTTAAGGGAGACACATGATTAAGAAGAGACTTGGTTTTAACGTGGAAAGGAGGCTGGGTTGAAGGAGCTTAGAAGCAAACACGAAGAAGGGATCTGCATGAAGCGTGAAGGGCTGCCAAACATACACATGCAGAAGCGAAGGAATACTATAGGCTGGAGAAGAGCAGCTCACGTGGAGGGCACACTCCAGCATAGCAAGTTTAAGATGCCACAGATGCATGAGCTCCGATGAAGCTAAGAAAACAAACACGCTACAACACTGGGTAAAACGTGTATGGAGAAAAGAAAAGAATACATGCAGAATCGTGTGAATAGTAAACAAAAGGGACTTCGATGGTTCTGTTTTGTGAGCAGAAGAAAAACGTGGAGAACAAGAAGGCATAAGAGAGCCTAGAACATGTGTAGGGCATTGATAAGCTATGGGCTGGATAGAGAAGCTCTCACATGTAAGAGCTGGGAATATTAATGACGAGGAAACGATGCATGTGACCATGGTTCATGTAGTCTATTCATGAACAGCTGAGGCAACACGTAAAAGAGCAGCTCAAGTGGAGGAATTAAGTAGAGGAATCACATGGAAACCAAAGGAACACATCGAAGGAATGAAGGAACATCAGAACACGTGATGTGTAATTAAAGAAAAAGAGAACCACGTAAGGCATAAAAAATGAGCTGGGCAAGGGCTAACTACGTGATACAAAAAGGAGCAAAGAAGCATGCAAAGCTGACATGGAAATAATTAAACAACTCATGTGAAGCAAAGGCTGGGAGCTGGCTGGAGAGAACGCTGACTTATAAACATGTGAAGAGGAAATAAGAAGCTCACGTGGGAGGCTGCATGTGATTCATTGAAGAGCAACACGTGAAGAACAACTTAGAGGCACGTGAGAAGGGCCATTAATCACATCAATCCATTGAATAAAACAAGCTTCAGCCAATCCATCCAGAGACGCACGTTCCATCGTATCACACATTCACTCCATCCAGCGTCCATTCACTCCACACCACGCCGTATTAACACACCACGCCATTTCCTCCATTTTTCTCACCTCCATCCATTCTCTAATGAAGCATTAACTCTTAACTTGTGATTAACTTGGAAGAAGTCCTTGGAGAAGCTTGAATCCATGGAATATAAACAGATTATTTTGGCTAAGAATTCCTTACTTTTCCTACACTTTTTCTTTTTCTTGTACAAGCTTGGTTAAGTTGTGTTTGATTGAAAATTTGTGTAATTGTAATTAGTGATTGGTTAAACAATGATTAGGAGAGATACTGATTGATTAATTACATGAATTAAGTACTGAATTTTGCATTTTCCTTTAATTTCCCATGTATGTCATGAAGGTGTTCGATGAAATGCATGAGTAAAATTATGAGCTTTATTGTTTGATTGAAGGATTTCTTGGAGTTTAGTTGGTTAATTAAATATCCTAGGGTATTAATTCAGAGGCTAATTGATCCTAATGACAAGAGTTAGTGATTTAATGCGGGATTGAGGTTTCAATTCAACATTAAATTGTTAGTCCCTTGATTCTTGGGTGGTAACTCAAGATAATTTGTATTAGACACAATTAGGGATTCTTAGGCCAGAATTAATCACAATTGGATTAGGATAAGGATAGTGGATACCAAGGGATGAATCCAAAGCTTGTCACAAGCCCATTATTAACCATAATTCATACAATTAGGTAGCAATTATGAATTTTAATTCGGTTTCATTTTAATTAGTTTAAGTCAATTAAACCCCCCTTAGTTAGGAAACTTTTAAAGTCTTTTAACACTTAGAAAACCCAATTGAACATTGAATTCCATTTCCAAGGGAGATGACCTAGGTTGCATCACTAGCTATATGTTTTATCAACCTAGTTTTATTTTGAAAGTTGCACGACATGACCCATCAATCCTCTTAGCATGTTATAACATTAGAAAGGAGGGAATGAGATTTAAAGAATCCCAATAGCTTATCTCTCTTTCAACCACATATAAAAGATGCAAAACCAATCTTGAAAATGCATGCATGAGTATCATAGGATGTGCAATCATTCAAGAGACATTTTCAATATTTGAGCAAGTCATATATATCATACAAAGGCTTGCCAAGTAAGTGGATTATCCTCACCTATTCACTTATGGATCTTGAACTTGCCTCACCCATTCTTTAAGAGGTTTTTAGACTCAACGTTACTATCTGGAGTCAACCTCACTTTTGCGAGACTCTTTACTTTGTCTCAACTAATTTTAAGAGTTCTTGGCTCATCCTCACCATAGCTAAAGGTTATTGGCCTTACCACACTCAAGCAAGCATCATAACATCATTTAGAAATATAATGCATCATCATGTACCATGGCATATGAAATTATGCTAGAATACTTTTCATGACTTAAAACACACATACACACATTCAAAGACAAGCCAACATACATTCATGTATGAGAGAAGGAGGAGTGAGCTACCTTGGATGCAACCACACACTTTTCTCTTTGAAATGATGCTCCTTTCCTTGGCCTCACACACACAAAGGTCTGGGAATGATTCCTTTTAGCCTAGACACAATTTATAGAAGCCAATTAGGTTCATGGAATTAATTCTAAGGCCACACAACTTCCTTACATACTAACTTGATTTATAAACCCTTTTATGTTTCTAAGAATACACCAAATGAAGTAACACCTATCAAATAAATTCTAAGCTTCTTTCTTTCCTTTCATATATGATTCTTGACTCCTTTTAAGCCTCTTGGAGTCATCATACAATTAAATAAAGAGCCTAACTACATATTGCTTCTTTATGTCATATTATGGAACATATAAGGCCAACTCGCTTTCTATGATTTCTAAATTTTTTCCAAGGCCTCCCCTTATCTTCACTCATCATATATGAGTCAAAAATGGGCTTGGAACAAATTAAAACTATCCCTAGGTACCTAAACCCCTTTTGGCCGAAACTAGGAAGCATATTGGTACCAATGGATTTTGCTTTGTTTTCTTGATGGAGGAAGCACATGGGGAGACTTCTAGAGATCTTGGAAGCTCATTTAAACTCTCATTTAGGCATAAAAATTAAGGTATCAAATTAGATTTTACAAGGACCATATGAAACCCTAGAATTTACATCTTGAATTTCTATAGTTATTTGTTAATTTTATTTGCATATTCTTATTCTCCATACTCTTTTTCCTAAGAATCACCCTTGGTTCTACCAAAAAACCAAGCCCTCCTATGGATTCTTAAGTGGGGTGAAATATGGAGAGAAAAGGAGCAAGGGTAGCAACGATGGAAGAAAAAATTACCTTATTTTTTCTTGTTTTCTCACTTGAATCTTATCTTATTTGGCCTCCTCTCTTCAAATCTGAATTTTTCCCTTAATTTCTCCCTTAAAATAGATCCATATACTTCAATATAATCACAAGAAAGAAAGAAAAATGGAGAAAAAGAGGTTTAGAAAGGAAAAAGCATGAAAAACTACTAAATTTTCATACCTTAAGCCTTGATTTCTCCTCCTCCTTGTCTTCCTATTGTGCACCACTCTCCTAGGACTTTTTCATTGGTTTAGGGCAAAAACATATGAAGCTATGTGAGTGAGGAGGTGGGGTGCCATCTATTTATAGGTGGGAGGAAGAAACACTTTTCAAAAAAAAATTATTTTGCCTTTCGTTCTTAGCACTTTCGTTTCTAATTCATTTTATCTCCTTTTTTAGAACTGTCTTTTCCATTATAAAATTTAGGTTCTTGATTTAGTAAAATGCTTTTGGAATCACTCAAATCAGAGCTAAAACCTTCCCGAATAAATCCATCAAAGTTTGCATACACTGACATTAGAAAACGTCCAACGGAAGAGTTTTAATTGTCTTGGGGTTTTCCATGATTTTTAGAGCCTTTGAGAACCCTGGAAAACTTAAAACTTTCATTTGAAAAACCCTCCTATGTGAATTCCAAATTTTACTCAAAATTACGAAAATGTCATTATGTTTTGTAAGTTTTTCGTTAAATTTTGTTTCTTCATTCTAGCACTATTTTCCTTTTGGTCTAAGCTTGGAATCTTCATTTTTAGGAGTTTAGAATGTTGCTCAAATTTTTTAAGACCTTAACTAATTCATTTTAAGGGACTTGCTTTGAAAATGCACCTATTTTTGTCGTTTAATGAAAATTGAACATTACAATTCTTCCCCTTTTAGAAAATTTCATCCTTGAAATTTAGATAACATACCTCATGGGAAGAGCTCTAGATGTTTCTTTCTCATTTCTTCCTCTAGCCCCCAGGTAGCCTCTTTAAGAAATAACCCCTTCCAAACCACTTTCACCAGCGGTATCATCTTATTCCATAACTGCTTGAGTCTAACGTCCATGATCCGATCTGGTGATACTATGTATGATAGATCATCCTGTAACTAAACATTCTCATATTCTATAACATGTGAAGGTTCGGGCTGTTACTTTTTGAGCTGTGAAACATGGAATACATTATGTACTTAGCTCAAATTTAGGGGAAGGGCTAATCTGTAGGCCACAGGTCTTACTTTATCAAGAACTTAGAAAGGACCCATGTACTTTGGACTGAACTTTTTACTTTTAATAGACCAACCTATCCCCATGACTAGAGACACTCTAATGAAGACATGGTCTCAAATCTCAAACTCTAACAGCCGTCTACGTTTATTTGCGTAACTTTTTTGTCTACTCTAAGTTGTCAGCAGTTTCTTTCTAATGGTCTCAATCTGTCTAGAAATCTGGTCCACTAACTCTGGGCCTATCAGGCTTCGCTCTCCTAGTTTAACCTAACATATCAAAGACCTACACTTCCTCCTATACAATGCCTCATACGGTGCCATCTGTATACTTGCATGATAATTGTTATTATAAGTAAACTCCACTAGAGGTAAGTATGTATCCCAGTCCTTTCATCTCTAGCACACACACACTCAACATGTCTTCTAGGATTTGGATGGTTCTATCTGTGAGTGATAAGCTGTGCTAAATCTAAGTTTGGTACCTAGAGTATCCTGTAATGATCTTCAAAAATTTGATGTGAATCTAAGATCTTTATCTGACACTATACTCTTAGGCACACCATGTAATCAAACTATCTCCCTGATGTACAGAGACCTACACTTCCTCCTATACAATGCCTCATACGATGTCATCTGTATACTTGCATGATAACTATTATTATAGGCAAACTCCGCTAGAGGCAAGTATGTATCCCAGTTTCCTATCATCTCTAGCACACACGCCCTCAACATATCTTCTAGGGTTTGGATGATTCTCTTCATCTGTCTGTGGGTGATAAACTGTCCTAAATCTAAGTCTAGTACCTAGAGCATTCTGTAATGATCTTCAGAAATTTGACGTGAATCTGGGATCTCTATCTGACACTATGCTCTTAGGCACATCATGTAATCTAACTATCTCCCTAATGTACATTTGGGCTAACTTATCTAAAGTATAAGTGGCTTTCATAGTTAAAAAGTGTGCTGACTTTGTTAATCTATCAACTATTACCCATATTGCATCATACCTCAATGATGTCCTGGGTAATCCCATGACAAAATCTATAGCTATACTATCCCATTTCTACTTTAGGATATCTAAGGGCTGAAGTAACCCAGCTGGTTTATGGTACTTTATTTTAACTCTCTGGCATACTGACATCAGAAGACATATTCTGTTATGTCTATTTTCATTCTAGGCCACTAGAACATTTTCTTTAAGTCTTGATACATTTTATTACTTCCTGGATGAATGGTGTACTTGCTTTTATATGCCTCATCTAATATTCTCTCTCTTATTTCTATATTTTTAGGCACATACAGCCTATCCCTATATCTCACTATGTCATCCTCAGGCAAATTAAACTCTTGGATGCTACCCAGGGCTATTTGGGCTCTAATGTTATTTATATGGTCATCTATTCACTGGGCCTCTCTTATTTGATCCCTCAAGTCATTTTCTATTCAGATTTCACTCATTAATAACTTCCTTAAATGCACCTCACACGAGAGACTTATATCTCTGAATCTATCAATCAACTCCTGCTCTCGAATCATCATACAAGCTATATGTATGTATTTTCTACTTATGGCATCAGCTACCACATTAGCCTTACTAGGATGGTATCTCAATGTAAAATCATAATCTTTCAAAAATTCTAACCATCTCCACTGTCTCATATTCAACTTTTTTTGTTCAAATAAATATTTAAGGCTCTTGTGGTCACTGTAAATTTCTATAACTACCCTATATAAGTAGTGTCTCTATATTTTCAAAGCAAACACTACTGTGGCTAACTCTAGGTTGTGTATGGAGTAATTTTCTTTGTGAGGTTTTAACTGTCTAAAAGCATAAGCTATCACTCAGCCTTTCTATATAAGCACACATCCTAACCCTTTCTTTGAGGCATCACTATAGACTATAAAAGTCTCTCTAGGGTCAAGAAGTACTAGGACTGGGGCTGTGGTTAACTTGTGCTTCAACTTCTGAAAACTACCCTCACATTTTTCATTCCACATAAATGGTACATTCTTTCTAGTGAGCCGGGTCAATGGCATCGCTATCTGAGAAAAGCCCTGAATAAACCTCATATAGTAACCTACTAAACCTAAGAAGCTCTTGATCTCTGTCACTGTCCTAGGTCTCTCCTACTGTAACACTGTCTCTACCTTATGGGGATCTACTGCGCCCCTGCCTGGGAGATCATATGACCTAGAAATTGAATTTTAGTGAGCCAGAACTCACATTTACTAAGTTTAGCATACAGGCGCCTCTCTTTCAAGGTTTCTAAGGCTAATCTCAGATGCTGCTCATGTTCTTCTCTACATTTTAAGTAGATAAGAATGTCATCTATGAAGACAACTACAAATCTATCTAAATATGGCCTGAAGACTCTGTTCATGTAATCCATGAATACTGCAAGTGCATTCATTAACCCAAAGGGCATAACTAAAAACTCATAGTGCCCATATCTAGTTCTAAATGCCATTTTAGGAATATCCTCAGCCTTTATTCTAAGCTGGTGATATCCTGACTTAAGATCTATCTTGGAAAATAGTGACGCTCCTACTAACTGATCTAGGAGGTCATCTATGCGAGGGAAAGAGCACTTATTCTTAATGGTTATCTTATTGAGTTTCTTGTAATCTATACATAGCATAAGACTCCCGTCTTTCTTCTTTACAAATAAGACTGGACTTCCCAATGGCGAGATACTGGGTCTAATAAAACCTTTCTCTAAAAGCTTTTTTATCTATTTCTTAAGCTCTACTAGCTCAGTAGGAGCCATCTTGTGCAGAGCCTTAGACACTGGACCTACCCCAGGTACAATGTCTATAGAAGACTTAACCTCTCTTTCTGGGGGTAGTATACTAATCTCTCTAGGGATTACCTCTAAGAACTTCCTCACTACAGGAATCTCATCTATACCCTCTTCTACCTTTGCCTGAACTGAAAAGAAAACTAAGTACCCCTGACAACCATGCCCTAGAGATCTCTCAACCTGGGAGGTGGTGATAACAGATAACTCAGTCCTCATACTAGGTACAGTCTCACACTCAAGTAAAGTAATAAATCTGTGACTATAATCTAGTGTGGCATTATTTACAGACATCTATTCATGCCAATGATCATATTAATATCAATAGAGGGATACAAATCAAATCAAGGGTGGTAAGGTAGCAATTAAACTGGACCACACAATTCAAGCAAGCATGGGAGGTAATGGCTTGGTTTTCTATAAAAGTAAATACATGCAAATCATATGGTAATATATGCATACTTAGACCCAACCTCCTAATATAGTTATATGATATGAAAGAATAGCTAGCACCCAAATCAAATAATGCAGTTACAGAAAAATCATTTATTCTAATAGTACTTTAAATTAAACTCGGGGACCGACTAGCCTCCTGCTGTGATAGGGTAAAGACTCTACCCTAGGTCTGAGGTCTAGGAGCAAGAGCCATCTCCCTCTGCCATGTGAATTGTGGAAGAGCCTGGGTGCAGTCCCTAGCCACAAGTCTTGGCCTACCACACCAAAAACATACATTCTACCTCGTATAACATGGTATGGTTCTATGGTTCTTGCCACACTAGGGACATGTCATGGGTACAGAGCTACCTCTACTGGACTAAATCCTTCATTTCTTGCCCTTTCAGCTCCATTGGCTTCTGCCACCTCTCCTATTAGTAACTACAACCTGTGATCCCTCTCTAGATCTCTTAGACTCAGGAAAGGGTGGTTTGGTACTGAAAGTAGGCTGCATTGTTCTGAGGTTCGCCTCCATCACTCTGCATATCACAACTAGGGTATTAAAGTACTTGATTCTCTGTGGCACTACCCTGTCTCTGATCTCCAAAAGTAAACCTTTCTCTAGCCTATCTACTCTCCACCACTCATCATCATGCCTTTGTAAATAAAAGGAATATTGGGAGAGCTCTACGAATTTGACCACGTACTAGTCCACAGACATCTCTTCTGTCTATTTCAAAAGTATAAATTCTGACTCCTTCTTATCCCTGACTGAACTAGGGATGTACCTCTCATAAAAGGCCTAGAGGAATGCCTCCCATGTAATTAGAAGGTTCCTCACTTGCAAGATAGGCTCAGTGCCCCTCCACCACTAATTTGCTTCTTTCTTTAACTAGAAGATAGCCATAGTGGCTTTCTACTCAAATATGCACTCCATCATCTAGAAGATTTTCTTTAGCTACATAATCTAGGCATCGGCTTTCTCTGTGTTCATCTCACCATCAAAGGTGGGAGGCCTGAATTTCTTAAACTGGGTAATGCTCCTAGGCTGGAGGCATCCGAGCTAGCAGAATAGGGGCAACCATCTATACGTGGGGCTGTGGTATGAATAAGTCACCCCTGAATGCTCAGGACGATCTGAGTGGTGAGGTGGCTATGGAGGAGGAGGTGTAAAGCCCTACCTATCTCTCTCAGCAAGCCGTTCCTGTAACTGTATAATCACGCACGACCTACTACTAATCCAGGCGAGCCATAATAGACTGTAAGGCTCCAGCTACCAAATCACTAGGCTCGACTCTATCATTCGCATGAGCCTGTCTAGAGGGCAGACCTCTCTTAGTGTTTACCATAGCTCAGAAACATCATAGCAAACTTTAACATGAAAAAGGGAACACTTCCACAATCCACACACTCAATTCATCCACAAAGCAGCTCATATACATCTAGGCAACTCATAAACACAAGCCACAACCCACATCAAGAGCTTGAACCTTTGCTTTGATACCAATAAATGTAACACCATAATTTCTTAGCTTATCTCATGCCATTCTCATGCTTCACATCATGCATTTCATGAACGAGCAAGAAAAATCAATTAAAATAATGAGTATTTTAGTGTTACGCTACGTATAAATTTTTCATTTAGCGTCTTGTGGATCATGTGAGCTCATGTATCACATTATCATATTTAATTACATAGATACAACTCATTTCCATCACCAAAATTAGCCTAGAGCTTGTGCAAGGCAAAGGAATGCATAAAATTCATAGTTTCCATTTCAGCCAGAATCTTTCCTTTTTCTATCACAAATTTTGGAAAATTATAACTAATTTTAGAAAAATCAAAATCATGAATTCTTCACTATTATGGAAATCTACACATGTCTACTTTATGTTAAAAATATGTTCGGACTATGAAACATAACACAGAAGATGTTTGACATTCGAAAGGGTGTAGAGGTCTAACTAGCTACTGGTACTGATTCAAGTTTCTACTACAAATTTTAAAAATTTTCAATTAATTCCAAAAAAATCTAATCCATGCAAATGATACCAATTCAAAAATCTATAGATGTTAGCTAGTGGGAAAAAATAACCTTAGACTATTTTAGGCATGACCAAGTATCAAAAACTAATTAAACAATAACCTAGGTCATTCTGGGCGCTTGATACTGGACAAAAATTTCAAAAATTTATATCTCCCTCTCTAGACATTCAAATGAGGTGCTTCAAGTTGGCACAAGTCATTGGGAGTGTCTAGTTTTTCCTATAAAATGTTGTGGCAATTGAACATCATTTGCCCCCTGAGTGATAGAATTCATTTTTGGACCAGTGTGAATAGTACCTTAAACCAAAATTAGAATTTTTCTTAACTTTAAAAATTCATCAAATATTCCATAAACCTCCAAAAAAATTTCTCTTTAGTTTTCCAAAAAGCTTTTAACAAGCTCTAAATTCATTCCAAATCTCATATCAAGAAGAGCTCATTTGGATAAAAAGTGGTATAGGTTTCTAATATGGTCAATTCTTGCTCCATATAAGATACCAAAGTATCCAAATGACTTCCCTTGATGTTTGGCACCTCTTGGGAAAGTATAAAAGCATGAATATGACTTGTACAAACTGGCCAAATGGTTCCAAACCTCATGCATCTCAATTTGGCCATTCCACTTCCATTTGTAGATATATTTCCATGATGCAAGTTTTCCATTACATGTCTAAATTGCATATTTCCATACATACAACCTTAAATTTCATTTGTACATGATACATTAACATAATTATACATACTCATAAGGTCACAAGACATATACAACAATACATTACATCATTTGCCATTCATAAGGCCTTAAAGTAATCAAATCCATGCACTTTAATGTCAAATTTTCATCTTTCAAGTGGTTGGCTCCTATTTTCTTGTTCCCTTGGTCCACCTAGTAAGTTAGAATATTGGAGAGGAGGGAATGAAATTTAAAGAATCGCAATAGCTCATCTCCCTTTCAATTACACATAAAAGATGCAAAACTAATCTTAAAAATGCATGCAAAAGTATCATAGGATGTGCAATCATTCAAGAAACATTTTCAACATTTGAGAAAGTCATATATATCATACAAAGGCTTGCCAAGTAAGTGAATTAGCCTTACCCATTCACTTATAGATCTTGGACTTACCTCACCCATTTTTTAAGAGGTTTTTGGACTCAACGTTACTCTTGGGAGTCAACCTCACTTTTGGGAGACTCTGTACTTTGTCTCAACCAATTTTAAGGGTTCTTGGCTCATCCTCACCACAGCTAAGGGTTCTTAACCTCACCACACTCAAGCAAACTAAAGCAAGCATCATAACATCATTTAGAAACATAATGCATCATCATGGTACCATGGCATATGAAATCATGCTAGAATACTTTTTATGGCTTAAAACACAAATACAGGCATTCAAAGACAGGCCAAGCATACATTCATGTATGAGATAAGGAGGAGTGAGCTACCTTGGATGCAACCACACACTTTTCTCCTTGAAATGATGCTCCCTTCCTTGGCCTCACACACACAACGGTCTGGGAATGATTTCTCTTGGCCTAGACACAATATATGGAAGCCAATTAGGTTCATGGAATTAATTCTAAAGCCACACAACTTCCTCACACACTAACTTGGTCTATAAACCCCTTTATGTTCCCAAGAATACACCTAATGAAGCAACACTCATCAAATAAATTCTAAACTTCTTTCTTTCCTTTCATATATGATTCTTGACTCCTTTTAAGCCTCTTAGAGTTATCACATAATTAAAATAAAGAGTTTAACTACATGTTACTTCATTAGGTCATATTATGGAACATATAAGACTAACTCACTTTCTATGGTTTCTAAATTTTTCCCAAGGCCTCCCCTCATCTTCACTTATCATATAGGACTCAAAAATGGGTTTAGAACAAATTAAAACTATCCCTAGGTACCTAAACCCCTTTTGGCCAAAACTAGGAATCATATTGGTACCTATGGATTTTGCTTTGTTTTCTTGATGGAGGAAGCACATGGGGAGACTTCTAGGGATCTTAGGAACTTATTTAAACTCTCATTTAAACATAGAAGTTAAGGTATCAAATCAGATTTTACAAGGATCATATGAAACCCTAGAATTTGCATCTTAAATTTTTATGGTTATTTGTTAATTTTATTTGCATATTCTTATTCTCCACACTCTTTTTTCTAAGAATCACTCTTGGTTCTGCCTAAAAACCAAGCCCTCCTATGGCTTCTTAAGTGGGGTGAAATATGGAGAGAAAATGAGCAAGGGGTAGCAAAGATGGAAGAAAAAATTACCTTATTTTTCCTTATTTTCTCACTTGAATCTTGTCTTCTTTGGCCTCCTATCTTCAAATCCTAATTTTTCCCTTAATTTATCCCTTAAAATAGATCTATATACTTCAATATAATCACAAGAAAGAAAGGGAAATGGAGGAGAAGAGATTTAGAATGAAAAGAGCATGAAAAACTACTAAATTTCCATACCTTAAGCCTTTGATTTCTCTTTCTCTTTATCTTCCTCTTGTGTGCCACTCTCCTAGGGCTTTTTTGTTGGTTTAGGGCAAAAACATATGAAGTTATGTGAGTGAGGAGGTAAGAAACACTTTTCAAAAATTTTCATTTTGCCCTTCGTTCTTAGCACTTTCGTTTCTAATTCGTTTTAAATCCTTTTTGAGAACTATCTTTTCCATTATAAAATTTAAGTTCCTGATTTAGTAAAATGCTTTTGGAGTCATTCAAATCGAAGCTAAAACCTTCTCGAACGAATCCGTCAAAGTTTAGATACACTGACATTAAAAAAGTCTACGGAAGAGGTTTTAACTATCTCGAGGCTTCCCATGGTTTTCAGGACCTCTGAGAACTCTGAAAAACTTAAAACTTTCATTTGAAAAGCCCTTCTGTGTGAATTCCAAAATTTTCTCAAAAGTAAGAAAATGCCATTACGTTTTGTAAATTTTTCGTTAAATTTTGTTTCTTCATTCTAGCTCCGTTTTTCTTTTTGTCTGAGCCTGGGATTTTCAATTTTAGGAGTCTAGAATGTTACTCAAATCTTTTGGGACCTTAACTAATTCATTTCGGGAGACTTACTTTGAAAATGCACCTATTTCCATTGTTTAACGAAAATCAGATATTACACCTACCACCCCAAGCCATGCAAGTTGTTGGTGTGCCCTTCACAACACTATTCTCCAATCCATTTGCTTTAGCTTAAAGTATGTTGGTTCATCTTCGGGATAGTAAAAATCATCTTTCCAATAGAGATTCTTCACCCTTAATTAACCAATTCTACATATTCAGTCCCCTCAAAGGGACTTGAATAATTTGCCAACTCATAATATTAATAATGGATCATCTGATGATGATGATGATTGTAATAATCAATTTTTTAGAAACTAAATCAAAATTAATATAGTGATATAAGAGGACCCTAAAGCAAAGTAAATTGAGACTAATTCAGAATAGGATGTTAATTAAAACACATAAAGAAATGGTTGAAAAACTGAGGATAGCTCAAAATTAGAGCCAAAACAACTAAACAAAGTGAATTAAGGGCAAGTGGCAAAATCATAATTTCGGGCAACTTTTTGAAAACTCAAGGAAGACAGTTTTAAATGATAAAATTGAACTCACTAAGGTTTTCAGAGGCCTAAAAAATCATAGAAATTGTAAAATTGGTTAAAACCCTTCCGGCGTACAATTTAAGTCATCGGTTGACTTAAATTTTGATTAGATCATTAGGTAAGATTTTAAATCCTATTAATTTGAAACCATATGCTTTTAATAAACTAGAATACCTAAATTTCATGATGGAAAAAATGATTCTCAAAAAGGAGTTGAAATAAACTCAAATGGTGAAGTCAAAGTGCAAGGGACATGAATGGAATTTTGTAAAAGTTATAAATATCCTTCCTTTCCTTTTTGTCTCACACCACCCTTTCTCTGTCAACTTAACTAACATATTTTGGCTTTGAAACAGAACCTAAACTAGCTCCTTGTGTTGCATAAAAGAGAGGAGAAAGGAGGAAGAAAACAAGCCAAAAAGGGTAAGAAATTGTTCTCTTTTCATGCTCTTGCCTTCATTAACTTGATTCTCCTCTTTATGCTCTTTCTTTTAGTGGTTTTAAAATTCTAAATGGTGGGATTTTTGTGGCTAGTTCAATAAAAGGAAGGAGGAATTTTGAAGGATGTTTTGGGAGCATAAAAAACACCATTTAATAAGGAATTAAATAAGATATAATTTCTTAGGTAAAACTTATTTTTCTTTGGTTCTTCCATGCCTTCTTGGTTCGGCCAGACCTAGAGCAATTTAGTGGGAGTTGGTTTATGATGGAATCATGATGGGAATAAGGGTTTTGAAGTGTAGAAATTAATATGGAACCAATAGAAACCATTAAAAGGCCATAAGTTGTAAGATTCGATACTGAGGGTTTTGATTGCACGTTAGGGAGCATGAGGCCTTAAATTGAAACTTCAATCTATGTAAGAGTACAATTAAGTTAAGAAGAGGCTAAAGATTTCACCTAGGTGCCAATTTCCTAAGAAGTAAAACAAAAGCTCCATGGAACCTACCCTTGAGCATGGTCTCGACCAAGACCAAGTTGAAGCACCTAATGAGAGTTTTCATTGATTATAAGATCATAAATAGTATATATATGAATTATAAATACCAAAGGAATTATTGGTTTGAATTTATAAACTTTATTTTGAAATGTGAAAGTTTAGAGTTTCCTTTCGCATAAAGAAGTAACATGGTGTTAAACTCCTTGAATTGAATTTATGATGATTCTAATGAGTTTAAATGTGGTCAGATGACTTATATTGGGTGAGATTTTGGAACCAAGACATTTATTTGTATGGATTGCTTCATTATGCCACTAAATGGAGCCAAATGGAAACTTAAAACTAAAGCTAGCTTATGTAAGGCTTACTTGAGTCCAAATATGGTTCTATTGATATATTTGTGCCTTGTTTGATGTGTCTAGGCCAAAAGTAAGACTCCCTTTAGGTGCTTGTGTGAGGCTGAGAGGAACAACCAAGAACCCAATGAGAATTAAGTATTTATTTACACAAAGGTAACCTTTCATCTATTTCTGTATGCTTATCTTGGTTACTTGAATGTCATTGATTGCTTGTGTGTGTATGAATTATGAATTACACTTATTACTATTAGCTTGATGATTTTATGCAAATATATGTTGTTGGAATGCATTTTGATGGAAATAGCTCTTAATGAGTGAGGTTGTGCCAAACGTCCCTTGATTTGGTTGAGATAAAGCTAAAAGTCCCTAACATGGATGAGACAAAGCTAAAAGTTTCAAATGAGTGTGATGCAATAACACCAAGTAATATGAACCAGACTCATGTAAGGAAGGATGCTCGTGTGGAAAAAGACTTGATAATAGATGGCCCAATAACAAGAGGAAGAGTTAAGCATCTACAAAGAGCAATTGGGCTTCAATTTGCTGAATTAGAAGCCCATAATGTTAGTGCATGCATTGAGGAAGCAAATAGAGCCTTAATCATGCTTATTCAAGCCCAAGTTGATGCTTAAAGAGCCCATTAAAGCTAGAGGACGTGAATAGTATTTCAAATACAAGATGTCCAGCCCATTAATATTAATTAGTTTTGACTAGGACTCTAGTTTTGACTAGAACTCTTTTTGAATTTCGTTTTTTATTATTATATTATTTTTTTTGGACTTGGTCAAGGAGCTTATCTAGGAGATTAAGTTAAAATTAATATCTTAATCTTATTCCTTGATTTTAGGGATTGTTTAAAATATTTCTAATTAGATTTTAAGAGTTTTTTTAGTTTAAGTAGGATTTTAAGTCTTTTAGAAACTTTGTCTATAAAAGGCTCCCTATTGTACTCTATTTTGAATCATGAATGAATGAATGAACTTGAGTATTATTCAATACTTTGAGAGGCTTTTGCTTCTTTGTGTTCTCTGAGAGTTCACGTGACTTATCAAAGGATTGGTCTTCCTTTGTGGCGTCTTAAGGCTAGGGTTCTAAGAGACAAGTTCTCTTAGGGTCTTTCCTTTGACCAACAGTCTTGTTTCTAGCCGATCCCGGGCATAGTTTCGAATTGTTGAAGGTTCTCTAGGGCATGTTCCTAGTGGGTCTCGCATCATTTGGTATCAGAGCTTTGGTTCGCTAGTACAAGGTATATTTTTGTGTTTTTCCTACCGTTGTTCTTTCACACCTTTTCTCCTTCCATTAGTGTTATCTTCTCATCTTCATCTTTGTCTTCTATCTTCTTTCTTCTTCCATTGTTGCGTGCCTCTATACTCATTCAAAAAAAAAAAGGGAGAGTGCGATACTCCAAAAAAAAATTCAAAAAAAAAGTGAAAAAAAAAAGAGAAAAAAAAAGAGAAATTCGAAAAAAAAAAAGTGAAAAAAAAAGAGAAATTCGAAAAAAAAAAGTGAAAAAAAAAGACAAATTCGAAAAAAAAAAAGTAAAAAAAAAAAAGTTGCAAGTTGTGGAGTTAGTTTCCTAATTGGAGACAATTTCCTAATTAGAGTTAGTTTCCTAGTTGGAATTAATTTCCTAATTGGACTCAATTTCCTAATTGCACTTAGTTTTCTAATTTTTATATTTTCTTAAAGTTGGTTTCCTAATTTCCCAAGTAGTTTCCTATTTTTAAAGTTTCTTATTTTCAGATTTTCTCCTTTTCTTCTCCTTCCTTCCAAGCCATCCCAACCTCCTCTCCCCCCTTGTTTTCCTTTCCTCTTTAGCTTTTTTGTTATACACCTCTTTTTCTCCTTTGTTTGATTCTTTGGGAATTTGCATTTTAGAATTTTAGTTTTTTGATTGCCACTACTCTGATCTTTTCTTTTGATTTGCTTGTGACTTGCTTAGAACACTTGTAAGAAGCAAATTGTTGAGTGGTAAAAGGCAAGAGTGCAATTAACATTAAAGAAAAAGCCAAAAAGAGTTAAACACGAGCGAACTTATCATCTTTTGAGTGTAAACACGTGAGGTAGTGAGTTGCGAGGTCCTATATCTTTCTTTGCTTGTGTTTTTGTACAAACTAATATTTCAGGATGTCTGGAGAATCTGAGCATAGTGACTTTGACATGAAAGTCTGGGTTAAGGCTGTTCAAAGTACTCTTGAGAAACTAAGTGCCAGATTAGATGATGTGGAGTCTTCTTCCAATAAGAGGACCCATAGAAGGCGAGCTCAAGTGGAGCTTGATGATGATGCTGAGTCTGACTTTGGGGAGTCCCATACTCAGAGAGGTAGACAATCATCATCCAATAAGGATGGTGGTATCGGAAATATCAAGATGAAGATTCCATCATTCCCTGGGAAAAATGACCCAGACCAGTACTTAGATTGGGAAAGAAAAGTGGAGCATGTATTCGAGTGCCACTCTTACACTGAGGCGAAGAAAGTAAAACTTGCTGCAGTAGAGTTTACAGACTATGCTAGCATCTGGTGGGATCAACTCTTACTCACCAGAAGACGTACCGGTGAAGGTCCAATTCGTGATTGGCAAGAGATGAAAATTATCATGCGCAAACGGTTTATCCCTAGTTACTATTATAGGGAATTGCATAAGAGGCTCCAAAAGCTGAAGCAAGGTTCTATGAGTGTGGAAGATTACTATCAAGAAATGGAGATTGCCATGATTAAGGCAAATGTGGAGGAAGACCGTGAAGCAACCATGGCCCGATTCATTGAGGGCTTAAATCCTGATATAGCTGCCCAAGTTGATTTATACAATTACCTAGATATGGAGGAGCTCTTGCATAGAGCTATCAAGGTGGAAAAGCAACTAAGGGCTCGACAAAAGTTGAAAGTGACATCTAACTCGAGTTCTTGGAGGGATTCCAAAGTCCCCTTCAAACCAAAGACTGATTTCAAGTCTAAAGAGGAAAGTAAGGTAAAACCCTTTCAGGTTAAGGGTAAAACTGAGTCAAAACCCTTCTCATCTTCTAATCCTACTACTTCCTCCTCTAAGCTTAGATGCTTTAAATGTAATGGTTTCGGTCACATTGCTTCACAATGTCCGAACAAACGAACTATGATTGTTCTTGAGAATGGTGATGTGACTAGTGCTAGTAGTGAGTCTGAGGAGGATGAGATGCCACCCCTGACTGATGACTCAGATTTAGAGTTAACGGAAGCTGTAAATGGTGAAGCCCTTGTGGCTAGGCGTGCTCTCAATATTCAACCTAAAGAAGATCTTGAGGTAGAGCAGCGTGAGCATATTTTCCATACTCGATGTTTCATCCACAAGAAGGTATGTAGTTTGATTATTGATGGTGGTAGCTGCACAAATGTAGCTAGTACTTTACTTGTGGAAAAGCTGAACTTACCTACTTTGAGGCACCCTACCCCTTATAAATTACAATGGCTTAACGATAGCGGGGAGGTAAAGGTAACAAAACAGGTGCTCATCTCTTTTTCTATTGGTAATTATCATGATGAGATTCTTTGTGATGTAGCACCCATGTATGCTGGTCACTTGTTACTTGGTAGGCCATGGCAGTTTGACCGAAAGGTAAAACATGATGGATATAAAAATTATTATTCTTTTGTTTTTAATGGTAAGACCATTGTGTTGACCCCTCTTCGTCCTGTTCAAGCATATGAGGATCAGTTAAAAATTGAAAGAGAGTGTAAGAAGAGAGAGCAAGAAAAGAAAAGTAAAGTGAGTGTGAGTGTTGAGAATGAGAAGAAGCAGGAGAAAGGAGAGCTGAGTAGAAAGGAAAAGAAAATTAGAGAAAAACATGAGGAAAAGAAAGTGAGTTTATTTTCGGGTAAAAGTAAGATCAAGAGAGCTCTTATTTGTGAAAATGCCTTCTTATTACTT
This sequence comes from Erythrophleum ivorense, assembly GCA_026724425.1. Taxonomy (NCBI): domain Eukaryota; kingdom Viridiplantae; phylum Streptophyta; class Magnoliopsida; order Fabales; family Fabaceae; genus Erythrophleum; species Erythrophleum ivorense. The sequence continues at coordinate 24,691,677 of JAIUCV010000003.1, read as the reverse complement.
TATAAAGATGTTTATCTTACTATCGATGATCTTGATCACTCTTTGCCTGCTAGTGTTACATCTTTATTACAGGAATTTTGTGACTTGTTCCCAGAGGAAATACCTGATGGATTGCCCCCGCTAAGAGGCATTGAGCATCGGATAGACTTTATCCCAGGGGCATCTATTCCCAATAGACCTGCTTATCGAGCAAATCCAGACGAGACTAAGGAAATACAACATCAAGTGGAAGAGCTCATGAAGAAAGGCTTTGTTCGTGAAAGTCTAAGTCCGTGTGCTGTCCCAGTGATTCTTGTACCCAAAAAGGATGGCAAGTGGCGAATGTGTGTAGATTGTCGTGCCATCAACAAAATAACGGTAAAATATCGCTATCCTATCCCTAGGTTAGATGATATGCTTGATGAGTTGCATGGTGCATGTGTTTTCTCTAAAGTTGATCTTAGAAGTGGTTACCATCAGATTAGAATGAAAGAAGGTGATGAATGGAAAACTGCTTTTAAGACCAAGTTTGGATTATATGAATGGTTAGTTATGCCATTTGGCTTGACTAACGCACCTAGCACTTTCATGAGTTTAATGAACCATGTCTTTAGACCTTTCATTGGAAGATTTGTTGTGGTTTACTTTGATGATATTTTGATCTACTCTAAGAGTCTAGAAGAACATGTGAATCATTTGCATGATGTGTTTGTTGTGCTTAGGGAGAATAAACTTTTTGCCAATTTAGAGAAGTGCTCTTTTTGTTTGGATTCTGTGGTTTTTCTTGGATTTGTTGTAGGAGCTCGTGGCATACAAGTGGACGAGGAAAAGGTCAAAGCAATCCGAGAGTGGCCAACTCCAAAGAATGCGAGTGAAGTAAGAAGTTTCCATGGATTGGCAAGCTTCTATAGGCGATTCGTGAAGGACTTCTCTACTCTTGCTGCCCCTTTAAATGATTTGGTAAGAAAGAATGTGATATTCAAGTGGGGTGAAGCACAAGAGCGTGCTTTTAACATACTGAAGGAAAAACTAACTAATGCCCCTGTACTTGTGTTGCCTGATTTTACTAAAGTTTTTGAAATTGAGTGTGACGCTTCTGGTATAGGCATAGGTGGTGTGTTGATGCAGGATTCTAAACCTATTGCATATTTCAGTGAGAAATTGAGTGGTCCTGCTTTAAATTATTCCACATATGATAAAGAGTTGTATGCCTTGAAACGAACTTTAGAAACTTGGCAACATTATTTGTGGCCTAAAGAATTTATTATTCATTTTGATCATCAAAGTCTTAAGTTTCTTAAGTCTCAGGGTAAATTGAACAAAAGGCATGCAAGTTGGCTTGAATTTATTGAAACCTTTCCTTATGTGATTAAGCATAAGAAGGGAAAGGAAAATGTTGTAGCTGATGCATTGTCTAGGCGTTACACTTTGATTACTTCCATGCATGCTAGATTGATAGGTTTTGAGATGATAAAAGGCATGTATGAATCTGATTTTGATTTTGCTGATATTTGGAAATCTTGTGAATTGCATGGTGCTAATGACTATTATAGGTTTGATGGATTCCTTTTCAAAAAGAACATGTTATGCATTCCTATGTGTTCCATTCGTGAGCTTCTTGTTAAGGAAACTCATGGTGGAGGATTGATGGGCCATTTTGGTGTAGAAAAGACTTTGGCTCTTTTGAATGAGCATTTTTATTGGCCTAGCATGAGAAAAGATGTGGTTGTTGTTTGTTCTAGATGTATTACTTGTAAGCATGCTAAGTCTAGAATTCAATCACATGGCTTGTATTCTCCTTTACCAGTTCCCTCTCACCCATGGACTGATATTTCTATGGACTTTGTTTTGGGTTTGCCTAAATCTCCCACTGGGAAAGATAGTGTCTTTGTTGTTGTGGATAAGTTTAGTAAAATGGCTCATTTTATTGCTTGTTCCAAAACTAATGATGCTATGTATGTGGCAGAATTATTTTTCAAGGAGATTGTTAGGTTGCATGGTGTGCCAAAAACTATTGTTAGTGATAGAGATGTAAAATTCTTGAGTTATTTCTGGAAAACATTGTGGAATAAACTTGGCACTAAGCTTTTATTTTCTACTACAGCGCATCCACAAACTGACGGGCAGACCGAGGTTGTTAATAGAACCCTCTCTACTTTATTAAGAGCTATCATTCAAAAGAATCTTAAGAATTGGGAGAAGTGTTTGCCCCATGTCGAATTTGCTTATAATCGTGCTATTCATTCTGCAACAAAATTCTCTCCTTTTGAAATTGTTTATGGCTTTAATCCTCTAACCCCGTTAGATTTGCTTCCTTTACCTTCACATGAGTTTACTAACCTTGATGGTGCTAGGAAGGCAAAGTTTGTACAGGATTTGCATGAGAAGGTGAAAGCCAATATTGAAAGAAAGAATGAGCAAATTGCCAACCAAGTTAACAAGGGTAGAAGGCGTGTAGTATTTGAACCCGGCGATTGGGTGTGGGTTCACTTGCGAAAAGAACGTTTCCCGGAGAAAAGGAAGTCAAAACTCCAACCTAGAGGAGATGGTCCCTTTCAAGTTCTTGAAAGGATTAATGATAATGCTTATAAAATTGACTTACCTAATTCTTATGGAAATATTAGTGCTACTTTTAATGCGAGACCCACTAGGAACATGCCCTAGAGAACCTTCAACAATTCGAAACTATGCCCGGGATCGGCTAGAAACAAGACTGTTGGTCAAAGGAAAGACCCTAAGAGAACTTGTCTCTTAGAACCCTAGCCTTAAGACGCCACAAAGGAAGACCAATCCTTTGATAAGTCACGTGAACTCTCAGAGAACACAAAGAAGCAAAAGCCTCTCAAAGTATTGAATAATACTCAAGTTCATTCATTCATTCATGATTCAAAATAGAGTACAATAGGGAGCCTTTTATAGACAAAGTTTCTAAAAGACTTAAAATCCTACTTAAACTAAAAAAACTCTTAAAATCTAATTAGAAATATTTTAAACAATCCCTAAAATCAAAGAATAAGATTAAGATATTAATTTTAACTTAATCTCCTAGATAAGCTCCTTGACCAAGTCCAAAAAAAATAATATAATAATAAAAAACGAAATTCAAAAAGAGTTCTAGTCAAAACTAGAGTGAGTGAGGCTAAGTCAAAAGTCTCTAAAAGTGGATGAGGCCAAACCAAAAGTGCCAAATGAGTGGATGAGGCTAGACTAAAAGTTCCTAGAACTTGTTTTTACCTTGATGGATCCATATAATTGCATATATATGATTATATTTGATATTTGGATGTCTATTATGCATATTTTCTTTTTCTTTGACATGAAAGTATGCCATATAAGTATGCTTGAAGGGTGAATGAGCTATTGGGATTCATAGAATCTCACTCTCTTCCATATTATTTTTAACCATGTCTAGAGAACTCATAATGAAGCAAAGATAGAGACCAAAGAGCATGAATGGCTTTACTTTGACAATAGTTTAGAATTTTGGGTATTTTGTTGCTCATAAGAGGATATATATAATTATTTTGTGATGTAACCATTCCTACACATGTAAAAGTATGAGATTATGATGTAAATATCATTTTTGAATGTAAATGTGTAAATTTATGCAAATTGACCATGTGAATGCCATGAAATGCATGTATGTAATGGCAAGTGGGATAATGAAATTGAGTTGCATGATGTTTGGGACATGAAAAACCAATTATACATGCTGAATTTTACATTTGAAATGTGCTCAAGTGGTCACATGAACAAAGGAGTTCCATTTTAAGCCATTTAGACCCAAGCCTGCATCATATTAAGCCATCTTTTGCACCTGAACCAAAAGTAGGTCAAATGAACAAATTTTTGGATGAAATTTGGCAGGCATTCCACAAAGCTAAATAACACATTTTTTGGAGCTTTGTAAAATGTATTATAATTTTTCAAAATTGGCTAAAAATTGCAAAAATTATTGGGCACTGTTCATATGGTCAAATTTATGTTTTCGTATATTTGAGGTGTAAAATGAACTCCAATACTCATAAAATTTTACAGTCATATAGTTGATATTATAAGCTTTCTATAGCCTTTGAATTTGTATAAAATGGAGCTATGTAGTTAAAGATATGCATGTTTGAAGTTTAGCTTTTGGTTTGTGTTTGAAAATAGTAGCAATTACTGTTCCATTGGATTTTTCCAACACAAATGAACTTGTTTTGGCTTAAAAATTTTATAGCATGTAGCTCATGTCCTGAGCTTTCTATAGACACCTAGTTTGCATGAATCAGAATTTTGTAGCCGAAGATATGAATTTTTAAAATTTATGTCTAATAGGTGGACTTGTGTAAATGTGGTAGTTTGAAGCATAAGACTTGAGATCCAAAAATTATGCTTCCTTTAATGATGTTCCATGCTGAACAAACTTGTTTAGTATAAATCTTGGAATTTATATGATGAGATTATGTAGTTATACCTATTTGAAGAAATTAGGCCTTTAATAAGTATTTTCTACTACTAAAAGTATTAAAGATAAGAAATTGATATAATAAGCTTAATATAACATAAAATACGTGCTTATATTTTGATGGTATAACAATGATGATGATGATGATAACAACGAAGAAGAAGAAGAAGAGTCAGTGCAACACTATACACAATGATTAAAAAAAAAAGCTTTGATGCAAGACAAGAGGACACATTAGTTGATATGGTATGCTCAATTTCTATTTTTATATTTATACATTTTCATTTACTTCTCTATAATTGTGAATTTTATTTAAAATTTTTTTCTTGTACATATTTTTAAAATATCCTAATTGTTTATAATATTATAATATTTTTTATTAATTTTTTCTTTAAAATAATAAAAGAAAAAGATTAAATTTTAAAATAATATTTTAATATTTTTATCTAAAATTACAAAAAATAATTAAAAATATTTATAGAGGACGTAGGCTAGCATGGTCTACGTCCTCTTCTAGTAGAAAAAATTTTTAAAAAAAATTATATGGGTTGCAACCTAATACTAAAAAAAATAAAAAGCTTTTTATAGATCAAGGCCTAAGGTGGGTCATGACCCATATATCAAAAGTAAAAAAAAAAAAAAAAAAGCTTTTAATGGGTTGCAGTCTAACATAAGCCAAGTCCCTTAAAAAAAACAAATTTTGAGCATTTACGTAAAACATTTTAGTGTCTCCGTTTTTGGGTAATAAGATATTATTTTACAAGCATTAGTGTCAAAAAGCCCAATATTCAAGGGCAATAAATAAAAAAAAAAAAGAGTAAATTACTCTTCCTTCCCTTAAGAGATACCTAAATAACATAGTTTTTTTCTCTTATATTTAAAATATATATATCTTTTAAATGCAAAATATGACTAAAATAATCAATAGTACATATATGCTTTTCCCTTTCTAAATATCTTTACGGTTATCCAAAATGGCCACCGTCTTTAATCATATGAATCTTCATCATTTGGACTTTGGAAAAAAAAAATATGCAAATAAGTTTGTCACCACATTTCAATCTAAAATCTTAAAGTGATATATCTATAGGCCATTTCTACATATATATATATATATATACACACACACTTCTCAAAAATCCAATCCTACTTATGTGAAACTTTTTACTCACACTTGTAATCTAACCGTTTTTTGGCTTCAAATGAGGGGAATGTATATATTCAAAACAAAAGATAGAACTTTATAATTTGGACATCTCTGATAAATAAAAAATAATTCACCTTTAAAAAGTTATAAATAAGATTTTTAATAATATTTTACATCGTACAAACAAAATGAAACTAAATTAGTTTCAAATTTATATAAAGAAAAACTTAATAAAAATGTTGCGTGTTGTGACAGCATGTAGTCTTAAACAAAAAAAAAAGTTATAAAACTAAAAAAAAATTCAAAAGTTGCAGATGCTTTGTTTTAAAAATTTTATAATTGGCAGATTTAGTCTGCCATCTAAATTAAAAAACTTGTTTTAAAATTAAATTAATAATAAAATTTTATTATATCCTGAATTTATGATAGAAGAATTATAAAAATAATAATTATTTAAAATTATCTAAACACGTTGGAATGTTGTGTGTGGGAAAAAAGATTTGTGCAACATTAAATGAATTACGTAATAAATTCATTGTAAAATTTGTCAGTATTCGTCTTCGTGTCTATTTGAAATTTAGAAATGAGAGTTCAAAAAAAAAAAGACAGAAGTAACAGTCGCAGACTAGTATCGCAAATTTCATGCATTGTTGTAGAAAATCCAATTTAATGGGACGAACGATCTCCAGAGATTCCTCAACAAGTGGTCATATTGCTTCACCATGAGAGTCAAATACACTAAAGATTGCTTTAATGACGCTTTCTGTTCATTAATCTTCTCATGCTATCATACTTTGAGCGATCATACTATATATGAATCAAGAAACACGATTTTTTTTCAGTTATGACATAATTATTATTAAATATAAAATATTTTTATTTATTTTAATAGATTTAACATTATAATTATGTTAATGAATTACACAATAATCAAATGAATTCTTTTAATATTTATTAATTATTAAATAAATTAATATTTTAAGTAATTATTTAATAAAATATTATTCTATATTTGATTATATGTTTTAATTATGGCATATAGTGTTGCCAGATTTATAGATCATCACTCTTATACTTTTTTTTCATGCATTTGGTGGAATTCTCATGGCTAGAGTTACAGCCAAAAAAAATGACAACCTACCTGTGATTGTTTGTTTCTAATTGATAAAGGCCTATATCTTTTGCACGAAATGATATGAATATTTAAAACACAAAAATTGATCATTAATGTGCATATATGCAATTCAACTCATTAAAGTCCACCAATTAAAGTGATATTTATGTTTATGAGAGGTGACAGATACCAATTTCAATGGATTGAACTTTAATTACCAAATGATCGTAGATAAATAGCGCAACACCAAACTCGGTGATGTTATATTTATACAAATTAATTAAAGCATTTTATAGCGGAATTATTTTTTTTTAAATTAAGGTTTCACCAGATTGAGTGCCAAATTAAACATGTTTTCTTTTATTGGGATTCTTTTGATTATAGTTTGAGGGTTATTAGCACACAAATTAATCTTGAAATTCACTAAACTCAATTTCTTTACATAGAATGTATCTATTAAGGAGTCAGGCCTCATATTAAATAGATATTTGATGTATGAGTTTATAACATCTGACGTAGAACTTTTTGGATCCTATGATATGGTTTACTTTTTAGAAATGTATTCACGTGATATATGGATGTTAACTTAAGCTAGTGATGCATGGAACTTTTAATGGTAGATTTATTTGAATAACAATTGTTGGTAGTTTATAAGTCCTTGCGAATATTAATTCATGAAATTGTGATTATAGGATAGATGAATGAGTTAGAATCAACACTTAACTCTTGTAAAGGTAATGATAGATTAGTTGGGTGAATCAAGTAAATAAATGTCTTTAGAGTCCTACAAATTGAGGAAGAGTAGTCTTAGAATGTGCTTAGAGGGAGAGTTTGAATGTATGGGATGAAATTCTGAGATGTAGGTACAAAAGGTATTTTGTCGCAGCCAAAAAAGGGTCAATCCTAGATGAAAACCGACAAAGTTGCCCAGGGACAGTAATAGAGAGCAATTTGCCGCGGCGAGAAGTGGAGCTCGCCATAGCGAAAGTCAAGAGGCTAAACTAGAAGTCATCCAGAGAGTAATTTGCCGCAATGAAAGGAGGAGTTGGCTGTAGCCAATATTGTGAATATGTGAGAAGTGAACTCGAGGGCAATTGGCTGCGGCACAAAAATATTTTAGCCATAGCTAAGGTTTTTAAATTCTTCTATCAACCTAGAAAACCTTGGTTCTTTCTATGGTAAAGCTAAGAGATGGTTCAAAAACACTCGTAAGGGGTTAAGACTTAAAATTAATAGATAATAGATTTAGAGGCTTTACTTGGGAAATTTGATTCAATTATATGTACATGAATGCTTGTAAATATTTGGCTCATGATTCTAATAACATTAAGGTCCAAATTTTCTCACTTTTTCCTAAATTGATTAATTTAAATAGTGCTAGACCTTGATTTATGATTATTAACCATATGTTTAAGCTTAATTACCATGATTAGGAGTTAGAATCGTTATAGAGAAATCCACTTGAATTTTATTTTGGCAGAAGTAATGGCATTAAAATCACCAATACAGATCCATGGAGAATTTCGAACAACATTAGAAAAAAGCTTCAAGTTAAGCCCATAACTTTTTACAAGGGTTAAAGTTAGGACTCCCATAAACAACCAATAAGAAAAAATTATGCCTGCCCTACACTGTGGCCTTAGCATGAATAACCTAGCCATGAGCTATTAAAATGTTCAAATGCTAATAAGCTTTGTTCTACAGAACCCAAATACCGCTAGAAAACCCAAGGGCATCCACTTGAAAATTTCCTTCAAACCCTATATTAGTAATCACCCTCTTGGCATGCTTTCAATTTATGTGTGGTTATGAAATAATAAGAATATTGAGCTCATAGTGTATAATGATGTCTCTTAACAAGAGCGAGAAAGCTATACTACCTAGCTTTCTACTATTCTAAGCTATAATATTTGTAAAGAACCCAAGGAAAATAATAGCAAGAAAAGGCTAAGAGAAGGCACGGTACACTCTAGTTGCACCCACACTTTCAAAGGGATCCACCCTTGCAACAAACCTATTCCTCTTGAAGATCTTCATTTATCTAAGCATGTTATTCTAGTTTGGTGGATTAGCTTAGGAATGATCTTTCTTTAACCCTACACCATTGTGGTATTCTCATAAGGTTGAGGAAAGTTGCTCACTAATGGCTAACTGTGTGTTCTTTATAGCCTGGTTCTTTTGTTTTTTAGAAAAATTGGTTATGGGTTTTAGTGGGCCCACTTCACAGTCTAGGTTTAGGTGTTACTTTGTTTAAGGAAGGAAACCTATTCATAGAGCTAGGTCTTGTACTATTGTCCTCTTGTTTCTTCTCCTTTACTAGCCTATCAAATAAAGCATTAAAATTGAAGCTTTTTCCCATTACAAGCCCATCTTTCTTTTGCTCACTCATTATCTTGATTGCATCAAAACCCTTCATATTACTTAACCCCTTAAATTTTCCCATGTGACCTCTTTTTTGACTTATAATCATTGTTGTCAAACTGATGAGTTGACTTGCCGAGTTTACCAAGTTCAAGTTTCTACTTAAGAAAATTTTATCAACTCACTTGTAGACTCAGACTTAGTACAAACTCGGGTTAACTTGCCTCTAACTCAGATAAACTTGATTAACTCAATGTTTTTGAACCAAGTTTAATGAGTTATCACATAACTTAGTCAAACTAAGTTAAAAAAAATCCTTAAATCCAACCCAATCCAATGAAGAAAGACATAAAATTAGTGAAAAAAAGACCCAAAAAAATAGAATTAGTATCACATTAAGAAATTATGCCTTGGTGAAGCTATTATACTATTCACCACCACATCAAGTTGTTCTATTTTTATATGGCACCTTTGCTTCCTTCTTTGTTCTGCACCTTTGCTTCAAAGCTCCTCATTACGCCATTCTTTGCCCAAGAAAGTGAAAGAGAGCATTGTGAAGTAATGAAAGATAAAGTATCATTTGCTTCCTTCATTGATCAATAATAGTGAAAGAGAAAGCATCATTTGCTTCCTTCAAAAATTTCACTGTCATACCATAATGAGATTGCACAAAATTTACATTTTAATGTGCCCATAATATCATTTTTGTTTTTAAAATTTTAGCAGCGGAGAATACCGACATTAAAGGCCTAAATTCTCTATTTAAGCCTAAATGCATGACTTTTGTATTTAAATGTCAAATTGCATCCTTAATAGATCTTCCCAACCAAAAACATCATAAAAAGAAGCAAGGAATCTAGGTTCTAAGTCATGCATATCAATTTACCACATTACCATGATTTCACATCAATGCACATTGCAGTCACTAAATTCAAAAATTCATATCATAAGCTAGAGAATCCCAAATTATACAAATTAAGACTTTATAGAAAGCTCATGACATGAAATACATATTGAAATTTCAAATAAAAAAAATTTCATTTGGACCACAAAAACCAATGGAACAATAACCATATCTATATATCAGACTCAACCCAAACCTAAAATTTTGAGCTTGTATATCTTTGGTTACACAGTTCTAAATTAAGTGATTTCGATGGCTATGGAAAGATTATAATGCCAAGTATATTCCTATAAAATTTTATGAGTATTAAAATTCATTTGGCTCCTTGAATATAGAAAAAAAAGTAGAACTAATCATATGAATAGTATCCATGCAAATTTGCATTTTTTAGCCAATTTTGAAAAATCAAAATAAATTTTACAAAGCTCCAAAAATTATATTCTATAGCTCTATGAAAAGCTATAAATGAGATCTAATTGTCTGCCAAATTGCATGCCAAAATTCATCCATTTAGTTAGTTTTTGGTTCAATGGTAGAAAATGGCTCAAATTGACGCATACATCGTATCAAATGGTTCAAAATGAGTTTCTTCCATGCATGTGACTATTTGAACATGTCCTGAACATGAAATACAGTATATATAGCTATCTCATTAGGTCCTAAACATCATGCAACCCAAAATCACTCATCCACTTGCCATTATATACACACTTTCCATGGTACATACATACCCAAAATACATGTTCTTGCATTTCCACAACTAAAATTGACATTTACATCATCATCTCATACTTGCACATAGGTAGGAATGTTTACATTACAAAAATAATATGTACAACCTCACATTGACAATATATTACATAAAAACTAAAACCATTGTCAAAGTAGTATAATTCTTGGTTGTTGGTCTCCATTCTTTGCTCCTTGAGAGTTCTCTAGACATGGTTAAAAATCATATGGGAGAGAGTGAGATTTTAAGAATCCCAATATCTCATTCACCTTTCAAGCATACTTATAAGGCATGTTGTCATTTCAAAGAAAGAAAGCATGCATCATAGGCATTCAAATAACAAACATAATCATGTTTATGAAATCATATGAATCCATGGAAGTCAAAATCAAGTTCTAGGGACTTTTGGTATAATCTCACCTAATTATTTAGGACTTTTGGATTAGTCTCATCTATTTTAAGAACTTTTAACTTAGCCTCACTCATTTCTTAAAACTTTTGACATTGTCTCACCCTTAGTTAGAGACTTTTGGCTTCATCTCACTCAAGTTAAGGGGCTTTTGGCACAACCTCACTTATTAAAAGCCAATTCACATGCCAAATGCATTTTAAGAAACATAATGATATCAAATTATTGAGCCAATGGCAATAGGAATAGTTCATAGTCCAAACATATATACAAGCAATTAATGATAATTAAACAGCCAGCATAAGCATACAAGAGCAAATGAAGAGCTACCTTTCTTAAGAAGCACAATTTTTTCTCCTTAGTTCTCTGGTCTCTCTTCTCGGCCTCACACACACACTTGGGAGAGGCTTAACTTTCTTGTCCTAGACACATCAAACAAGACACATATGCATCGATGGAACTATCTCTAGCCTCACACAAGACTTACATAAGCCAATTCTAGCTTTAAGCATCCATATGGCTCCATTTAGTGGTATAATGAAGCAACTCACACAATTTATCATCTTGGCTCCAATTTCTCACTTAACATAAGTCATATGACTCCATTCAAACTCATTAAAGTTATCACAAACTCAAATCAAGGAGCCTAACACCAAGTTGCTTCTTTATGCATAATAGAACCCTAAACTATCACCTTACAAAATAAGGCTTCTAAATTTAAACCAACAGTTCCTTTGGTGTTTATAATTCATATCTAAACCATTTCTATCCTTAGAATCAAAGCAAACTCTCTCTAAGTACTTCAATTGGAGCTTGGCAAAGACACCTACATAATGAAGCACCTAAGAAATTTTGCTTACTTTTCTAAGGAATTTAGCACCTATATGAGTTCCTTATCTTCTTCTTAACTCAATAATACTCTTACATGGTCTAAAATATCATTTTGAAGCTTCAAAATTATCTGGATGCAATCAAAACCTTAATTTTCATAGCTTACTATCCATAGCTCCCTTTTGAATTCTTTTGATTCCATATTATTCTCCATGCTTCAAAACCCCATTTCTTATCAAATTTGGGCCAAAACCAAACTCCCTATATGGTTCCCCTAGGCTAGCCGAATTGAGGACTCCATGAAAGAACCAAGAAAGCAAGTTATTCAAGAAGAAACATACCTTATTATCTTCCTTGTCAAGTGAGCTTTCTTAGGTTTCCAAGGTTTTCTCTAAACTCTTTCTTCCCTCTACTAAACCAGCCACAAAACACCACCATTCAGAGCTTCAAAATCATGGAAAGAGAGAAGAGAAAAAGGAGAAGAACATTGGAGAAAGGAAGAGCATGAAAAAATAGCATTTTCTTACCTTTTTTAGGCTTTGTTTCTTCCCCCCTTTCTCCCTCTTTGGTGCACCACTCAAGTTAGGTTATGGTTCTGTTTTGGGGCATATTAGAGTTAGTTTAGAAAAAAGGAGAGGAGGTGGCATGATTTTAAGAAAGGGGGAGGGTCTATTATAACATTTTCCAAATTTCATTTTTGTCCCTTAACTTTGTTTTCCTCGTTTGAGCTCAATTCAACTCATTTTTTAGAACCATCTTTTTTATCATAAAATTTAAGCCCTCTAATTCATTAAATGCCTTTGGTTTCATATTAATTGGATTTAAAACCTTACCAAACTATTTAGTCAAAGTTTTGGCTAACTGACAGCATAAATTTAAATCAGAAAGGTTTTAACCATTCCGACAATTCCTATGATTTTCTAGACCTCTGAAATCCTAATGAGTTCAATTTTATCATTTCAAGCTCCCTCCTTTGAGTTTTTAAAAAAATTTCTTAAAATTATGATTTTGCCACTACATTTATCTCTCAGTTTGTTCAACTGTTTTGGCTCAATTTGTGTGCCATCCTTAAGCTCTAAACCACATTTCTAGATGTTCTAATTAACATTCTAATCTCAATTAGCCTCAATTTGCTCTATTTTAGGGTGATCCCACATCAATTTATTAGTTTCAGTTCAGTTCCTAAAAACCCAATTATTACGTTCATTGTAGCTTTGAAAAGAAGGGGAAAAGAGGGGAGAATGAGTGAGTGAGTGAGTGACTGAGGGATAAAGGAGAGAAAGAGTGGAAAAAGAATCAAAAGACTTTGAAAAGTGAAAACTAAAAATAGTTGTAACCTTGTGATCTTGCTTTTTTTTTCTTCCACTCTGTAACACCTTATAATTGGTTAAAATTTGAATCATTATAGGTCCACCTACATTTTCTCTATTTTTTTAAGATATGCATATCATCATCGATTGAAATTTAAGTTTTTTTGGGTACTTTTTAAGAATAAAAAACTTGAGCTTGACAGAGAGGTCTTATTTTCTATATTTGACAAGGTATGGCAAAGCATGATTTTTACTTTATAAATTTAAACTTGATAAAGAGGTCTTATTTTTAGTATTTTTTATAAGTAAAAATAATTACACTATGATTTTGGTGTTAAATTTTTGACAAAAAGCTTGATTAAGATTTGGTAGTTAAGTTTATTGGTATTATTTTTTAATATTTTATGGTCTGGAATTTAACACAACTCAAAACACTGATTAAAAAAATTTTGACAAATGAACTTATATGTAGATTGTGCTATTACAAGTGACATTAGCACTTGATAAAGACTTCTCTAAAAGCAATTTGAACTAACAAAAAAACAAAAGCTTATAACATGCTTTTTGGTAAATAAATATACATTTGTTAAAGTACAGGAAACATGTTCAAAACATGCTTCCTATATAACCAAAAGAAAACATAGTATCTATTTTTCAACGAAGTTTTGGATTGAGTTTGCTTTAAGCACCTAAAACTACCACTATTATCCAAAAATAAAAAAATCCTCTAAAAGCAGTAAGCCAATAACCATATATAATTCATTACTGTGCAACCTTACTTCATACAAAATGAGACAATTTGAATGCTTGAACATATATAAGTAGTCACAAAATAAGATTCACAAGTTTGTATGCTTGTTAAATAAGGTTTTGTCTTTATGTTTGTACTACTTGGTATATTTTATCCTCATATATGTGAGTGGTTTTGTTTAATATGTTGTTTTTTCCCCTTAATTTTAGAGCTTCTGTTGAATTGGATATGTCTTCAAGTGCAAGTGGGGTTACTGGAAAAAAAATTTGTTGATCTAAGGAAAAACTATTCTAATAATAGGTCTAATATGGGGTGAAAACATAGGATGGATGTTGATGAAAATGTTAAAAAAGTGAAGTGCAATTATTATAGCAAAGTTGTTAGTGGAGGCATTTATAGGTTTAAACATCATTTAGCTAGCACTAAAATAGATGTTAAGGTTTATGTTAGTGTTTTCGAATGACGTGAGGGCAACCATGTTACAACATGTTTATGAAGCTAAATGTGCATGATCTGAAAAAAAAAAAAAAACAATGGGTTGATATCGGTGAAGAGAGGATCAAGGTACATAAACACAAGATGAATCTCACTGAAAAGGGAAAAAAACTCGTGAATTTCTTGAAAATTACAAAAAATAATAGTAGTAGGGTAAATAGCACACAATTAACTATTAATCAAATGTTTAAGAAAGACTTAAGAAAAAAAGCTTGCCAACAAGTAACTCAATTTTTTTACACAAGTGCTATTCCTTTTAATTGTGTAAAAAATCCTGAGTTTACAAAGATGTGTGACATTACTAAGACATATGGCTAGGGGTTTAAGCCTCATTCTTATCATGAAATTAGAGAAAAATACTTAAACCTAGAAGTGAAAAGCACATAAGCAATGCTTGAGGATTTTAGAAATGAATGGAAAACAACTAGTTGTTTATCATGTCTAACAGGTGGACTAATAAAAAAAGGCATTTCATTTGGAATTTCTTAGTGAATAGTCCTAAATGGACTATATTTTTGTATTCATTAGATACTTAGCTTGCTAAAAAAATTTGCAAAAGGGAGGGATTTGATTAGGCCAATTGTGACTTGAGTTGCCAGTGCTTATTTGATAATTTGCATGTCTTAATGAGCATGAAGTAGCATTGATAAATTTGTTTAGTTCTAAAGAATGGAAGGACAATAAGTTTTCATCTACCAAAGATGGAAAAGAAGGCAAGAATAGCTATGGATAATAATTTGTAGAAGAACATCATAACATGCCTTAAAGGTCACCATTCCCTTCATTAAAGTTCTTCGCTTGGTGGACTTAAATGAGAAGCTAGCTAAGGGATTCATATATGAAACACTAGAAAGTGCAAAGGAAAACATTAAGGAAAACTTTAATAATGTTAAAAATAGGTAATTAAATAGTAAATTTACTATTTATATCTTTAATGTTATTACTGCAAATGTTATATTTTGACTTTGATGTTTATTGATTATTGTAGTTATGAGCTTTTATGGAACATAATTGATAAGAGGTGGGAAGCTCAATTACAAAGGCTGTTACATGTACCTCCATACTACCTCAATTCCCATTTCCATTACAACATTGATTTCAAACCTACTTAGGGGATTAAGCAAGGATTGTATGATTAATTGACAAGAATGGTTAAAGATCAAGATGAGAAAAACAAAATTCATTTTCAACTAACTAAGTTCTATTATGCAAGAGGTATGTTTAGCCTTAACACTATACATACATTAAAAACTAAAATGGCCTTAGTAGGATAGTGGGATTCTTATGGAGACGGGTGCCCAAAACTTAAAAGAATTGCAATTCGTATTCTTAGCTCATGTTGTAGCACTTCTGGGTGTGAACATAATTGGAATGCTTTTGAAATAGTAGGTAATTAAATTTGATATAAATTACTTTTATTCTTCACATTTGCTTTCACTTTTTAAAGGTTAAAATACTGATGAATTTTACTTTTTTCTTTTTTAATTTTATTCAAATTCATACCAAGAAAATAAATTGCTTGGACTAAAAAAAGATGAACAG
This sequence comes from Erythrophleum ivorense, assembly GCA_026724425.1. Taxonomy (NCBI): domain Eukaryota; kingdom Viridiplantae; phylum Streptophyta; class Magnoliopsida; order Fabales; family Fabaceae; genus Erythrophleum; species Erythrophleum ivorense. The sequence goes on along the minus strand of JAIUCV010000003.1, from coordinate 24,675,657 downwards.
CTTAGCATTTGTGATGTGCAATTTGAAGTTAAGAAGCAAGCAAAATACTAGAATTCATATTTATAACTTTGACAATATTTGTTTTGATAATGAATGGATAACTAAAAGAATGAGAAATGGAGATGATGTGGAGGAAGAAGATGATGAGGTTCTTTACCCTATTCAAGTTAATGAGAATGTTAATAATCCTACTCTTAAGCCAGTGATAGAGCTGAATGATCATTTGAAGGTTGATTTGAATATTGATTATATAAGTTGTGATATTTTAAATATGACTTTGGATGATAACATTGAAGAAGAATATAATGATGATGATTTGGTGATAATGATAGTGGTGAGATAGGTGAAAATGGTAATGATTGAATGTTTGAAGATTTTTGTTGAATTTTTATTTGTATTTTTTATATTTTGACATATTAAAGGACTATTTATGTATGAACTTCATGGGAATTTCTACATTAAGTAATATGAATTATGAAATATGGATAATTTTTTTTAAAGTAGTATAATTTGAATTGTATTCAAATAAATTTCTTATTATACATTGTATTTTAAATGTAATTATATATTTAAATAGCTACTTATTAATAAAGGTAAACGTTTATGAGTTTATGATATGGGTTTACGTTACGAATTCACCTCTCTTTTACCTAAACTCGTAAATTTGACAACATTGCTCACAATATCTGTTGTATGATGAGCACCAATCACAACACCACCTTTTGCCTTATCAATGCTTGATGATTTAATGATACTCTCTACCATATTGGCTATTAGTATAATGTTCGATTTTCATAAAAATAATAGAAATAGATACGTTTTCAAAGTAAGTCCTCTGAAAGGAATTGGTTAAGGCCCAAAAAAATTAGAATAATGATCTAAACATTAAGTAATGAAATTAGAAAGCCAGAAATGCCCTGAAACAAACTAACATAACCAGATGGAATTAATGAAATAGCTACATAACGTAATGGTATTTTTGTAATTTTAGGCAAATTTTTTAATACTCACAAGAAGACTTTTTAAATGAAAATTTTAAGTTCTCCAAGGTTCTCAGAGGCTCTAAAAGCCAAGGAAGCCTCAGGACAATTAAAACCCCTAAGGTGTACATTTTCTAATGTCAATTGACCTAAACTTTAATCATTTCATTTATGAAGGTTTTAACTCCAATTTAAGTGACTCTAAAGGCATTTTATAAGATTGAAAACCTAAATTTTATTATAGATAAGATATTTCTCAAAAAGGAGCTAAAATGAACTAAAAATGAAAATGCCAAGATTAAGGGATATAATTGAAATTTTTGGAAACAACTTTTTAAACCTACCTATATATACCCCACACCCCATTGTTCTCCTCATTTAGTCCATTTTGCTTCTACCCTAAATTAGAGAAAGAAGCAAGGGAGTGAGGTTCAAAAGGGAGAAGAGAAAAGGAGAAGAAAAAGCAAGAGAAAGGTATGGATTTTCTTGGTTTCTCTTTAGCAAATTCCTTCTCCTCCATCTTCCCTTCTTTCTTATGATTTTATTGAAGCTTTTGGGTATGTTTTGAGGTCAAACATAAGAGGGAATTTTCGAATTCAAGGAGAAAAAGCCAAGAAGAATGAAGAACTAGCAAAGGAAACCAAGAAACCAAGGTAATTTGCTATGCTTCAAGCTTAATTCTTCTTGTTCCTCCTTATGTGTGTTTCACCCTATATAAAACCAGCCTTAAGGGGTTGAATTTCTAGCCAAACCAAGAGTAAATCTTAGAAAAATGAGGGAGAAAAACAAGAATATGCAAAGGAAACAATCAACTAACTATTAAATTTCAAGATAGCAAAGTTAGGGTTTCAAGTGTTCTCTTAAAATTATATTTTGATACAAGAATTCTCATGCCAAAATGAGTATTTAGATGAGCTCCTAAGATCCCTAAGAAGCTTCCCACACGCATCTCCCATCAAGAAAACAAGACAAACTCACTTGGTGCTCTCTTAGTGCATAGCTTTGGCCTAGGCTAGAAGAAGTACCAAAAGGTAATTTTAATTTGTTTCAAGCCTGATTTTGAGCTATATATAATGGGAGAGGATGAGAGGAAGCCTTGGAAAAATTTTAGGAGTCATGGATAATGAGATGACATCACAGGTTCCATATTATGACTTAAAGAAGCAACACCTAGCTAGGCTCCTTAAATTATATGATGACTCCAAGAGACATAAAAATAGTTCAAAATCATAGATGGATGGAAAGAATGGAGCCAAGATCATATTTTCCTAAGGTTGCTTCATTAGGTGTATTATGGAACCATAAATGAGCCATAGGAACAAGCTAGCTTTTCTAGTGAATGTATAGCTATAAAATTTGCTTGAAGAGTGCAATTAGCTTTCATATTATGTTTCTAGGTCAAAGGAACTAAGTTCCACCTTCTTGTGAGTGTGTGGCCGTGGGAAAGGAACCAAGCTCAAGAAGAAAAGTGTGTATTTGTGACAAAGCTAGCTCTCTCTTCTTTCTCTCATTCATGAGTAGATGTTTATCTTGTCTTTAAATGTGCATATATGTGTCTCAAGCTATGAAAGATGTTTTAGCATGTGTTTATATGCCATGGTACCATATTGCTATGTTATGCATTTAAATGATATTTTATGAATATGCTTTAGTTTGTTTGAGTGTGGTAAAGCCAAAAACCCCCTAGCAAGGGTGAGGATGAGCCAAAAACCTTCAAAGATGGGTGAGACAAGCTAAAAGTCTCTAAAGAGTGAGGCTTAGTCAAGAATCATTTAAGAGAATGGGTAAGGCAAGTCCAAGATCCCCCAAAAAAAGTGGGTGAGGTTAAACCTTCTTTTTGGCAAACCTATGTATGCTATGTATGACTTCTTGAGTGTAAGAAAAATTTTATGAATGATCATACACTTCATGATATCTATGCATGCATTTTTAGACTTGTATTTGCATTCCTTATGTATGGTTGAAAGGGAGAAGAGCTATTGGAATTCTTAGTATCTCATCCCTTCCTCCCCACTTGCCTAACATGTTTAGGTGGACCAAGTGAGCTAAGACATAGGACTCACAAAGCTTGAAGAAGAGAGTTTGACAACAAAGTGTGTGAAAATATCCATTTTGTAACCATATGAATGGCATATGATGTAATTCAATGTTGTGTATGATGTGTGAGCTTATGTATGAACATATGTAATTACATGGACAATTGATGTATATATGATATTTGATGTCATGTGAATGTTGTAGCCACTTTTGGACATTCAATGACAAGATATGGCTTATGTGTTCTTGTGTATACCTTAGGGTGAGGGTATGAGTTTGTAAAATTTGGGTTTGTTCACCTTTGAAACATATTTAATAGACCATTTTGGTACTTTTCTACATGATCAAGTGGCTATGGATGTCTTAGAAGTAAATTTGGACTATTTGAGACTCTTATAAGACACAAAAAAGTGTCATTTTGTAACCTTATAGCACACTATAACCAAATGAATGAATTTTCTCATAAAATTTTGCATGCATATAGATCTCATCTAGAGATTTTTAGAAATCTAAAGACTTGATTATTTAGAGCTCTGTGGAATTAAATATAATTTGTTAAAGTTGCCAAATTTTAGCTGTTCTGATATGATTACTGTTCATATAGTCAGTTTCTTCTCCTCCATCATTTGAGAGCCAAATGGTGTTTAATGCTCATAAAATTTTATAAACATAAACTAGACATGATAAACCTTCTATACCCATTAAGATCACCCCAATTGGATGTTTAACCAGGGAGATATAAATTTTTGAAGTTCTGTGACAGTACCAGTAGTGTTAGGCGACCTTGATTACTATTCCATCAATTTCTAATGCCTAAATGTCCTTGTTGTGGTCGGAAATTATTTTTAGCATAAAGTAGATATCTGTAGATTTCCAAAATGGTATAGTATTCTTGATTTTGATTTTTTTAGAATTAGTTATAATTTTTCAAAATTTATAACAAAAAACTAGCCCATGAACCCGAGGCTGCACATGCAATTTGTATATATATGTTCTATAAGCTCGAGTTTTTGGCCACTTCTTGTGATGGTTTTGAGTTATATTTATGTATTTAAATATGAGAATAAGATGGATAAGTTTATATGGTCCACGAGACATAAAATAAAAAAATTATCCATAACGTAATGCAAAATAATCTACTTTTTTAATGGATTTTTTTCTATGAACTTGTGTTCTTCAAGTGAGTATGTCTACACGTAAGATGAGATGAGTTTAATGAATATGGTGTTACAATCAGCATATATCTCGAGTCTAATAACTAATAGCTAATCATCCCCCCTTAGGAGTATTAACTTCCATCCTTTATTTCCTTGGTCCTAATCCTTCCATATCATCTATGAGGTTTCCATATCTATTACCATCACATTCTGCTAATTGCGTTATGCAATCATTATTGTCTAAAGCTTTCAGATTCCACCTTGGTTAACCCATTTCTCTAACGTGCTCATGGTGTAATATCCCAAAATTTGTTAATTATCTTATTAAAATTAAAATAGTTATTAGAAATTATTTAATATAAATTTTTGGTGAAAATTTAAGCAATTAGAGGAAATTATAACTTCATGACACTTTAAAATTTTATTTAGAATACCAAAAATGTTTAAGAAATTTTTAAAAGTTTTTATGGATTATTAAAATTTTATTTGAATTAATAGGATTAATTCTAAATACCATATATGGAATAAATATTTAGAAAATGAATTTCTATAAATTTATTGGATCTTTAAGGGTCTAAAAATATAAGAAACATATTTGGGAAATATAAATATTTAGGTAAAATTTGTGGTTAAAATATAAATATTAAAAGTTTAAAGTACAATTTTATCCAAGGATTAAAATACAATTTTCACGAGGACAAAATAGGATTTTCTCCAAATAAAAAAATAGCCAAGTTAGGAAGAGAACCTTATATGGAAATAACTGTCTCAACAATCAAAATAAATTTTCCAACAAGAGCTTATAGCAAATCAAAGCTGAATCCTAAAAACCTAAAGTCAAACTAAGTCAATTCTTAACTTGTTTGACACTTTCTCTCTTTACACAAAAGAAAAGCATAAAAGAATTGAGTGGCTTCTCTGAGAAACTGAATGCCTTCTTCCTTTTTTATAAATAGGCACCCTCTTAGCTTATAAACTCACTTACTTATACACCTTACCATTACTCTACCATAATAAAGAGAGAGATGAAGAGAAAGGCCCAGTAAAAAGAGAGAGTAAAAAGAAAAAAGAAATAAAGGGAGATTTGTGGGAGGAAAAGGAAAGTAGCCAAAGCAAGAGGGAAGCCATCTTGATCCTCCACACCTTCCACATCACTTTTGAATGTAGAGGGAGCTCAAGAAGGAGAAAGCAAGAAAAGGTAAGAACACTCACCTTATTCTCCATTTCTCTCTTCTTGTGTTACTACTGGAATGGGTTGTGTACTCTATACTTTGCTCTCTTGTGCTCTTTGTTTGTTTAGGAAACTTTGATGGTCACACCAAGCCCTCAAAATGGCAAGAGTCTCATAAGATACTTGTAGGAAACCAAAATCCAAAATTGTGTACCAAAACCTTCCATAAACCCCCAAAGCTTAGAATTTTTATTTAAACCTTTACAGGCCCTATTAATTGTCATGTTGGCACTCTAGAAAATCCACATAATGTAGGAATGCCTCGCAAGGGTTAGAAACTAGTTAAATAACAAAATGGATCTATTGTCAATAAAAAGCCAAAATTGAGTATAGACTTAGGCTTAGATATTTAGGGGTCAAACAAGGTTCAAATGGGTTGAAATTTTGTGATATGCTTGTTACATAAGAAAATTAGCCTGCTAAATTTCATAAATTTTGGAGCTCATTTGGCCACTTGACTTAACCCTAAAAATGCACTTTTCACTAATTTAGTTATTTTCTCGAAACTTTTGCAAAAATGAAAAGCTAAGGAGCTATACAAATCCTTTCACTCCAGGCTTTTTCTGACATTTAAATAACACCTAGAAGTAGCCCTTAGTCAAATTTCATGAAGTTTAGAGGTTTGTAAGAAAAATGGCAAGGATATGAAGTTGGCTGCCAAAAGAAGATATTGAACAAAGTTTGAAATTCTATTTTGACATTGTGCAGTGTCACAATACAGTTCATTATATCTAGCATGTTAGGATAACCTAAAATTCGACCTTAGCCACAACACCTATGAACCAAGCTGTAGCGCCAACCCATTTTAAGTGTTTTTATGCACCTTTTCCTTTTATATTTTGAGTAGTTATGATACTATATGCTAAAGACAAGTTTAGTAAAAGTTAAATGGAAATCACATGAGCATAAAATGGTTGGCTAAGACCCATAATTTGAGCCATGATTTTATATGCTCATGTATCCAATATATACAAAGTTGTCTTAGGGTATCTTTATATGATTAACGATATTTATATTTGATGTTTTGTAACTTGAATTGCTTGTACATGTTTAAGGAATAGTTGGTCTTGAGGAACCTCAAAGCTAATTACAGGCAAGGAATTAAGCATATTTTAAAAGTAAAGAAATATATATATATATATATTAATATATTTAAAGACATATAAAGCTTCTATATAACCATGATTGAAACCTTTATATGACTTAGACCTTTTTTCTAAACATGGACCTTAACTAGACAAAGGCCTTAATGGGACATGGACCTATATGTGATCTGTAAAGTCCCACATCAGATAGGAAGGTCTGAGCTAAGGCCTTATAAGTGGGGGCGAAGCTCTCCCCACCGACAGCGCGCTTTTCCCTTAAGCGAAGGATGGGTAACCAATCCCTCGAAGCTTGGGAGAAGACAAAAACCTTGGGAGCGCGTGCTTGCACCGCAACCAAGGAACAATACCGTTGGAGGCTCTGTAAGTGTGTTGGTATCAGAGCCAACCTAGCCATATGTGCAACCCAAGGACGGGTTGGCCCCAAGGGGGATAGATTGTAAAGTCTCACATCGGATAGGAAGGTCCTAAGCTAAGGCCTTATAAGTGGGGACGAAGCTCTCCCTACCAACGACACGCTTTTCCCTTGGGCGAAGAATGGGTAACCAAGCCCTCGAAGCTTGGGAGAAGACAAAAACCTTGGGAGCGCGTGCTTGCACTACGACCAAGGAACAATACCGTTGGAAGCTCTATAAGTGTGTTCTTTTCCACTCTCCTTATAAAAATTTCGTCCTCAAAATTTAAACAACATACCTCATGGGAAGAGTTCTAGATATTTCTTCCTTATATCATCTTCTAATTCCCAGGTGGCTTCCTCGAGAGACAATCCTTTCCAAACCACTTTCACCAGCGGTATCGTCTTATTCCGTAACTGCTTGAGTCTAACATCCACTATCCGATCTGGTGATACTATATCTGATAGATTATCCTGTAACTGCACATTCTCATTTTCTATGACATGTGAGAGGTCAAGCTGGTACTTTTTCAATTGAGAAACATGGAAAACGTTATGGACTTAGCTTATGTTTGGAAGAAGGGCTAGTCTATATGCCACAGGTCTTACTTTATCAAGAATCTGGAAAGGACCTATGTACTTTGGACTACAATTTTTACTCTTAATGGACCAACCTATTCCTGTGAATGGAGATACTCTAATGAAAACATGGTCTCCAACCTCAAATTTTAACGATCGCCTACGTTTATCTACATAGCTTTTTTGTTTACTTTGGGCCATCAAAAGTTTCTTTCTGATGGTTTCTATCTGTTTAGAGGTCTGGTCCACTAATTCTAGGCCTATGAGGCTCCGCTCTCCTAGCTCAACCCAACACATTGGGGATCTACACTTCCTCCCATACAATGCCTCATATGGTGCCATCTGTATACTGGCATGATAACTATTATTATAGGCAAACTCCGCTAGAGGCAAGTATATATCCCAGTTCCCTTTCATTTCTAGCACATATGCCCTTAACATGTCCTCTAGGGTTTGGATGGTTCTCTCTGTCTGTCCATCCGTCTGAGGGTGGTAGGCTGTGCTGAATCTAAGTCAAGTGTCTAGAGCATCCTGTAATGATCTCCAGAAATTTGATGTGAATCTGGGATCTCTATCGATACTATGCTCCTAGGCACACCATGCAATCTAACTATCTCCTTAATGTATAGCTGGGCTAACTTATCTAGGGTATAAGTGGCTTTCATAAGTAAAAAATATGCTGACTTTGTTAACCTATCCACTATTACCCATATTGCATCATAGCCCGATGATGTCCTGGGTAAACCCATGACAAAATCCATAGCCATGCTATCCCATTTCCACTCCGGGATATCTAGGGGCTGAAGTAACCCAGCTGGTTTCTGATGTTCTATTTTTACTCTGTGGCATACTAAACATCGAGAGACATATTCTGTTATGTCTGTTTTCATCCCGGGCCACCAGAACATTCTCTTCAAATCCTGATACACTTTATTACTGCTCAGATGGATGGTGTATCTACTCTTATGTGCCTCATCTAAAATTTTTCTTTGATCTCAGTATTCCTAGGCACATACAGCCTATCCCTATACCTCACTATGTCATCCTCAGACAGATTGAACTCTTGGACACTGCCCTGGGTTATCTGAGTTCTAATCTTCTTTACATGGTTGTCTGCTTGCTGGGCTTTTCTTATCTGATCCCTCAAGTCATTTTCTATTCGGGTCTCACTCATTAACAATTTTCCCGAATACACCTCGCAGGAGAGACTCATGTCTCTGAATCTCTCAATCAATTCCTACTCTCAGATCATCATACAGGCCACATGTATAGATTTCCTACTTAGGGCATCAGCTACCACATTAGCCTTGCCATGATGGTATTTCAATGTGAACTCATAATCTTTCAGCAATTCTAACCATCTTTGTTGCCTCATATTTAGCTCTTTCTGTTCAAATAAATATTTAAGACTCTTGTGGTCGCTGTAAATTTCTATAGCTGCCTCATATAAGTAGTGTCTCCATATTTTCAGAGCAAATACCATTGCGGCTAACTCTAAGTTGTGTGTGGGGTAGTTTTCCTCATGAGATTTCAACTGTCTAGAAGCATAAGCTACTACTCGATCTTTTTACACAAGTACACATCCTAACCCTTTCTTAGAGGCATCACTGTACACTAGAAAAGTTTCTTTAGGGTCAGGGAGTACTAGAACTGGAGCCGTGGTCAACTTGTGCTTCAACTCTTGGAAACTACTCTCATATTTCTCATTCCACACAAACGGCACATTCTTTCTAGTAAGCTGGGTCAGTGGCATTGCTATTTGAGAAAAGCCCTGAATGAACCTCCTGTAATACCCTACTAAACCTAGAAAGCTCCTGATCTTTGTCATTGTTCTAGGTCTCTCCTACTGTAATACTGCCTCTACCTTATGGGAATCTACTACGACCCCTGCTTGGGAGATCACATGACCAAGAAACTGAGCCTCAGTGAGCCAGAAATCATATTTACTAAGTTTAGCATACAACTAATTCTCTCTCAAGGTCTCTAGGGCTAATCTCAGGTGTTGCTCATGTTCCTCTCTACTTTTCGAGTAGATGAGGATGTCATCTATAAAGACTACCATGAACCTATCAAAATATGGCCTGAAAACTCTATTCATGTAATCCATAAAAACTGCGGGTGCATTCGTCAAGCCGAAAGGCATAACTAAGAATTCATAGTGCCCGTATCTGATTCTAAAGGCTGTCTTGGAAATATCATCTGCCTTTATCCTGAGCTGATGATATCCCGAGCTGAGGTCTATCTTGGAAAATACTGACACTCCTACCAACTGATCTAGGAGGTCATCTATGTGAGGGAGAGGGTACTTATTCTTAATGGTGATTTTATTGAGTTCCCGGTAGTCTATACATAGCCTAAGGCTTCCGTCCTTCTTCTTTACAAATAGGACTGGAGCTCCCCACGGTGAGACACTAGGTCTAATGAAACCCTTCTCTAACAGCTCCTCTATTTATTTCTTAAGCTCTGCTAGCTCGGTGGGATCCATTCTATACGAGGCCTTAGACACTGGACCTGCCCCAGGTACAATGTCTATAGGAAACTCAACCTCTCTCTCTAGGGGTAGTCCTCTAATCTCCTTGGGAAATACCTCTGGGAACTTTCTGACTATAGGAATCTCATCTATACCCTCATCTACCTCAGCCTAGACTGAAAAGAAAACTACATACCCCTGACAACCACGCCCTAGAGATCTCTCAGCCTGGGAAGTGGTCATAACAGATAACTCAGCTCTAGTACTAGGCACAGTCCCATACTCAGGTAAAGTAATACACTTGTGGCTACAATCTAGTGTGGCGTTATTTGCAGACATCCAGTTCATACCAATTATCACATCAATATCAATGAGGGGCATACCAATCAAATCAAGGGTAGTCAGGCAATGATTAAACTAGATCACACAATTCAAGTAAGCATGGGAAGCGATGGCTCGGTTTCCTGTAGGGGTGGATACATGTAACTCATATGGCAATGTATGCATACTCAGACCCAACCTCCTAACACAGTCATATGATATGAAAGAGTGGCTAGCACCCGAATCAAATAAGGCAGTTACAGAAAACTCATTTATCTTAATAGTACCTTGAATCAGACTCGGGGACTGGCTAGCCTCCTGCTGTGATAAGGCAAAGACTCTACCCTGGGTCTGTGGTCTGGGAGGAGGAGCCATCTCCCTCGGCTGTGTGATCTGTAGAGGGGCCTGTGGAGAAGCTTAGGTGCAATCTCTGGCTATATGCCCCAGCCTGCCACATCTATAGCACACGTTTTGCCCCGCATAACACAGTCTGGTACCGTGATTCCTGCCACACTGGGGACATATGATAGGTGGAGCACTGCCTTTACTGGACTGAGTCCTCCTTCTCTTGCCCCTTTGGTTCCACTGACTTTTTTCACCTCTACGGCTCGTCACTGCAGGCTGGGAAGCATCTCTAGATCTCTTGGGCTCAGGGAGGGGAAGAGGTGGTCTGGCGCTGGAGGTAGGCTGCATCATCCTGAGATTCGTTTCTGTCACTCTGCACACTTCTACAAGGGTATTGAAGTGCCTAATTCTCTGTGGCACTACCCTATCCGGATCTCAGGGAGCAAGCCCTTCTCTAATTTATCTGCCCTCTATCTCTCATCGTCATGTCTCTATAGGTATGAGGAATATCTAGAGAGCTCAATAAACTTTGCTACATATTAGTCCACGGACATCCCCGAAGTCTGTTTGAACAAGATAAATTCTGACTCCTTCTCATCTCTGATGGAATCGGGGAAATACTTCTCATGGAATGCCTCGAGGAATGCCTCCCAGGTGATCGGGGTGTTCCTCGCTCTTAGAATAGGCTCAATGCCCTTCCACCAGTAAATTGCTTCTTTCTGTAACTGGAATGCAGTCATCTTGGCTTTTTGCTCAGACGTGCACTCCATCACCTCGAAGATAGATTTGCTCTAGCTCAATAATCCAGGCCTCAGCTTTATCTGCATTCATCTCACCATCAAAGGTGGGAGGCCCGAATTTTTAGAACTGTGTGATCACTTTTCGGGTCGAGATTTACTGCTGAGCAGGAGGCGTCTGAGCTGGTGGAATTGGGGCAACAGCCTGCATGTATGGCTGCGCATCTGTTGGAGTCACCCCTGAGTGCTCAGGACGATCTGAGTGTGGAGGTGGCTGAGGAGGAGGAGGTGTAGGGCCCTGGCTATCTCTCTCAGCAAGCCGTTTTTGTAACTGCATGATAACGGCCTGCTGCTGATCCAGGCGAGCCATAATAGACTGTAAGGCTCTAGCAACTGGATCACTAGGCCTGGCTTCATCAGCCTGAACCACTCTGAGAGGCCTACCTCTTCCTCTACCTCTACCTTGGTGCATGTTTACCATTTTTCTGAAACATATAAGCATGTTTTAGTACATAATAAGGACACATGCCACTACCATACACTCAATCATCCATAAACAAGCTCATATACATCTTGGCAACTCACAAACACAAGCCACAACCCATAATGAGAGCCTGAACCTTTGCTCTGATACCAACAAATGTAACATCATCATTTCTAGCTCATACCCATCATGCCTTACATGCTCATATAAGATATAGGAAGAGTAAAGGGAGATCTTCCTCATTGGGTTCCGATACTTTCTCACATGGCATCATGTATGGTTAGAAATTTACTTTAGTGTCACATGGACCGTGTGAGCTCATTCTATGCATCCTCATATTTAATTGCACCATTACAACTCATTTCAATCCCAAAAACATACTTTAAACTCTTGGAAACTAAAAAGGGATATGAGACATGCACATTCATTTTTTGCCATACTTGCAAAGTTTGGAAAACCACAACTAAATCCATAAAAATCAAAAACATGTAATCTTAGTCATTCTGGAAAGCTTAGGAGGTCTACTTCATACTAAAAATATGTAGAAGCCTTAAAATCCCACACACAAAGCGTTTGACACACAAATTCATCTGGAAGTCGGAGTAGGTCCTGCTACTGTCACAATTTACTGATATGAACTTCAAAAATGTCTAACTAATTCCAAAAAAATCCAATACGTGCAAATGATACCACTATGGAAAGATGTGGATGTTAAATAGAGAGAAAAAATGTCTCCAGATCAGTTCATCAAGCCAAACTCTCAGAAATCGATGGAACAGTACCTTAGATCAAGCAAGATGACTGATACTGGGCAGAAACTTCGAAAATTCATATCTTCCTCTCTAGACCTCCAAATGAGGTGATTCCAGTTGCTAAAAGTCATTGTACTGTCTAGTTTCTGCCTACAAAATTTCGTAGCCATTGGACTACATTTTCCCCTCGGATGACACAATTCCACAACTGACCAAATGAACAGTGCCTATGCAAATCCGAATTTTTGATACCAACTTTGAAAAATCATAGAAAATTCTACAGACCTCCAAATGACTTGATCTTTAGCTTTCCAAAAAACTCTAGACAAGATCTAGTCACATGCCAAATTTCAAGGTAAGGAGAGGTCATTTGGTCAGATTTTGACATCATAGGCAAAGTGACCACTTTCTTGTGTTAATAGAGAGCTAATGGGGTCCAACTTTGCTTCTCCTACCTCTAAGGCTCATGAGCACGTGGGAAAGCATCAACATAGGCCATTAAACATGGCTCAAATGTCTAACAACTCAGATTTGCAAAACTCACTCTCCCACACCAACACATACACCCATGTGGGCAATACTAAGATCTTGCCATTCATTCCAAAACTTGCTACATCATGCACTATTAGTTCAATTCTCATATATATACATTAAGTACATCCATTTACAAGTGCTACATCATGTACATCATTAAATTACATCCCTTGACTTAACTACAAAGTAATGACAAAATGGCTCTTTTACAATTTCTTCACCGAATCCCCTAGCTTTAAGCTTGGTGGCTCCCATCTCTTGCCTCACTTGGTCCACCTAGCATGTTTGAATGGTGGAGAGGGGGAGTGAGATTCAAAGAATTTCAATAGCTCACCTCTCATTTAAACATACATAAAGCATGCAAACAAGTCTCACAATGTATGCATGGTCATATTAGCATGTGAAATCATAAGAAACGCATTTTCAACATTTGAGTAGGCCATACATAAGAAAAGCATTTTCAACATTTGAGTAAGCCATACATAACATACAAAAGCTTGCCAAGTAAATGGATTAGCCTCACTCATTCACTTGTGGATTTTGGACTTGCCTCACCCATGCTTTAAGAGGTTCTTAGACTCAACCCTTACTCTTGGGAGTCAACCTCACTTTTGAGAGACTCTTTACTTTGTCTCAACCAACTTTAGGGTTCTTGGCTCATCCTCACCATGGCTAGCGGGTTGTTGGCTTTTCCACACTTAGGCAAAGCCAAGCAATCACATAGATCATCATTCAAATTCATAAGACATCATCATGCTAGCATACTTTTCATGGTTTAAAAACATACATATACATATGTAAGACAACATAAGCACACATCTATGCATGAGAGAAAGTGGGGAGAGCTACCTTATTGGCTAATCACAAGCTTTCCCTTCAATTTGTCTCTTCCCTTGTTGATTTCACAATCACCACTAGATGGGAGTGATTCTTTTGAGCCTAGACACACAAAAAGTATGAGATTACTCTCTTAACACTTGATTCATAAAGCTATGGATTTCTTTTTAGCAAACCCTACTAAGCATATAGAGCTAGGGGTTCTTTCTCTCACTAGAATCCTACTAACTCTCCTTCCTCTCTCAAGCTCTCAAAAAAAGAAAGCAAGGAGGAAGGAGTGTAGAGATATGAGTTTTGGTCTTCTTCAAGAGGGGTTTTCCACTCTCCCTCTTCTGGACCAAACTCAAGACCCAACTACTTCCACAACCAAAACTATAAGAAGAGAGGGCAAGGAGAGAAGAACAATATTCTAAGAGAAAAGCCATGAAATCTTACCTTTTTCTTGTTCTTCCTTCTTCCTCTAGGTTTCTCTTTCTCTCCTCCGCCCTTTTCTCTGCCTTAGAGGGAGCTTAAGTCAGTTAAAAAAAGAAAGGAGGGGTTGGGAGGCTTTAAAGAGTCAAATTCTCTTTTTTCACCCTTTTCTGGACTAACCCTCGCTATAGCAAGGCATAACCCTCGCTACGGCGAGCTTGTATCAGTCCTAGACCCCTGCCTTCGCTATAGCGTGCGCTACGGCGAGTAACACCCTAGTTTTTGTATGGGGTGCCCGCACTCGCTATAACTAAAAGCATTTTTGCTATAGCTAGAAGGCACTCTCACTATAACTAGATCATTTCTCGCTATAGCGAACAGGTACATTTGCTATAACTAGGCTATAGCTAGCAGACTTAGAAAATTTTCAGCCCTTCAAAATTTTTCAGCTTTTCTTCTTCTTTTTCTCTTTTTCTTGGTTGTTACATGATCCAAAGGACTAATATTGTCACACCCCAATCCCAAGAGAAAGGGTGACCCATACGAGGGACCCATATGGAGTTCTTAGCTACAGCTTAATTGATTTCTCCACACTAGTGAATAATCTTTGGGAGGTCCTATACCGAATAACTGTACAGTAAGTGTAACCTTGCCTCATTAGATAAATATATAATTTCTTTTCTTTTATGCACTAGCTTTTTATAGAAATTTCAGCAGAGTATCCCCTGTAAATAGGACATCCCAAATTTCTACAAATAGCCAGAATTCAACATAAACAACAACGGAGAGCTCCGCTCTCCTCAACCAGTCAACCAAAACATCAAGGAACCAAAATGGGGAAAGGGGAACAAAACCTATAACCATTGGTCCTACTTTTGAAATACTTTACAATACACTTTTTCTATCAATTACAACAGACCACAACACCACAAAAGAATAACCAAGCCCCCAGCTACAAAAAGGAGGCTCACCGCCACTACGCCTCAGAACCTACGATGAGGGAGGCGGATCAGATCCTGTGACGTTATCTAAAAAAAATTTAAAATTTAAGGAGTGAGACAACTCAGTGAGCAAATAATAGATTTTCGCAATTAAATCAAGGTTCATAAACAATGATTTAAGAGGGAAAAATTGATCAACACACGTTACAATTCAACAAATCCATAACCCGTTATATGTAAGAGTACCCACTTTGACCTAAGTCCCTAAATGTGATCACTTAATAAAGGTTTATCATTAGGTTAGGAAAGGTAGTGGCTACACCTCATTGGCAGCTCCTTACCTGTTTTACATCAGGTGGCTTCGCCTAACGGGCAGCTCCTTCTTTACCCTTCTTACCTATGCGTCATAATTCATATTTTCTGAGGGCGGCTACACCTCGTTGGCAGCTTGATAAGTATGATTTTTATGTATTTTATTTCCCTTAACTTAAGCATTTTAAATGTTAAATAAGGCTTGATGGATTTACTTAAATGGAATTTAATTTTAGTAGCCATCTTTTGCACTTTAGGAATTAAATCACAAAATCTTGGATTTTTAATGCATAAATCTTTTTAAATGAATTTTGTGAATATTTCTATTTCATTCTTTCCATTCTTTTTGTGCAGATTTTCAATGCAAAATTGAGCTTGAATGGAAATTAATTAAAGGAGAAATGAAGGCTTTATGTGTACAATTTGAGAGGAAAATTTACAAGAGAAGCTATGGTTCTTTGAACGTGGGAAGGATGCAAGAGGAATGAGCACTTGAACAAGGAGCTATTGGTTTATAAAGAGAGGGAAGCAAGTGTGAGAAACTCGAGCAAATGGATGAAGGAGCTCAGCTGAGGTAGCTTACATGTTAAGATAAGAAGCAGATGCATGTATGCAGAATCTTTATGTGGAAGCCACGGGCTGCAGCAAATACAAGAAGCCATGAAGAAGAAGCTATCGGTTCTTAAAGTTGTGAGTTAACACGAGCAAGGAGCTGCAGAATGAAGGAAGAATAAGCATAGGGGTGAGACGCAGAAGAAGTGACGCTGAAAGGGAGCTGGGCTGGATGCATGAGCTGATATGAAGTTAAGAGAACAAACATGCCAAAGAAGCCTCTATTTTTGAGTTTCTGGTTTAAGAAAGAAGAAGCAACATGTGATATGAAAAGAAGGCTTGAGCTGAACGTGAAGAAATGAAGGAAGAATGTGAGCAAAACAGAGGAGAAGAATTTCAAGCTTGTGAGGAGAAGAAGTAACGTGATGAGCAGAAGAGGTTGCCACATGCACACATTCATTCAAACGTGGAAGAACCAAGCGTAGAAAGAAGCAACTCCAGAACAAGAAGAAGCTACGTTTGGATTCGAAGTAAGCATCAGAGAAGAGCCTGGGCTGGAAATCACGTGGAAAGCATGCAAAGTTGACATTGGGGCCCACACTTATTCATGCAAAGAAGAAAAAAAAATGCTACGGGCAATTAGGCAAAAGATGAGCACGTGAATGATTAATGGGGCACGTGAAAGGGAGCACATTCCAATCATCTCTGACCCTACAATCGAATATTCAACCCTTGGTATTCATTCATTCAGAGGAGACGCCATTTTCGATATTCCATCCATTCACGCCCCCATATTCCATTCCTTCGTCCAGAACTCATCCCCTATATGGTAGCAGCCATATCCTCCATTCTCTATCTCCATCCATCGTAAAGATGAAGCTCTAATCCACCTTGAGGCTAGCTAGGAGGAAGATCCTTAGTGTAAGCTTGAATCCATTAATTAGAAGGAAGTTTTGGCTAAGATTCTCTTCTCTTTCTACACTTTTCTTTATCTTGTATTTTTTTTGGTTAAGATTGTATTAGATTGGAGAATTGTGTTGTTTATAATTAATGGCTGGTTAGACATTAATTAGGAGATTGTTTTTGTTTGATTAATTGATTGAATCAAGCTATGAATTGTTCATTTTTCTCTAATTTCCATGTGTGCCTCGAAGGTGTCCGATGAAATGCATAGCTGAAATTATGTGCTTGAATGTTAAATTTGAGAATTCCTTAGTATTCAGTTGGTTAATTAAACATCTTTGGATGATAATTCAGAGGTTAATTAATTAGTTAATCAATCAAATTAGATGTTCAAAGATCCTAAAACAAGAGTTAGCAATTTGACGCAGAATTGAGGTTTCAATTTAACGTTAGATTGTTAATTTCTTGAATCTTGAGTGGTAACCCAAGATAACTTGTTATGAACACATTAGGAACTCTTAGATCAGAATTAATCACAATTGGATTAGGATAAGGATAGTGGATACCAAGAGATGAATCCAAAGCTAGTCACAAGACCATCATCCACCCATAATTCATCCAATTAGGTAGAATTTAGGAACTTTATTTTAATTTCATTTTATTTAGTTTAATTAGATCAAAAACCCCCTATAGTTTAGAAATTTTTAGAGTCTTTTAACATTTGGAAAACTCAATTAAGCATTGAACTCCAATTCTAAGGGAGACGACCTAGGTTGTGCCACTAGTTACATATTTTACCAACCTAGTTTTATTTTGAGGGTTGCGCGATGAGCCTCTCACAACTCCTTACCCGTTTTACATCGGGTGGCTACACCTAACGGGCAGCTCTTTTTCCACTCAGGTTCCTTCACTACACCCGATCTGCCTAGTCACCGGATTCCACCAATGACTATAACATGCGCTTACCAGGAAGGCACCTAGTTAATCCTAACCAGTATGCTAGTTTAAGCATATATATCATTAACCAAATATATATATAGGGGTTTAGATTATAGGGAACCAAAATTAGTTCAATTAACAAATTACTAGCGAAATAGTATAAATACCAAATTCCATTCCTATGTAATTAAAATACTAACCAAGACCAGTTAAAGGATGCGTAAATAAGAGTTATTCCTCCGATGATTTCTCCTTCAAGATCAAATCATTTCCACCAACATGCATATGACATAAATTTTATCTCACATAAAATGACAAGGAAAAACAAGAAGAAGAAAAGAATAAAATAAAATAAACATATCAAATACGTAATGATATCAAATCAATGGAAACAATAGACCCACAAAAAAAAAACCCATTATTTACTCACAGACAATCCTCAATGTTAGCATGTTACTTGTTCCTCCTTGAAATGCCAATTTCCCTTATTGCCAATGCTCATAGAATTCCTTGATAACACCCAACTCACCAAATCACCACCTAGGTTCACAATGATCACACTTACATTTATATAATTCCATACTACTTATCAACAGCCTTTTTATTCACAGAACCATGCTCATGCCACAGCAACCCTTAACCTAATCCTTCCATATAAATCCTATTCCATCTTTTAAGTTCATGTATTATTCTAAAGGAGCAGTAGATTAGAGATTTATGCATACCCCGTATAGAAAAGAAAACCCAAAAAAATAAAATCCCCTTTCTTGCCCTTCCATCAGCCAGCCAAGAAAAAGGGAGGATCTCACCATTGTCCTTATTCCTTGAGCTGGGATAGACCAGAATGGAGGGAGGTGGCCGGAATCCATGGGATTAAGGGAGGACATAGCAAAAATTAGGGATGAGGCATGTGAGGGATGGAGAACACTCACCTAGATCGACGGCGCTACTGGCCCTCCTCCATGCGTCATTGTGCTTGAAGCAGCAGCGAGGGAGCTTAGAAGCAGCTTCAGCGACGTCGGCGAGGGCCCTTCGATGGAGGAGAAACGCTGGCAGCTTGAAGGAGGGAGCTTTGAACGCATCAGGGAGAAAGGATGAACAGTAAGGAAAAGAAGAAAGTGAACGAGAAGGTGAGCTCAGGAAAGAGAGTAAGATATATACAAATAAAAAAATAAAACTCTCTCTCCTCAGGCTGTTTTTTTTTTCGAACGTTAAATTCCTTCCCCCTTAAAAAAAAATTCAGTCCCCGAATTTAAATTCAAGTTCTTACCTTAAAACCCAAACAAGTGAGGGTATTTGGTCTGCATCTCACTCTCTAGCTCCCAAGTGGCCTCTTCATGTGAATGGTTACTCCAGGCTACCTTAACCATGGCTACTTCTCTTGAGCGAAGCTTTCTTACCTGCTTATCTACGATTTTAAGAGGTTCTTCCCTATACATCAACCCTTTATCCAACACAATTTCCTGAGATTTAATTATGTGAGAAGGGTCGGATAAGTACTTCCTTAGCATAGATACGTGGAACACTGGATGGACTCCTGCTAGCTCCTGTGGTAAATCTAAATGATAAGCTACACTGCCAACCCTATCCAGCACTTCATATAGTCCCACATATCTTGGACTCAACTTTCCCTTCCTACCAAACCTCATTACTCCTTTCATTGGAGATACCTTCAAAAACACCAAATCACCCACTGTAAATTCTAAATCTCGCTGCCTGTGGTCCACATAGGACTTCTATCGACTTTGAGCTGTCAATAATCTTTCTCTTATCACCCGTACTTTGTCCAATGCATCTTGTACCAAGTCGGGACCTAACAATTTAGCTTCACCAACTTCAAACCATCCTATTGGAGACCTACACCACCTTCCATATAGTGCTTCGAATGGTGCCATCTGAATGCTAGCTTGATAATTATTATTGTATGCAAACTCAGCCAAAGGCAGATGACTCTCCCAACTACCACCGAAGTCTAAGACACATGCTCTCAACATGTCCTCCAAAATTTGTATCGTTCTCTCTGATTGCCCATCAATTTGAGGATGAAAAGCAGTACTGAGGTTTACTCTCGTACCCAAAGCCTCTTGAAAAGCCTTCCAGAAATGAGAGGTAAATTGAGGGCCTCTATCAGAAATTATAGTACAGGTACTTCATGTAATCTCACTATCTCACTTAGGTAGAGTAGTGCATACTTAGCCACGCCATAAGTAGTCTTAACAGGAAGAAAATGTGCTGCCTTAGTTAATCTATCTACAATCACCCAAATAGAATCATACCCCCTTTGGGTACAGGGTAAGCCTGTCACAAAATCCATGGTGATTCTTTCCCACTTCCATTCAAGTATTTCTAATCGCTGATGCAACCCCGCTGGTTTTTGATGCTCCGCTTTCACTTGTTGACACACTAGGCAACGAGAAACAAAGTCAGCTACATCCCCCTTCATACCTTCCCACCAATAAGATTACTTCAAATCTTGGTACATTTTTGTTGATCCCGGATGGATGGTATATGCCGAATGATGAGCCTCATCCAGAATTTTCCTTTTTATATCCCCTATGTTAGGCACACATAATCGATTTCCAACTCTAAGTACCCCTTCTGAGTCTAACACAAATTCGCTCTTCTTGCTACTTCTTACTCCTTCCATCACTTTGTTCAGCTTGGGATCTAATTTCTGAGCCCTTTTTATCCTTTTGATAAGGGGTGAACAAACTTGCACGTGAGCCAAGAATGCTCCAGATTTAGCAATTTCAAACCTCGCTCCTCCTCTCTCCAAATTATGAACTTCTTCTACTAATGGCTTCCTATCTCTTGCAATGTGAGCTAAACTGCCTATTGATCTCCTACTTAAGGCATCTGCTACTACATTGGCCTTCCCAGGATGATAAAGAATAGTGCAGTCATAGTCCTTGAGTAACTCCATCCACCTGCGTTGTCTAAGATTGAGATCCTTTTGCTGAAAGATGTACTTAAGACTTTTATGATCGGTATAGATCTCGCAGGTCTCACTATAAAGGTAATGTCGCCACAATTTAAGGGTAAATACCACCGCTGCCATTTCCAAATCGTGAGTAGGGTAATTCTGCTCATGTCTCTTGAGTTGTCTAGAAGCATAGGCTATCACTCGTCCATGTTGCATAAGAACACATCCCAGCCCTACTCTTGAGGCATCACAATACATAGCATAACCTCCTACCCCTGATGGTAATGTTAAGACTGGGGCAGAAGTCAAACACTTCTTCAACCAATGGAAGCTTTCTTCACAAGCATCCGACCACTGAAATTTAACTTTCTTTTACGTCAATCTAGTCAAAGGGGCAGCTATCTTTGAGAAATCTTTTACAAAGCGGTGATAGTACCCAGCTAACCTAAAAAAGCTGCGAATCTCCATAACTATGGTAGGTGTAGGCCACTTTTGGATGACTTTTACCTTACTTGTATCCACTTGGACACTATCTCTTGAAATAACATGGCCCAAGAATGCCACTCGATCTAACCAGAATTCACACTTAGAAAACTTTGCGTATAATTGCTCCTCTCTTAACCGTTGCAACACTAAGCGTAAATGTTGTTCATGCTCTTCTCGGCTCTTTGAATAAACTAGGATATCATCAATGAATATTATGACGAATCTATCTAAAAATGGTCTAAATATCCGATTCATCAAATCCATAAACACTGCTGGTGCATTAGTTAACCCAAAAGATATTACTAAGAACTCATAATGTCCATAACGGGTTCTAAAAGCTATCTTGGGTATATCTTCCTTCTTTATCTTCAATTGGTGGTACCCAGAATGCAAATCTATCTTGGAAAAGCATTGCGCACCTTGCAATTGATCAAAAAGGTCATCAATATGAGGTAATGGATACTTATTATGAATCATAACTTTATTAAGTTGCCTGTAATTGATACATAATCGAAAAGGACCCATCCTTCTTCTTTACAAAAAGTACTGGAGCACCCCAAGGAGAGACGCTTGGACGGATAAAACCCTTATCCAACAAATCCTGTAATTGAGCCTTCAACTCCTTCAACTCCAACGATGCCATGTGATAAGGAGGTATAGAAATTGGTTGCGTGCCTGCAACCACATCAATATGAAATTCAATCTCTCTATTCGGTGGTAATCCAGGTAACTCTTCTGGGAACACATCCCCGAACTCCCTAACCACCGGAACTAGCTGTGGGTTTACCGTTTGTATATTCACTTCCTTAACAATAGCCAAATATCTCTGGCACCCTCTTCTTAGCAACCTTTGTGCCCTTAATGATGAAATAAGGTTAATTGGTACTTCCCTAGGATCACCCTGTATCAGAAAGGGCAACTTCCCTGGAATGTGAAATCTTACCACCTTTGAATAACAATCTAGTATGGCGTGACAAGAAGCCAACCAATCTATTCCTAAAATCACATCAAAATCCGTCATGTCCAATATTGCCAAGTCCGCTAAGGTTTCCTTACTTTCGATAAGAATCTCACAAGATCGACATACATAATCCACTAACATCAATTCGCCAATCAGAGTCACAACCATAAAGGGATCAGCTAAATTAACTGGATCCTTACCAACCTGTTTAGTAAAGAAAGGAGATATATATGAATGAGTAGAACCAGGGTCAAACAACACTCAAGCATCATAAGAACAAATTCGAAGAATACCTGTCACTACTGCATTAGAGGCCTGTGCATCCTATATAGTCAAGGCAAACACTCGAGCCTGTCCTCTCCCCGAAGAGGCTGGCCCTCTGTTTCCTGCACCCCTCCTAGCACCACCGTTACTTGATTGTGTAGGAACCGATTGAATTAGGGTGACTGCTATAGGCGGTGGCTGGGGAGATGATAAAATTGATCCATAACTAGATCCCTGCCATTGAAGCGGACAATTTTTCTTCAAATGCCCCACTTGCCCACAAAGATAGCAGGCGCCTGTGGCCTTATAACATTGCCCAGAATGAAATTTCCCACAAATAAGACATCGATTTCGGTCACGTTCCATTTGAATTGAACTATGTTGGGCCTGACGTCCAACACCACTTTGATCAGATCTCTGACTAGCTGCACCACCCAAAGACTGTGTTGGTTTCTTCGGCACTAAAGGCAACGCTTGGCCATGATCTCTAAGTCTTAACCCGCCAATCAAGTACCCTGCACCTTGGTATCCTTCTTCAATTCTTTTTCTCTTCTTTGCAAAAAGGGCATTATCTTCCATTCCTCGTAACTCAATCTTCCTTGCACAATCAACCACCACAGCATAAGAAGGAAATTTCTCAGCCTGTGCTGCTACTGCATTAAATAATGGGCACAACAACCCATTCACAAATCTCTCTATCCGATCCTTCTTCATAGAGACTAAATGTGGTGCATAGCATGAGAGTTGTGTATATCGAATATCATACTCAGAGACACTCATGCCTGGAACTTGCCTCAAGGTCTCAAATTCTCGACGTCTCGCGTCTCTGGTACTCTTTGGCAAGAATCTGGCCATAAAAGCTTCCTTAAACTCTTCCCAAGTCATTGAAGGTAGTCCCACAGGTCTCCCTTGAAATAGGGTCTCATACCATGTGTAAGCCACGTCTTGCATCTGGTACGTGGCTAACTCAATCCTTTCCTCACTTGGGCATTTAAGGGCCCGGCATGCCTTCTCAACAACATCAATGAAGAGCTGGGGGTCCTATCGACTATCAGACCCAGAAAATATCAGTGGCTTTAACTTTAAAAATTGCAATATCAAATCATCGGTATTCCTTCTTTCATTCTGTACTAGTTGTACCACAGAGGTAGACTAAGCTTGTGCTTGAGCTTGCGGGGCGACAACACCTACTAGCTGATCAATTCGGGCGCTTTGCGCTTGCACCACATTGGCTAATGCCTCCACAGTTCCTTGTAACCTAGCCACCAAGGCATCCAATGATCCCAATTGTAGTTGAGGATGTACAATTCGTTCTACTGTTATATTCTCTGTTAGGGGCGGGGCGGTCCTACCTTGCCCACTATGCCCTCCACGTCTACCTCGACCTCTACTAGCCCCTCTACCATGACCCCTAGGGGCTGGAACCACCGATGGAGTAGGAGCCTCAACAGAAGGCTCATCTGCATTTTCTTCTGCAATTGCTCATATAGTTGCACTAGATCCCGCCGGCATCATAGCTCTATAAAAACAAAGGCACAAGTTTAGAACAAAATAAAGAAAACTAATCATTCATAGACATACATATTCACAAACACCCATGCTTCCCACGGTATTTCACACAGGGAAGGAACCCTTAACACCCTATAAGGCCTCTAATGATACCTTAGTTATACTTATGCCCGAGTTCATAAAAATAACTAAGGCGTCATTAGGGAGCACTTATTTCACAGGACACAGGAACTTATGCTCTGATACCACTTTGTCACACCCCACTCCCAAGAGAAGGGTGACCCACACGGGGGACCCATATGGAGTTCTTAGCTATAGCTTAATTGATTTCTCCATACTAGTGAATAATCTTTGGGAGGTCCTATACCGAATAACTGTACAATAAGTGTAACCTTGCCTCATTAGATAAATATATAATTTCTTTTCTTTTATGCACTAGCTTTTTATAGAAATTTTGGCAGAGTATCCCCTGTAAATAAGACATCTCAAATTTCTACAAACAGCCAGAATTCAACATAAATAACAACGGAGAACTCCGCTCTCCTCAACCAGTCATCCAAAACATCAAGGAAGCAAAATGGTGAAGGGGAAACAAAACCTATAACCATTGGTCCTACTTTTGAAATACTTTACAATACACTTTTTCTATCAATTACAATAGACCACAACACTACAAAAGAATAACCAATTTCCCTTGTTGCCAATGCTCATAGAATTCCCTGATAACACCCAACTCACCAAATCACCACATAGGTTCACAATGATCACACTTACATTTATATAATCCATACTACTTATCAACAGCCTTTTTATTCACAGAACCATGCTCATGCCGCAGCAACCCTTAACCTAATCCTTCCATATAAATACTATTCCATCTTTTTAAGTTCATGTATTATTCTAAAGGAGCAATAGATCAGAGATTTATGCATACCCCGTACAAAAAAGAAAACCCAAAAAAATAAAATCCCCTTTCTTGCCCTTCCATTGGCCAGCCAAGAAAAAGGGAGGATCTCACCATTTTCCTTATTCCTTGAGCTGGGATGGACCAGAATGGAGGGAGGTGGCCGAAATCCATGGGATTAAGGGAGGACATAGCAAAAATTGGGGATAAGGCGTGTGAGGGATGGAGAACACTCACCTAGATCGACGGCGCTACTGGCCCTCCTCCACGTATCGCTGTGCTCGAAGCAGCAGCGAGGGAGCTTGGAAGCAGCTTCTGCAATGCCGGCGAGGGTCCTTCGGTGGAGGAGAAACTCTGGCAGCTCGAAGGAGGGAGCTTCACACGCGTCAGAGAGAAAGGATGAACAGTAAGGAAAAGAAGAAACTGAACGAGAAGGTGAGCTCAGGAAAGAGAGTAAGATATATACAAATAAAAAAAATAAAACTCTCTCTCCTCAGGCTATTTTTTTTTCGAACGTTACAAATATGAACATATTTGTACTTTGAGACTTAAAGACATAAACAAGGACCTTAAAAGACTTTGAAAAAGGAAAGTCACTATAAGAATTATGGTTTCCCAATAGTTTACTATTCTTAGATATTTTGCTATTAACCTTGTGAGTATGTCTTCATTTGTATGATCAAATCCTTTGCATATAAAAATTGTTAAATATTATGATGTATACATATGTGTGTGTGTGTGTATATATGCATGTTTGCATCCTAATAAACGTGTGTTATTCTAGATTTGATAATTGTGAAAAAAGAATGTTTGTGCCTATAAATATGACCTATATAACATGGATGTAATTTAACGAAGAAAATGATTATGCATGTGATGCTAGTACTATTAGAGATATAATGATTACATATATATGACATAAATATATGAATCTTGATATTATACACGTAGAAGTTGACGTATCTAATTGTGTTATATCTGGCATGAGCATGCATAAGAGCACATTCTTGTAGATGAAGAATCTTTAAGATAAAGATAAGGCTCTTAGGGGATGAAATCCTAATAGAGGCTAAGCTATATAGAAAGATATAGCTATTCATTTATATAAAGAAGCAAAGGGAAAATCATATGGGAATAAAAGGGCCAAAGTCCCCCTCAAGTTTATGTCCCATTCTTCATAGGACAAAGTTTTGACAAGAGAGTCATTGAAGGTTAGGACAACTTCCTGTGACTTTAGTTTTTAGATCACAGTTTGTAGATTCACATTAGATTATACCCTAGCTATGTTTACTCCTATCTATGATATTATGTCTTGATAATCATAAAAACAAGGGAAAACATTTTTCCTTCATAACGACACTGAAAACTTAGGCCACACACCAAGTAGTATAGAATGTTGGATAAGCTACCTATGATTATGAAAACTTCAAGTTAAGATCATTTGTGTTTCCTTAAGATGGCATATATAGTAGCCTAATATGTTAAAGCATGGTAGTATGTACCAAATTCAAATGTTACAACAAAGATGACTAAATAAGCCTAATAAAACTAAGCTAAATTAATATGACATCAAAAGATATTTATGATAATATATGATATGGTACTTCACATATGTATTGTGATACTTGCATACAATTATATATTGATTGTCATAAGATGCATGATATTTAGATACAATAAGCAACCTGAAAATAAAGAAAACACATGCAGCATTATGTCTAAATGTGATTATGAATGACATGATGATCATCGTGTGCACAACTATAGTAATCATGCCATAGTGACATGTGATTATGATATATAGGCCATGTCAGTTCATATGCAAAGATGATTTTGTTAAGAGGGACAAACACAATCTAAAATGAATGTGCTCTTTGTATGTCTCATATAAAATGATGTACATATGATCTTATATCTATATTATTATGTTGTAATATGTCTGCAATCCTTATGTGCTATGAATAAGAGGATAAGATAAAGGAAATATTTTCTACATAGTAGTGGTTGGATTATTACTAGTTTTCAAAACTAGTAAGTGTTCTTATTAAAAATGTAAATTTTCACTATACTTGGTAATATGTTCAAATAGGATTCATGATTGGTCAATTCAAAGCTGTTAGTAGACCGAAGGACCAAGAGCAAACTCACCTTCCAAAATTTAGATGATAATATTATGAGGACTCAGAAACTTTACTTCTTGTATTAGATGGTTGTAATAATAATTAGGAAACATTGTTCTACTTTAAGTAATCTAAGCTAGGAATTGATAGAATAATTTACGTTAATATTAGGAGTACTATTGAGGTTACTTAATGTCATTATTAATTATATGTGTAATTTTAATGTGTGGGATATATAAACTCAATGATAAGATATCCATATTTATAGATAACCTTAATGATTGAATAAAAGTGATAAAGGAAATCAAATAAGTGATATTGTTAATGCTTAAATTTTCGCTAAAAATTTGAAATATAAGCAAAGTAAAGTAAAAGTTTTAGTAGCACCCTAAAAGAAAGGGTGTTACACATGCCTGTCAGAGCTGCCTTGCTGTGAAGATCCATGGGTGTATCGTGCCCATCAAAGGAGTTTTCAATAGCATATTGGTCCTTGTAATGTCCATACCTGCCAGATCCAAAGCAAACTAGGTTCAAACTTTCATACTTTACTTGATAAACTTGCTTTCTAATTCTGAATAATGAGATGAAAGGAATTGAATATTTTATGTTTGGTATGATAGTGAATGTTAAAAAATGCCTTTTGTGTTACCTGGTTGATTGCCACACAAAAAAATCTTGAGATAGGGAGAGAAAAGGTCACATTAACAATAGTGCCTTTCTAATAAAATTTAAGAAACATCTAACAACATCCTTTGAACCAAACTCACAAAAAGTAATATAAATAGACAAGTAATAACTTGTTTGGTTCATAAAGTTGTTAGTGATGTAAATAGAAAGTAAATAACAAAAGGAAAGGAATTGAAAATTTTATGTTTGTATAATAAAAATATAAAAGAAATGCCTTTCATGTTACCTTTTCAGTTGCTCCAAAGAAAAAATCTTAGAATGGGGAGAGAAAAGAAGTCGAATTAACAATAATGCCTGTCTAATAAAATTGAAAAAACATCCGGTAGTTTTCCTTGAACCAAATTGACGAAAGAGCCAAGCCCTTTGATTAGGTTCTTCTATACGATGCAGGCTTCTAGCTGCACATGCATCGGGGGTGTGGCAGCTCCGATCTCCTTCGTCGAACAACGCCAGATATGCGCCTTTCACCAATTGTCAAGCTTCCATTGCATAACACTGGTACGTCGAGAATCAACCTGTGACGGAAGAGGCAACCTGGTTGAGTCCAGCAACAGTGGCTGACAAACGCTGCTACAGCTAGATGGACATTCCTCTACAGCAGGGAAGCACATTCGCGAGGGTTTAACCATGTGATTAGAGATAATTGGCTTTTGCGTGGCAACTGAAGATGGCCCATTTTGGGTCCAAAATCTCCCACTCCCCTCACACTACAGTTAAAGCAAATCCATTCCTTCCTTGCTACCATACGCGCCATACCAAATGCAAGTTGCTAAGAGAATGCAATGA
>JAIUCV010000003.1:20739179-21013060 GCA_026724425.1 Erythrophleum ivorense | reverse complement strand
GCTTTTCTCCCTAGCATGTTATTCTTCTCTCTTTGCCCTCTCTTTCTATGGTTTAGTAGTTGATTTGGGTTTGGTTCAGAAGAGAGAAAGTGGAAAACTACTCTTGAGGAAGGGTAAAGCTCATATAGCTTCATTTCTTCTTCTTTGCTTTCCTTTTTAAGAGCTTGAGAGAGGAAGGAGAGTGAGTGGAATTCTAGAGAGAGAATCCCTAGTTTCTTACATGAGTAGTAGGGGTTTGCTTCGATGAGAGTCCCTTTAGCTTTGTAAGAGTTTATTTGAGTTATAAGAGAATAATCCCATGCTCTTTGTTGTACCTAGGCTCAAAGGAAGCAACTCCATCTAGTTGTGAGTGTGAAATCAAGAAGGGAAAAGAGAAATTGAAAGGGAAGGCTTGTGTTAGCCGATAAGGTAGCTCTCTACTCTTTCTTGTTGCATTCTTGGATGTGTAATAGTCATTGTATGCTTGTGTATGTGCTTGTATGATGAGACATGCCATTTGATGTTGCCTTGATGCATCGGTACCAATATGTTTATGATATAAATTGTGGAAATTGCTCGGGTGAGATGGTGCCGAAAGTCCCTTGAGACGGGTAAGGTGGAGCCAAAAGTCCCTAAACCAAGGGTGAGGCCAATCCAAAAGTCCCAAAGCTCGGGTGAGGCTAGATCGAAAGTCCCTAGAGCCTGTTCTTATCATTGATATGATATCATGGCATGAAACACATATGTTGTGTCATTGTGACTTGTTTGCATGTTTTGACTGATTTATATATCTTGATTGCTTCTTGAATGAGTATGAGCTATTGAGATTCCCTGAATCTCACCCCCTTCCCTCTCCCATCTTAACATCTTAGGTGGAGCTCAAGGAGAATCAAGTGCACACCAGGGAGTCTAGTTGAGAATGCTTAGAGGAATGTGTAGTTCTTTTGGTTCTTTTGTTGTAAAGAGGTGCCAAAATAAATATGCACCTATTATTTTTGAGTTGTAAATATGTGGGCAAATGTAAACATATGTATAAATGATGTATGAACTATGTAAAGAGCCAAAGTAATGAGAATGTGAAATTTGGCCTTTTTGTGGCTTATATGAAATAGTGTATTTTGTTCCGTAGCATAGTGAATTTGAAATGTATGATAATTTGGATCATTTAGGCAATTCATATATGCTATGTTTGTACTTTCAAACTTGCCCAAGAGATGTTAAAGCATGTGGGAGGCCATTCGGACCCATTATGAACCATTGTGGGTGCCAAAACCGTCAATTTTGTGAGCTCTGTCAAAGTATGACTGGATGAGCTCTTCTTGATATGAAATTTGACATGCCTCTAGAGTCTATTGAGAGCTTCTTGAGAAGCTAAAGTGGGTAATATTTGGAGGTCTAGGAATATTTGGCAAATTGTTGAAATTTGGAAATTTTAATGGTTTGGTCATGGTACTGTGCAATAAATCCGAAAATGAATTCATGTCATTCATAGACCAAATGGTGTCCAATTGTCATGAAATTTTATAAGCATAAACTAGATATCTACAGTGATCTATACCAACTAGAAGCACCTCAATTGGAGGTCTGTAGAGAGAGAAATGACTTGCTGAAGTTCTGTATCAGCATCAGGAAAGCTTTCCGACCTTCGTTACTGTTCCATCATTTTTCGAGGTCCAAGAGCTCCTGAACTGATTTGAACTTATTTTTTCCTCTATTCAACATCTGTAGCTTTCCAAATTGATATAGTTTGCCCATATTGGATTTTTTTGGAATTAATTACGAATTTTCAAAGTTCATGACAGTAAGCTGCACCAGTATCAGGGACAGCCGGACATCTGTCTCTTTTTCGATGTCAAAGGTGGTCCAAACGCTGAGATTGTGGTTGGGATTTTTTTTAGTGTAAATTTAACATCCAAAGCTTTCCAGAGAGTTATGATTTTCTTGATTTCCATTTTTCTAGAATTAGTTATAATTTTCCAAAATTAGAGCCAAAAATCTGACTTTTGGGCTCATTTGAGAAATTGCATTTTCTTGGTTTTTGGCTTCATACCCGTGGTTTATG
This sequence comes from Erythrophleum ivorense, assembly GCA_026724425.1. Classification (NCBI taxonomy): domain Eukaryota; kingdom Viridiplantae; phylum Streptophyta; class Magnoliopsida; order Fabales; family Fabaceae; genus Erythrophleum; species Erythrophleum ivorense. The sequence continues at coordinate 21,011,019 of JAIUCV010000003.1, read as the reverse complement.
AGTTGTTTGAGGCTATGTACAAGTCTTATAAATGGTACTTGAGTAGAGGATGTGAATGATGGGTTCACGGGACCCACGGAGCAAAATATGACCGGTTAAACCCCAACTTAAAGCTATAAAATACCACGATTTTGGTCATTTTCTTTGGAAATCATATGGAATCAAACCTAGAGGAAGATGAATTGGAGTTAAGTTATTATGGTGTTACAGTTTGTATCAAGTTTTTCTTTAAGAAATTTATTTTTTAAAAGAAAAGTATTCAGCCTTTCATACCAAACTCTTAGAACTTGTTTCAATCTATAAAGTGCCTTGATGAGTTTAAGAGCATGGTTGGGTAACTTTTCATTATTGAAACTAGGTGGTTGCTTAACATATACTTACTCATTTATATATAAATTCCAAGAAAGCACTTTAACATCTATTTGAAACAATTTAAAATTGATGAAAGAAGTATAGGCAAATAGCATTATGATATATTTATATCTAGGAATAGAGGCATAGGTTTTATCAAAGTTTATACCTTTTTTGAGTGAAACTTTGGGCCACAAGTTTAGCCTTGTTTCTTACTATATTACCTTGCTCAACAAATTTATTGTGAAAGACCCAATTTGTTCCAATGACTGAGGCATTTTTTAGTTGTTCAACTAACTTTCAAACTTGATTTCTCAAATTGGTTTATTTCCTCTTGCATGGCTATTATCCAATTTTCATCACTTAGAGATTCTTCAAACATTTATAGACTCGTTTGGTATACAGAATTCTCTCTAATGGAAATGGAAAAGGAATGCCAAATGGAATGCAATTGAATCAATTATGTTTGGTGTGACAAGAAAAGGAAAAGGAAAAGGAATATCTTTCATATGTTTGTTTGGTATAATGGAATATTGATGGATTGGAAAATAAATAATGACAAAAGACCAAATATCCTTAAATTAAAAAAATAATATATGTATGGAAAGATAAGAGAAGATAATGACTAAATTATTCTTTTTTTCTTTGCTAAAAAAATAAATATAATATTTAAATTTGAAATTATATAATTTAATTATTTTTAATTATTTTTTCTTGTGCATAAACAAACGCCTTTATATTTTATTTTGTAATTGAAAATATCATTTACCAATTGTTTTTCTCTTTCTTTTCTCCTTTTTTTTTTTGTCTTTCTTTTCTTTTCTTTTCTTTTCTTCTCACCCATCGCCGTGCATCATCTCTTTCTCATCCTTGGCCTTCCCCATCTCCTTCGCGTGCTTCCACATTCAGCAACCAAAACCAAATCCTCTCCAATTTTTTGGATCCCCTATATCTCTGTGCAAAAAAAGGATAATTGGAAATCAAAGGGAAGGAAAATTAACCAATTTGTTATTATCATCTTCCATCAAGGGTAGTGATAGGATCTATTCACTCAGATAGGTTGAAGCTACCGTTGCCAATGATGAGGTCTGCGAGAAGTTTTTGGTGGCCTAGGCAATCTCTTTCCCAAAGATCTAAATGTAGGGGTAGAAGGACCAACTAGCATCAATGGCAATGGAGGATAGCTTCAGTTGGGTTTGATTATGGGTGCAAGCATGAGTATGTAACTAACGTGGATTAGTTTTGGTGGTACTTTTACAAACAAGGATTATGGTTTCATCCATGGATTTTTCATCTGATGAATGAGGAAGATTATAGTTTATGGTTTTGTTAACAATGGAAGAAGATGAATGAGGAGTTTGTAGGCAAAGTCGACATTTTCCATTTTGCTCCAAGCCATTTAAGAATGCAGAGTACAATGGTTGAAAAGGACTTTCCTATAAACTTTCCATTTCATTCCTATTTTCTTTGTACCAAACATGAAACCTTGTTGGAATCCATTTCCTTTTCAATTTCCATTACCTTACCAAACAAGGCCTTACTACAACAATGTAGTTAATTTTTTATAGTTAATATCTGTCACAAACAGTCAAAAATCATAGGTTTTTGACAACAATAGTCAGTTGCTTAATTTGTCTCTATTTTTGCTCTGGCTAATTTCTTCCTACAAATATTTCTATTAGAATTTTCTGTTCTTCTTTCTCCTCTACCACGTATCTTATCATGTCATATTAATAAATATAAATTTCATTGTAAAAAATTATTTAATATAAATGTAATATTAGTACAAATTCAAATACTAAAAAAATTAAGAAATATTTTTAATAATAACTATTAATAATTATCTTAATTAAGATAGATAATTATTAATTGATTGATTTATAAAAATAAAAAAATCTATGTATAAATTTTTAAAAAAATAATAAAAAGTTGAAGCATAATGGTGAAACACATTTTTTACCACTCCCAAAATATTTTTAAAAATTAATAAGTTAAAAAATATATTCATTTTAATTTCTAAAAAGCAATTTTTATCAATAAACAATAATATGTTTTATTTCATCTTTTTTAAAATTTTTATTTTATAAATAAGTATTATAATAATTAATAAGTTATTTTTATATATTTTTTAAACACACTTTATTTTATAATATGATTTTTTTAGAATTAATAATAATTTAGGTCATATTTAATTTATTTGGATAATGTTTTTGAATTTTCTATTTTTTAGGTTTCTTTTCAACTTTTTTGCGTTTCTTTTGTGCATTTCATTTCATTGATATCTTTTATGAATTCTAGTTCATCTTTTGGGCTTCATCTTCTCCTTCAAATTTTCAGATTTTTAGGTTCTTTGCCTATGTTTCTCTAGTTTTGAATCAAACAAAAATCAAATCAAATCAAAGCAATAAAACTAAACAAACAAATTAAATAAAAACTAAAAACACATTTGAAGTAGAAAAGAAACCAAATCTAAATACTAGAATTTTCAAAATTTAACTACAAAACTTTTACCTAATCATCATTTCAAATAATCACTTGCCAAAGAAAAAAATGAAGAAACAGACTGAGTCAACAAAGAAAAAGAAAGATAAAAATTCAATAAGATACTAATAACTCACAACACAAAAAAGGTTAAAACAGATAAAAAAAACATCCAAACAATACAACTAGAGACAACTCACAAGCAAGATTAAAGCAAGGTTGAAATAAATATGATAAATAAGAGGAAAGATAAAAAGTTGTACCAATGGAAATATACAAAGTTGAAAGTTGAATAACTATAACAATAGACAAGAATCGAACGAAGATAAACAACTTAGAAAAATGACTAGAAATAGAGAGGAGATAAAATGAGATAGCAAAACCTTTAAAATGATATATAGAAAAGTGAAAAAAATTAGTGAGTTGATTATTGAAAATAGAGAAGAGATAAAATGAGATAGCAAAACTTTAAAATTTATAAAAAGAGAAAAAAAAATTGGTGGGCCTAGAGCAAAGCTCATTTTTTAGATTGGCACTTAAAGATAACTTTCAAATGAGTGACAGAAAATTAGTAGTTAAATACACACACACACACACACATATAATATTATTACACATAAAATAATATCTATGATTTAAAAATTTTAATATAAATTATAAAGAATATAAATTTAAATTAATTAATAAATAATAAATAGATAAAAATTAGATATAATATATTATAAATATTTACTTAGTTTAGATTATAATTATATGATAATTCATATTATGTGTATTTAATATTAAATATTAAATATTTATTTAATAAATTAATATATATAATTAAATTTACTAATCAAATATATAATCTATATAATTCTATGAAAGAAAAATAATAAATTTAAACAAAATAATAATTAAATTTATTATTATAAATTTATAGATTATTAATAATTTATTTAATGACTATATTATTATTTACAAAATCCAAAGTTTTATAATATAGAATATAGAATATAGATTATAGAATTCTAATTTATTTTTAATTTTTAATTATATATTATCTATTTATATTTTATTATTATAATTTCACTATTATTTAATATATTGTATATAAATTATTTTAATTGATATAAATAATAATTAAAATTTTTAAAAATTAAAATTAAAAAAAGAATGAAATTAATAACAATATTAAATAATAAATATATAATAAATTTTATTTCTATTATGTTATCTTTGGTCTTCTTTTTAATATCTATAACAGTATAAAATATATTGTTAGACACATTTTTTCTATGCACATAATATCTAAATTATATCAAATTAGTAAATGTTTCCAATCCAGAAGCCCTTAAAATATGTTTTGCTTCATGTAGTTGTGATATTGCCCATGACCTATTAATCTAAAAACCCTTGATCTATTATACTAGGATAGATTTTCACATGTTGCCATAATTTTGGTCATTTTCAACCTTAATTTTCTTGAAAGCATCTTTATTTTTCCCAAAAATATGGTGTATGGGTAGAAATTATCAATGAAAATTAAATTAAGAATTTCCTTCCCCCCTCCCAATACTTTAGGGTAAAGGCTTTTGAATTATCCATACAATAAGGATAAACTAATTTTTGAATAGTACTTTACCCTGATAACATCCCATGTGTTACAAAGTCATTTATTGTCCACATCAATGCTGCTTTTACTTAAAAATTTTGCTTGTTTTAGATGACATAGGTTGATACTATTTTCTCCTATAATAATTTTAACTCATCAATTAATAGTTGTAAGAATACATTAATCTTAATCTTCAAATTTTGTGGTTTAAGAATGATTGTCATGAAACATAAGTAAAGAGCAATCATGCATAATTCAAGAAGGAAATTGTAAGAAGTGATTATCACATGCCAACATAAATATAGTGAAGTATACTGGCTGTATGGAGTGAACTCCTAGTGCATAAACCTAGTCAAATATTTTATAGCTCTATAGCAAAATCAAGATATATGCAATCAAAATGTTTCTACTCTTCTCTATTAGATAGATGACATAGTACACCTTCACACCTTTTATGATTCCAATGCTATCACATAATCTTAGTACATCTCATTGAACTATAAAGTCTTTGCAATTTAGGAGTAATTAGTAAATAATATATTCCTTTTACTAGAATCTCTTTCAAACTTTGCCTATACTAAGTCAACTAGTTTTATATTGATGTGCTCTATAGAATTTATACATTGTCTTGTCTATGTCATCTTTATAATATGATATACTATTGATGCAAACATTAATCTTTTGTATAGATAGACTATGTTTTAATACTAGCTTTCTAGTTTGGTATCAAATATTGAGTATGACATTATTAGGTGAATAACTATTTTTCATAAGACTTGTAAACTAGTTAAAACTATATCATGACATATTGCTATCAATTTTAATGCTTAACATTTCTATGATAATGACAATTCAAATTGATTACTGTAATATTTGGTCTTTCTAAAACTGGACTAAAACAGAGAAGATTACAAAAGAGGACCCCAGAATGAAATGATTAGTGTAATACCTTAGCTTCTTAGCCTTTAAGTGATACAACATAGGCTTATCTTAATACAATTCCATGAAAAAGGCACTTTGTGTAGAGGGAATTTACGTAATTGAGAACCCATTTACATTATTATTGGCTTTAGGGACCATGTGGACTTACAAACTTCATTTTCCATCCATAACATATCTATTCATATAAGAAACATCACAATTCATCTCAAGAATCTTGAATTTGGAACCATATTTCACAAAACCATAATTTTGCTCTTGGGTTAGTGTTCCAGATTTCTGATATGAACTTTGAAAATTTTTAACTAATTCTAGAAAAATCGAAATCATGCATATTCTAAAAATCTCTAGATGTTAACTAATGGCTAAAAATACTTTCAGACTAAGACAATAGGATTTAACCCATGAATAACAATAGAACAATACATCAGGTTTGCCCTCAAATAGTTACAAGACCTAGAATTTCAAAAATTTGTTCTCCTTCTATAGAGTTCAAAATGAGGTACTCTCAGTGGCTATGAAAAGCTTATGATATCTAGTTTATTCCTATAAAATTTCATAAGCATTGGATTTCATTTGGCCCATGAATGACATAGGAAAGAAAACTAATCATATAAATAGTACCCTTGACAGTTTCTACATAATTTGACCAATTTTAAAAAATTATAATAAATTCTCTAGACCTCTAAATTGAGTGCTTTTTGACTCTATGCAAAGCTTTAGATAAGACTTATTTGCTGGCCAGATTTCATGCAAAAACTCATCTATTTGGTTAAACTTTGATTTAGCTCAAGAAATGATCAAAATTGAAGTCCATAAAGGGTTCAACATGCACCAAATGCCTTTCTTATCTTTCCACAACTACTTGAAAAAGTCTAAAAGCATAATTATAATCTATAAAAGCAGGACAAATGGTTTTCATCATCATGGAGCTCATTCTCGCCTTGCCACTTGCATTCATACACATGAGTATAATAGCATAAGGATGGCAAGAACTCACATATTCATTCATTTGGCTTCAAAATGGATACATAGATCATATTTACATACATTTGAACATGTTCACAAATATACATCACATATACAACATGTGGTTACAAATTTTGACATCAAAATGCCTAATTATCTATTCTATTGCCAAAGTCTTGCTCTTTAAGATATTTGGTCTCTATTTCTTAGTCTACTTGATTCATCTAGACATTGTTAGACATATGTGGGGGAAGAGTGAGATTTAAAGAATCCTAATATCTTTTTACCCTTTTAAACATACATAAATGATGCATTTATATGTCAAAGAATGCATGCATACCATATAAGCTACTAATGAACATACATAAATCATTTTCCTTGTCATATGAACTTATACATGTCAAACATAGGCTCTCAAGGGCATTAGTCTAACCTCACCCAACTTCCTTGGGATATTTGGATTTGCCTCACCCACTTTTAAGGGGCTTTTGGCTTTGTCTCATCCATTTCTAGAGACTTTTGGCTCATCTTTACTCATGTTAAGGAACTTTTGGCATAACCAAACCCATGCAAGCCACTTTGCATTCAAACAATATTTTAAGAAGTATAATGGTACTATAACATGTAAGCAATGGCTAGAAATATATTTCATAGTTCAAACATACACACAAGTATTTAAAGACAAGTAAACATCCAAACAATGCATGTAGGAAAGGTTAAGGAACTACCTTAAAGTAAGTTTACAAACTTTTCTCTTCAATACTTCTTCCCCTTTTTGGCCAAACACATGCAACTAGGTGAGACTTGATTCTTTCATAGCCTAGAAATATCAAATGAGACATTATTCAATCATTGGAACAAGCTCTAGCTTTATAAAAACTCTATGCATGTCTACTCTCTCATATGACTCCATTATACTTTCATACAAGACACAATGAAGCAACCCTTAGGATTCATGATCTTGGCTCCCATTTTTTATTCAATCTAATTCTTTTGACTCTTTTTAGACTCCTTAGAGCTATCACAATTTCAATTCAAGGAGCCTAGATACAAGTTACTTCTTTATGTCTTAAAATGGAGCCTACACCTCCATCTTACAAACCATGATTCCTAATTTCATTCCAATGCTTCCTTTGATGTTCATTAATCATATTTAATCCCTTTCTAACCTTAGAATTAATTAAAACTCTCCTTAGGTGCTTCAAGTCTTCTTGGCCAAGACATGCACATAGTTATAGACCTATGGAGCTTTGCAAATTTCCTTTAGGGAATTGGCACATGTGAGACTTGTTAGGTGTCTTAGGAACTCGTACACACTCTTAAACAACTTAAATTACCACTAGGAAGTTTCATATTTGTCAAGGTACAACTGAATCCCTAGATTTTATAACTTGATTTCTAATGCTTCTTATTCAATTACAATTGCATATTCTTAATTCCCACACTCTAAAACCCTTGTTCCTTGCTTGGTTTTGGTCAAAACTCATTCCCTTCTAGGTGGTCTATAGTTGGTCGAACCTAACCCCTCATGAAGAACAACCAAGAAGAAGCAACAAGAGTCATGATTCTTACCTTGATTGAATTCTTTTCCAAGGAGCTTTCTTATGCCTTAGCCTTCTCCTTCAATCTCTAACCCTCTCCTATTGAACCAATCCCAAAATAATCCCAAATCAAACATTAAAACCATAGGAAAAGAGAGGAGAAGGAGGAGAACAAGATTACTGAGGGAAGGAGCATGAAAAACCATAGTTTTCTTACCTTTTTGCTAAGCTTTTCCTTCCTCCTTTGCTCCCTTCTTGTGTGTCTCTCCTAGATGTTCTCTCCCCTAGTTTGAAGTAGAACTGAAGTCAATTAAGAGAGGAGGAGAGGTGGGATGTGTAAATAAGACACAATGGGGCATTTAACACTTTTTCAAAATTCAAATTTTGTCCTCTTTCTTGGTTTCTTCCATTTAGGTTCATTTTAACTCCTTTTTTAGAATCATCTTTTCCATCATAAAATTTAAGTCCTCTAACTTATATAAAATGCCTTTAGTTTCACCTAAATTAGATTAAAAAATTTCTCGAATAAATCAATCAAAGTTCGAGATCAATTGACACTATAATACATAAATCGGAGGGGTTTGAATAATTTTAGAGGGTCTTATGATTTTTAGGGCCTCTGAGAACCCTAGGAGACTCAATTCTTTCATTTAAAAATTCCTCTTTTGAATTTTCTAAAAATAACCCAAAATTAAGAAAATGCCACTGGTTTCCATCAGATTTTATATAGCTACTTTGATTCTGGTTTTTGGACATCACAAACCTTGTATCCTCATTTTCAATTTTTTAGATTATTATCCTAATTTTATTTGGCCTCAAATCTTTATATTTAGGGAACTTCCTTTTATAACTAGTTTGTTTCTAACATTTTTTAGAAAAATTAGACATTACAATTAGAGTCTAAACAAGATTAGAAAAATAGTTTAGATATTCAGAAATGAGAATACAAAGCTAATGATAGCCCGAAATCGAAGCAAAAATGGCTTTTTCGTAATTTTGGGTAACTTTTTAAAAACTCAAAGGAAGGAGTTTTAAATGATAAAATTGAGTTTTCCAAAGTTCTTAGAGGCCTTAAAAACCATAGGAATCCTTAGAATGGTTAAAACCCCTTCGATGTACAACTTAGGACGTTGATTGACCTAAATTTTGACTAGATAGTTTCGTAAAGTTTTAAATCTAATTTGGGTGAAACCAAAAGCATTTTATGAACTAGAGAACCTAAATTTTCATATGAAAAAGATGGTTCTAAAAAAGGATCTAAAACAAACCCAAACTAAGTAATCAAAATTATGGGACGTAACGGGAATTTAGGAAAATATTTAAAATATCTTCTTTCCTTCTTAAATCAGGCCAACCATGTCACACCACCTCCCAAACCCACCTAAGACACTCTGAAATAGAACCAAGGGTGTGCCAAAAGAAGAGAAGAAGAAGAAAGAAAGAAAAAGCAAAAAAGGTAATATTTTAGCCACTTTTTCATGAGATTTTTTTCACCAAACTTCTTCTCCTCTCAAAGAACTTTCTATTGATGGTTTTAGCTTATTGAAAGGAGTAAGTTTGTGGCTGAACTTTAGGAAGAAGGTGAATACTTAAGGAAATAATTTATAGCATCAAATTCCTTTCTTTTTAAGCTTTAAGGAAAGGTAAGCATTCATGGCTAAAACTTGCTTCTTCTTGGTTCTTTCTTCATGTGTATGTTCAGCCTAACCTAAGGGAAGATGAAGGGAGATGATTCTTGAACAAAATAGATTAGGAACAAAGGTTTTAAGGTATGGAGAGTTAGGAAATGCAATTAGAATCAAGAAAGAAGTATTAGAAAGCAAAGTAGAAAAGTTAGGGTTTCAATTGCACCTTGAGAATTTTGGAACTTTAAGAGGATAACCCGAGCCATATTTAAACATGTATAGACTCTAGAAAAATCAAAGAGTATGGGTATGTATCAATTTTCCAAAGAAAACAAACAAAACTTCATATGGCTTCATGTATGTGTATGGTTCAGCCAAGAAGAGAATGAATAGGTAGGGAGTTTTTCTTTATATTCTTAGAAATTTAGAGACTTAGATATGATAAAAAGAGGTTATGGAAGTATTGGATTGAATTTAGGAGCCTTAAAATGAAATTTTAAATTTTAAGGGCCTAAATGAGGTTAATGAAACAAGTTAGTTCTAAACTCCCCAAACCAAAGTATGTTATGATTCAAATGAGTATCTTGAAAGTTTTAAAACTTATAGAAGGAAAGAGTTTTAGATTAGGAAAGCAAGAACCAAAGGTTTCTTTATAATGGACCAAAACTAGCCTTATGTAGCATATTGAATTCTAATGAGATTAAGTAAGAGTTATGAAGCTTAGAATAAATTTCATGAGATTAACGTACCTTATAATTGTCATATGTAGGTCAAGATAACCCAAACTCACTCATTTACAGGTGTCAAAGTAAAGAAAGTAAAGAAAGTAAAGAAAAAGGAAGCTTTTAAGTGGGATTTTTGTACCTCCAAGTTCTTAGGTCACAAGTTAGCTTTATCTCCCTCTCTTGGATACAATTGAATGTTTGAGTGAGTTTTAATGATTGTATGTATTGTTACTTGATGCATTCATGATGTATGTTTCAGCATAATTTTCATCTTGAGCTATATGAATGAAAATGATATATGTTTTGGCTTTTAGCTCCCCTAAGGCATATAATTGAGTGTTGTAGCTCTTCCTTGGCCCCCAAGTTGAGAAAGGTTGAGCCTAACAAGTTTACAATGAAACCATGACTAAGAAAGGGATGAAATTTCATGTTTGATGATGTATTGATTCATATGAGACATGAGTATTGCATTCTTGTACCACATACATGGCATGCATTTATGACATTCTTGTATGTATTAAGTTGGTTGAGATTAGTTACTGAGATTCTCCTGAATCTTACTCTCCATGCTCCCATTAACCATTTTAGGTTCTCCAAGCCAAGGTTAAGACCAAGAGAGATCATAAATAGTAGGAAATTATGTATTACAACCCCATATTGTACTAGAATTTATGTATATGTATGCACATAATGTTCTACATGTACCATGACAAACTTATGATGTATATGAGAATACTACTTCATGTTTAATGATGGAACTATGTGTAAAAGCATAAGAATTCTAATGTATGACTATTTTGTGACAATGTATATGTATTATGGTAGAGTTTTAGTTATAGGAAGACATGATGTATGTGTGTATTCTTAGGTGTTCAAGGGTCAAATTTTGATTCACTAATTTTAGAATGATATGGAATGGTTAGAGAGGCAATTTACGATGAAAGGAATGTGCTTAAAGTAGAAGAAACCCAATTGGACACCAAATGGTCCAAATTGATACCCAAAATGGTAAATTTGTCAAAAATAACTCATATGTCAAAAGTGGCCTAGATGACATAGTTTGAGCCTAAGATTTAGCTTGCATTTAAATCCCTCCTAAGAATATTTGTCAATCTAAGAATCATAACTTTTGAAATTGTACAGAATATTTTACAAATTTTTAAAATTGGACAAAATATTTATATTAGGCCTGTATTATTTACACATAATAGATTTAGTGTCTCAAGTTTTTCAAAGGCCAAATGAAGTCCAATACTTATGAAAATTTATAAGAATATAGCTGATATTATGAAATTTATAGGGCCACTAAGTCTACATAAAAAGGAGTTATATAGAGGGAGTTATGAATTTTTGAAATTGAGGGTCTGACTATGCCTAAATACTGTAGCAGTTTCGATATGCCATATACTTCGTGGGCCAAATGAACTTGGATGATCCTGAAATGCTTACAGCAATTAGGTCTTATCTTGAGCTTTCTATGGCCACCAAGAGTACCTAATTTGGAGTTATGTAGCTCAAGATATGCAATTCTAAAGTTCAGGTCTGCTATTTGCCTCCATTTCTTACATGTGTGTACTCTTTCATTGCATTTGACTAAGAAAATTAGCTCAATTTTGCCTAAAATTTTTACAGAATATATTTCACATCCTAAGCTTTCCATAGACACCTAATTTGCATGATTTGGAGTTGTATAGCCTAGGTTATGCATTTTCAAAGTTTGAGCAGATTTTGGCACCTATGTTGTCATTTTGAATTCTATGGGGAATTAAGGGGTTCCACGAGCTATGCACAATACTTTAAGTATAAACAAACTTTTTTTTGATAAAAATGAATTAAGGAAAAAAAAGAATTAAGTTTGGACTCCTATGGTTCAAAATGACTCATAAATAGCCAGATTTAGGTGTTAAAATACTTATTGATAAATGTGGCGCTTGCTTATAACCTTATATTTGCCATATATGAGATAGTAAAAGCTAGGTGTGACAATTACTATATTTTGGTCACAATAGTTATTGATACACATTTAATAAATCATAAATTTTTTTGGTTTTTACATTTGGTGATTCTTCAACATAATTAATATTATCATTATAATTTATTTTATTAAAACTATCAACATCAAAATGAAAACAACTACATCAAATATCATTCTTTCCCTGTTATGATTATGGTCTTTATTTACTAATCATAATGAGCTACATGTTTCAACGTGTATGTTACTTATTAGGGATAGTTCAATCTCCCACTATGACATATTTAATATCAATATCAATATCCAAGTTTAAATTTATCTGTATTTTCAAATGTATATGAAATTTATCTATATTTTTAATAAAAAATTTATTTTTATTACATTATTTATATTTATTTATATATGTATTAAATAATATACTATTTGATTTATTAAATAACTATTTTTTATTTAATAATAAATATAAATATTATAACTTATAATATAATTATAATCCTAAATTAAATAAATATTTCGATAATGTTATTTCTAATTTATCATATATTAATTAATTAAAATTAAAATTTTCTTTAATTTATATTAGATTTTTTTAATTATACATATTATTATATATGATTATATATGTAGTATAATATAGTATTATACTATATAATATTATTATCCATGTTAGCGATAGCAACATGGTTGGTGAAAGCATTCATATTTTTGTTGCTATCTCTTTATTTCCATTTTATCAAATTTTAAATAAAAATTTTATGTTTTATTTTATTATTTACGTTTATTTATATTTTTATTAAATAATATAATATTTGAGTTATTAAATAACAATAATAAGTATAAATAATATAGAATAAATATAAATAATATAACTTATAATCTAAATTATATTATATTACTTAATTGTATATTAATTACTTAAAATATAAATATAAATATTATTATATATATAGTTTACATATTTATTAGCAACACATCCGTTGGTAAAATCCAACCAATTGTCTATTGCTATTTCAGTGGTAGCAACTTGATCAATTTTAACCATTTGTTTGTCGCTATTTTTTACATGATAATATTTTAGTTGATCCAATCTTTTTTTCCCTCTTATTTTCTACCACATTACAAATGTTTGCCAACTTTTTACTACTTTTGTTAGCTTTTACTATTTTCTACATTTCTAACTAAATTTTTAGAATACAAAAGTTTTAAAAAATAAAAATTAGTTCTATCAAAATTCTATCAGATGCTTTTGTAAGAAATTATTTACATTGTTGCAAATAAGAGTACAATGTTGTTCTTATGCCTAAAAGACGCCCTTGTCCTAAAGCCTTCATTAGGATCACCAAGGATGTATTGCATTGGATATGTGAACAAGTGTCTCCATTCTCTTAGAAGCTTTAAGTTTATTCTAGGTGTTTCTAGTTGACTAGAATTCTATTATGGTGCTTCTAGTTGATTAAATTTGCCTTTTGAAACTTCTAGTTGACTAGGACTACTTCCTGGAACTTTTAATTTTTTTGGTTCAATTTCTTTAGCCTTTTCTAATGTAGTAGCCTTTGTTTCCTCCTTCTAACTTGCATTTTGCATACTACTAGGAGTTGTTAAAATTTCTTCTTCATCTAGATTCATAATTTTTCTTAAAGATGGGTTAGTATCATTAAATACTATATGCATTGATTCTTCAACAACTAATGTTATTTTATTATTGACTTTGTATGCCTTACTAGTTGTTGAGTACCCTAAGAAGATTCTTATATCACTTTTAGCATGAAACTTTCCTAAATTATCTTTACCATTGCCATAAATAAATCACTTACAACCAAATGTATGAAAATAACTCACACTAGGTTTTCTTCTTCTTTTTTTTCATAACTCATAAGGAGTTTTCTTGAGAATATGACAAATAAGACAACGGTTGAAAATGTAACAAGTTGTATTTATAGCCTTAGCCTAAAAGTATTTAGAAAGATCATTGTCAATCAACATGGTTCTAACTATATCTTGCAAAGTTCTATTTTTTTTCTCAACAACCCTATTATGTTATGGAATTCATGGAAATGAGAAATCATGGGTAAAACCTTGTTCATTGCAAAAATTGTCAAACATCTTGTTTTCAAATTCATTATCATGAGCACTCATAATACTTGGGATTAACTATCATTGCTTTCTTTGAACATTTTTTGCAAAAGATTTCAACGTTTCTAAAAGCTTCAACCTTATGAGCCAAGAAAAGAATCCAAGTAAATCTAAAATAGTTATCAATGATAACAAAGCATAGCTTTTTACCACCAAAGCTACATGTTTGAGTTGGTCTAAAGATATCCATATGCAATAGTTGGAATGAACTAAAAGTTGAAACATTTTCTTTAGCCTTAAAAGAGGATCTTGCTTGTTTACCTATTTGGCATGTATCAGATAAGTGATCCTTTTCAAAATCTAGCTTGAAAAGTTTTCTTACTAATTCAAGCTTATATAGTTTGGATATAGTATGCATGTTTGTATAGTCAAACTTTTATGCCAAAGCCACAAATCATTATATATAAAGGAAAGACAAGTTATACTCTTTAAATTTAAATCATTTAAGCTAAAGACGTAAATGTTCTCAAATCTTTGTCCAACATATAAAACCTTGTTGCCAGTGAAAATAGTGCAATGAAAAGAGTTAAACACTACTTTATACCCTTTATCACATAGTTGACTAATACTAAAAAGATTATGTTTCAACTAGACATGCATTCTCAATACAAAAATTAACAATTTTACGTTTATCTCCATCTCCAAATGTGAAAAGTCCTCCATCCTTGTAAGTGAAAAAGAGGAACTAGGAAGGGTCTTCAGTCATATCTCTAGATCAATTGCTATCCAAGAACCATGATTCTTTGAAATTTGTTTTTTCAAACATACCTACAAAGATATTTGGCCCTTTTTAGGTACCTAAACTATCTTGGGTCCTTTTAGGTTAGCATTGATTACCTTAAATACTTATATACCTATGGGAATCTAAATCATATTACTATGCAATTTTCTAGACCTATATTTATAGCATTTATATCCAATTTTATAGCTACAAAAACAAGAAGAAGAAGAAGGAGGAGGAGGAGGAGGAGGAGAATTTGATTCTTTTAAAAAGAAGTTTTTAGAAAGTTTAACATTTTGTTGCTCTTCATATCTAATTCTAGATTTGTTTAACATACATTTTTGTTTTTCTAACATCATGTTTAAGTTTTCTTCACCTTTTACAAAGTTAGCTAAATATTTAGTTAGAGAAGATACTTGCAGTTTTAAATTGTTATTTCCATTTAATGCCTTTTCTAAGTTAGTTTCTAGAATATGAGAATTTTCCTCAAGTTTAGAGTTAACTTGAATGAGATCCTCATGTTTTGTGCATAACTTTTCAAAATTAACAAGAGATTCACCAAAAGTTTCTTGCAAATCAAATTGAATAAATGGAATTTTAGTGTCTACCTTGTTATCCTCAATAGCCATGAAGCACATCTTGGCAACATCTTGTTCAATTTTAGTTTCCTCATCCTCATCATCATCATTCCAGGTAGCTATGGCTTTCTTTCTTCCAAATGACCTACTTAACTTCTTTTTTTAAATCTAATGTGGCCATTGCAATGTCCAATTTTTCTAAAAACATTGGAAACAGAACAATTATAAAGGAAAGTCCCCTAAATAGAAAGATTTAAGGCCAAATGAGGATAAAATTCTAAATAATAAAAAATGAGGATCTAAGGCTTAAGATGTCTAAAAACTAGAGTTGGAGTAGCTAAATAAAATCATATAAAAGATAGTGACATTTTTGTAATTTTAAGTACTTTTTAGAAAACTCAAAGGAGAAATCTTTAAATGAAAAAATTAAGTTTCTCAAGGTTTTTAAAGGCCCTAAAAGTTTTGAGAATCCCTAGAATGGTACAAACCCCTTCAGTTTATATTTTAGAGCGTCGGTTGACCCGAACTTTAACTGATTTATTTGAGAAGGTTTTTAATCCAAATTTAATGAAACCAAAGGTATTTTATAAGTTAAAGGACCTAAATTTTATGATGAAAAAAGAAGTTATCAAAAAGGACTTAAAATGAACCCAAATAGAAGGAATCAAGAAAGAGGACAAAATTGAAATTTTGAAAAAAGCCTTAAATGTGCCCCCTTGCTTTATATACCACGTCCTCCTTCTCCTCTCCATTTAACTAACATATTTTCTATCCTAAAATAGAGGAGAGACCAGCAAAGAAGGGTGCACAAGAGGAGGGGAAAAAGGAGAAGAAAAGGTTAGTGAAAAGGTAAGAAAACTATGGAATTTCATGTTCCTTCATTTAGCAAACTTGTTCTTCTCATTCTCTTCTCTTTTCCTATGGTTTTAGTATTTGATTTGGGACTATTTTGGGACTAGTTCAATAGGGGGAGATTAGAATTTCAAGAGGAAGCTTGAAGCAAGTGGAAGAGCTCTTAAAAAGCTTTGAAACCAAGGTATAAATCATGACTCTTGTTGCTTCTCTTTTGTTGTTCTTCAAGGGGTATGTTTCAGCCAAGTATAGGACACCTAGGAGGGAGTGAGTTCTAACCAAAACCAAGCAAGGAATAAGGGTTTTAGAGTGTGGGAATTAGGGATATGCAATTAAAATTGGAAAAGGAAGCATTAGAATTAAAGTTATAAAACTTAGAAATTTAGTTGTACCTTGGCAAATATGGAGTTTCCTAGTCATAATTTTTGTTGTTTAAGAGTGTGTATGAGTTCTTAAGACACCTAGAAAGCCTCACATGTGCCAACCCCCTAAAGAAAATTTACAAAACTCTATGGTTGCTCCTTGTTACTCATTTCTCAAGCAAGAGGAAGCACCTAAGGAGATTTTTAATTTTTTCTAAGGCTAGAAAGGGACTAAATATGATAACTAAACATCAAAGAAAGCCTTGGAATAAATTTAAGAAGCACGGTGTGTGAGATGGAGGTATAGGCTCCATTTTAAGACATAAAGAAGTAACTTGTACTTAGGCTCCTTGAAATGAATTTGTGATGACTCCAAGAAGTCTAAATAGAGTCAAGAGACCTAGATAGAAAGAGAAATTAGAGCCAAGATCACAAATTCCAATAGCTGTTTCATTGTGTCTTGTATGGAACCATAATTGTGTCTTACAACAAAATAGCATTATATAAAGTTTATGAAAAGCTAGAGCTTGTTCCAATAATTGAAATATATCTCATTTGATGTGTATAGGCCAAGACAAGTGCCACTTAGTTACAAGTGCTTGGTCGAAATAAGAAGAAGAATTAAGGAAAGGGAAGAAGAATTAAAGGGAAAAGTATGTGAATCTTGCTTCAAAGCAACTCTCTAACCTTTCTCACATATATTTCTTGGATGTTTACTTGTCTTTGAGTGCTCGTGCATATGTTTGAACTATGAGAAATGTTTCTAGCCATTGAATACATGTTATGGTACCTTTATACTTCTTGAAATATGTTTATATATGCAAAATGGCTTAAATGGGTTTAGTTATACCAACAATCCCTTAGCATGGGTGAGAATGAGCCCAAAAGTCCTTAGGAATGGATGAGATAAAGCCAAAAATCTCAAGAAGAGTAAAGCTAAGTTAAAGGTCTCTTGAAAGTGGGTGAGACAAATCTAAAAGTCCCAAGGAAGTTGGGTGAAGTTAGACCAATGCTCTTGAGAGTCTATGTTTGCTATGTATGAGTTTAAATGATAAGAAAAATGAGGTTTATATGTTCATTAATAGCCTAAATATCAAAATGCATTCTTTGACATATATATGCATTCATTATGTATGTTTGAAAGGGTTAAGAGCTATTGGGATTTTTTGAATCTCATTTTTCCTTCACATATGTTTAACCATGTCTAGGTAAGCCAAGTGAACTAAGAAATTGGGCCAACAACCTTGAGAAGCAAGACTTTGACAAAGGGATAGAAAAATAGGCCTTTTAATGGCATTTTGATGTCAAGAATTATAATCATGTGATGTATATATGATGTAGACCAGTGAATATGTTTAAATGTATGTAAGTATGATGTACTTATCCATTTTGGAACTAAATGAATGAATAAATGAGTTTTTGCCATCGATGAGCCTTTATGTGCATATGTATAAATGCAACTGGCAAGGTGAGAATGAACTTCATGATAATTTGAATCATTTGGCATACTTTTATACATTATAATTATACTTTTGGATGTGCCCAAGCGGTTATAGGATCTTAAGAAAATCATTTAGTGCCTTATGATACTATTATGGACTTTAAAATTGATCAATTCTTAAGTTGAATCAAAGTCTGACTAGGTGGATGAGTTTTTGCATGAAATTTGATCAGTAAATAAGTCTCACTAGAGCTTTTCACAGAGCTAAAGAGCACTTAATTTTGAGTTATAGAGAATTTATTATAATTTTTTAAAATTGGCTAAATTATGTAAAATTGGTATGTGTCATTTGTGGGTCAAATGAAGTCCAATACTCATAAAATTTTATAGGTATAAACTAGACAACATAAGCTTTCCATAGCCACTAAGAGCACCTCATTTGGAGCTCTGTAAAGGGAGAAATAAATTTTTAAAGTTTTAGATCTTAAAGCTATCCGAGAATAGACTTGATGTATTGTTTTATTACTTTTCATGGGTTAAATGTTATTTTCTTGTTATGGAACTATTTTTACATCCATCCTTTTCCAAAAAGTTATCATATGCATGATTTTGATTTTTCTAAAATTAGTTATGAATTTTTAAAGTTCATATTAAAAACTTGTGATAGCAAACTCGAGAGCAAAACTGGTTCTTCTTGAAATTTCGAAGTTCATATGAACAAATCATTAGCAAATTAGAAATACATATCTTATACCCATTTTATGAAGAATAAATGTCATAGGAAGAAGAATAAAGCTAAACCATCAATCAAATTTTAATAAAAGTAACTTGATAATGTAAATAATCACAATCTTTAAATCCAATCTTATAAAGGTGAGATGGATGCACAAAAAGTAGAAATTGATGTCAAAGCATAAGTATAAGAACAAGGTTCACATAACAAGAAAATAAGAAAGATGAACCTTAAGTTTTTTTTTCTTTTTCATATTATAAGAATATCAAATTATTCAAATAAAACAAAAAAAAGGAGATCATACACCTAACAATTCTCATAGAAAAATAAGTATTTGAGAAAGTAATCATACCTTCAAAATGAGATAGCAAAAACTTAAAAGAGCAAACTTAAGAAAGCAATTATGCTAATAACATATTATGAAATAATTTAAAAGAGATAGAGAAAAGAGGATTGAGAGAAGAAATAGAATAAAGAAAGTATTATTTAATTTTATTTATATATCTTAATACAAATGATATATCTATTTATAAGTATAAATTTGTAATTACAAATAATCCACAAGTTATATCTTAAATATGAAATAATAAATCATAAAAAAAATAAATTTTATTACATAAAAATAGGAGATGAATCTCTAAATGCTTTAGAATTACAACCCTTAAACGAATTTGAGGAGATTGGCATCCATGTAATGTGTATCCATAATAGTATTATAATGCATTTTATAAAGTTGAGATGACAGGAGGCCGAACCTTTCTTCGACTTTGAGAAGAGAATAAATATATCATTATACTTTATGTTTCAGCGGAAAACGATTATCTCCCATGCCTCTCTCTCCCTTACCTCTCCCATAAGATCTGGATTGTTCATATTTTTATCTGAACAGTTCAAATTTTTTTTCAGTTTTTCTAGGATTAAATAATTTTTTTTAATTTCATAGTTAAAAAAATAATTTCATTTTGTATTTTACTCTCTTTTGAAGAATTATATTTTTGAAAATAAAAATAAATAATTAGATCTGGATCATTTAAATTAATTTGTATAGTTTAGATTTGACAATGAAGAGAGTGCGGGAGATGATCCAAATCCTGTTTCAGCTTTTTTCTTTCATTTCTTTTGTCTTGTTTTGTCTTTTGTGTTCCAACGAGTTTTTGGGCCATAGACAATATAATGAAACTATGAATCTACTTTTAAGTTATTGGGCTCTAATCCATGAGTTGGGCTTTTCACTTAATATATTCAAGTTTTAGTTTTGTTGTCATTAAATACTTGGACCAATAGAGTTACTGGGCCTTGTGAAACACTTGGGCCAACAAGAGGCTTGTGATCCGAGAACTGCTGTAGTAGAGAGGGTTCAAAAGAATTTGGAACCAGGGCCTGTTCGCGGTCAGGTGGAGATGATTGCTAGTGTAAACGGGTATCGGGCGCCGAAGTGGGAGGAACAGTCTCAAGGCATTCAAAGAAATCGCTCATGACTGATTATGTGGAGATAATATATTTCTTTATTAAGTTGGATTCCGTTTCTCTTAAATTATATGAAGAAGTGCACCTTTAAGATTATATAAAAAGATATTAATCTTTGGCAAAGTCTAAGAATATCTCTCATTTGTAATAATTTAATATAAAATGTTTCTTTTAAAATCTTTGTTCAACTTAAAAGCTTTTTGTTAAGTAAAAAATTTAAAAATTAGATACGTTGTCCCGATTTTAAAATAGGGTGTAGCACAATTAGTAGATAACTTTCAACAAAAAATCACCGGTACAAATCGAACGAAAAAAACGTTTTCCGTTGAAGCTTTTAGCCTTTGGTATCCATGAAGGGATGATTACCAACATTTCCCTTTAAAAGCCATGCTTTTCTTGTCTTTATTTTTAATTTCTTGACCCACTGTCTCTTCCATATCAAATAGTTGTGCGGACTTTAAACAAGAGTAATTGCCTTTTCGAATTGGTATAAATCCATGATGATTTTCTATTGACATTTACCAACTTTAAATAAGATAAATTGCTTTTTTAAAAAATAGTGAAACAGACAACTAATATACTTACAACGTCAACATCGAGTTATTTAAGGTGGATCCTATAAAATGCCTTTGCATTATTAACTTATTGGAGAAAGGTAGAGAAAGACTGAAATTAAGCTGCAATGGCCAGAAAGAGTAGTCTTAGACAACCATTAACGTTATTGTTGGCCTTTTTCTTTGTCGTAGTGCTGAGAGATTTTGCTCAAGGACGTGACAAGACGACTACCCTCTCTTCCTCTAAACCTTTTACTTCATTTGTTCCTTCTGCAGATTCATATAACCATCCAAACATTAAGAGACAGAGAACCATTTGTAATGAAGATTGCCACAAACACTGCTTAGGAAGACGGTTTCCAGAAGAATCATGGGCTTTCAAACTTTGCAAGATTGGTTATTCGATATGAATGTTCGTATCTCTCCGTTAAAAACACTATATTTTATTTTTTAGTTTTGAATGTTTGAAAAACAAAATTCAACTTGAAAGAGTATATATGACGATTGCTTGATATGCACGATGGCCAACATCCGTTTTCTTTTTTCTTTTGCAGAGAGACTATATATATGATTGAAAATTAAGCAAGAATAATTTTCCCATATCATGTAAGTTGATCAAATGCCTTTCTATTCATTTATGTTGTAAGTTCTTTTTTTTTTAGCAAAATCTAACTTTATTTTAATGTCTGCTTTCCTCTACGTTTCATTCATCTACAATATTGGCAAGATCATAGGAAAAATAAAGTATGCAAATGCAACTAAGATGGGTTTGAAGATTTAATAAAATTATTCCAAAATATTCTCTCAATAACTAAAATTTTATAAATAAAATAATCTTTCAAAAAAGTTTTGAGAAAAATTTATGTTAAATTTTTTTATTTGATTAGCCGTCCCTATAGTATGCTCATTAAAATCTGACAAGTTATTGCATTCTGTGGGTCAGGTATATTCTACTTTCATAATACTAAAAAATTTTAATATTTTTGTCATTTATATTTAAATAAATAAACGAAAAATTAAATTATGGAATAAGTATAAATGACAGTAATATCAATTACTGAACAGTTCTATGAGATTAATAATAGAAGGGATAGGGTCATATAATTAAGCTATCTCTTAAAAAATGAATGAATAATTTAACTAAGGAAAACTACAACTAAACCATTTTAATCAAAATACCTTCTACGATAAAATTAATTTCTTTTATTGAAAATATAATATCTTAAAATATGCATTTATCAACTTTTTTATTTCAATGTTAATTATTTTGTGAACCATGATATGGCCGTAAAATGGTGCGCAAATGCAATTATCACTAACTGGCCTATTTTTTTATCTCTATTGCATTAAATTAAGCTTTTAAAAGTTACAAAAAATTTCCATAGTATCAGGAGGAGGATAGATATAAGTTTTGTTAATAGAGAAGGAATTATATAAAATAATGTTGAATTTTAAAATCTAAGAGGAGATAGAATATAGTTTACTCAGAAATTTAAGTTAGACTCTCAAGAATAGCATTAAAACACTAATCAAAATTTACATTATATTGTGGGAGATGTAAACCTGTTATTATATGAGCATATTCACCGTTTAATAGTTCTGGAATTTTGATACTTTCATATATATTGTAACACAACTTCTAGTTTACAGTTTGTTTCTGAAGATTCTCTCCGACCACTTTCGTTATGAGAGTGGGCAGGTTATTGGATGACCCGTCTGTAAGGACAATCATTGGAAGAATTTTGGATTCGCGAAGTTTGAAGACAATCGTATATACTATGTATTTGCACCAGCAAATGAATTTTAAAAATAATGGTGGGAGGCAAGACATAAAGGAAGTAACTATAGTTCAAGGTTATAATGTTCTATCTGGTTGAGACCTGAGGAAATTTTACCAAAATATAATATTAAACGAAAAATATAATATATCTACGAAAAATACATTGCGATAACATTCATATATAAGCATAAATAACATTATTATATAGCGTCCGGCTTTTCTACGGCGTAGCATGCCATGCTGCGCAAATTTGACCCTCCATACAAGAGGGTTAGATTTTTTTTAAAACTTTTTTATTTTTTATTTTTGAATATAAAGAATATTAGTGCACAGCACAGTGCTGTGCATTGCCAAATCCATTCGTTATTATATAACACCAAAAGACACAATGTAACAATCTGAGAGAAGTGCGAGGGATCAAAGCCTCTGAATTGTCACAGACTCACAAAAATGGCTATAATTTTTTAAACTTGGCCTTCCACTGTGTAGCTACTCCAGCGAGTGACTCATAAGAAGACCCACCAAACCTAAGTGCTTTCCCTGCACTTTCTTTAAGCTCTCTTGCTTTACGTCTCATCTCCTTCCCTTGTTCACCTTCCAGTGTCATCCTCACCACCCTCTCTATCTCCTCCCTCCCAATAACACTCCTCTTAGCCGGCTCCGCCGCTGCTTTTACCGCCACACCCACTTCCTCCGCTAGCGTCGTAGCATTCATCCTTTGCTCCGCGTAAAGCGGCCACGCGATCATTGGCACACCGTGAGCCAAGCTCTCCAACGCCGAGTTCCATCCACAGTGAGACAAAAACGCCCCCGTCGATCTGTGCTGGAGTACAGACAACTGCGGGGCCCACGACGGTAAGACCAACCCTCTTCCTCTTGTTCTCTCTATAAACCTTTCCGGTAAATAGGATTTCGGGTCGTTCATATCGCCACCCACGTTGAAAAAGGTAGCACATGCACTTGCATCGGTTGGGGTGCGAACCACCCATATGAACCTTTGCCGGCTCAACTCAAGACCCCACGCTAACTCTGTGAGCTGCGCCGCAGACAAGGTTCCCCCACTGCCGAGGGCAACAAAGAGAACCGAGTCCAATGGTTGTCTCTCAAGCCAAGCTAAACACTCGGCCCCGATTTCTGATACTGGCTCGGTTTCCTTTATCACCGGTCCGATCGGGTAAACTGGGGGTGTGGGTATCTTCTTGTAGAACGAATGCTCTATGATGGCTCGAAGCGGTACTGGTTCAAGATCCTCCCACGTGTTTAGGAACACCCCATCGGCCATGGGCAGCCGGCTAAGGTGATATAGATACCACTTATACTCTTCGCTCTTCCGATCCGTGACCTGAACTATCAGGTCTTGGGTTCGGATCGGGGCGCATCCCGGAACCTGAATGGGTTCCGGAAGGTCGACGAACTCCCCGGGAACGTCGCGGTCTAGCTGTGGAAGGAGCAAGGAGAATGCAAGCAAGTGAGTGGAAGCGGTGAAGAACATGAAGGTAGGGATGCAAAGCTCCTTGCATATTTCAAACGCTTGGGTGCAGAACAAGTCGATAACGACAGCTTGCGGCTTGTGAAGTTGTAAGAGTACGGATTTTAGGGAGAGGAAGCTTTGCTGTACGTTTAGACAGAGACGGGTAAGCAACGGAGTGTCGTCGGTGACAATGGCGGAGAGATCGACGGGTGGGAGATCGACGACGGCGAGGCCAAAAGGGAGGTTGGCGGAGTTGAGGAGCTGAGTTTGGGCGGGGGAAGCTTCGGTGGTGATGTTGAGGAAGGTTACGTGACAGCCATGGTGGAGGACGAGGCGCTTTGCGAACTCGAAAAGAGGTATCACATGACCCATGCCAGGGCTTGCGAGAACGGCAATGTGTGGTTTCATGGATTCAAGCTCTGTAGCAACTGTTGCCATCGTTTCTGTAAATTGATAGTGTGTGTAAGTAGAAGATGAGGATTGTTGGAGAAAATGTGAAGACGGAGAATACAAAATTCAGACAAATATATAAGAATCTGAGTAGCTAGCTAATGACCCAGAAAAAAAAAAAATCCAAAGCAAAATAAAAAACCCCACGTGCACTTTGAAAGATTAAGGTTGTAATTTTATATAAAGGAAAACGGAGCCGAGATGGGAGCAGATCCTCTTAAGTAAAATACGTCTGAAGTGTGCCTGAAGTTCGTAGATCTGGAACGGCAGATGATCCATCTCCACGGAGATAACGGCCAAGTCCAGGCCGGAATCAGAAAAAAAAAAAAGTACTGGGGGAAAAGAATATTTATTTAACAAAGGACACTAAAATCCACTAAAAAAATAGTATCTTTAATTATATATTGATTGATATAATAAAAAAGTAACTAAAATTAAAAATTAAAGATACATAATAATAGAATATATAAGAGAAGTATAATAATAAATAAATATAATTGTTTAAATATAAGGAAAGTATATACTTAAAATAATGTAATTGTATTAACCCATCATGACCATATTTTTTAATTCTTAATTTAATAGAACTCATCTATAATTTCCTAAAACTCTTTGCAATATCTTTTTCAATGTATATAGTTAAATTATCGGCAAAAAAAAATATCTTTTGTTTTATTTCAAAGCCTTGGTTTTATACGTTTTATTGTTGAAAAAGCTCATTCTATAGATATTGTAAAAATTGAAAATGTTAAATATAAGATGGATTATTTTGACAATCAAATGATATAATTTTTTATTTTTTTGAAAACAAATAGTGTTATGCATAACTCAAAAAGAGTTGAAAGGTTTGTTCTTAAAAAAAAGGAAAAACTTTTTTGTGATTTAATTATACAATAAAATATCATTTAAGAAAATTTAAAAATAAGCAACAATATTTTTTCAGTTTAATAGAATAATTACAATAAATAAATAACTAAGCCATTTAATTTAATAAGACAAGCTGAAAAACCAAAAGAAAAAAAAAGGTATACCATGTGCGTAGGTCCTGTTCTTAGAATCTGCATTTTATTTTCTGAGATTTTAACCCTATTTTCTTTGAGAATCTCCATTCTCCTCTTAATTTTAGTTTTAGTATTTTTTAATGTGGTTAGACTTTACCATCTTTTAAGAAAAACAGAAAAGAAAATATGAAATGGTAAAATATCTTGACACGTGGTAGGGACAAGGAACACGAAGAGGAAGGGGCCAAAGTTGAGTCCTCGAGAAGAAGCTCTTGTGTTGCAAACGAGAAAGCAAAGCTGCCCCAGCTCTGCTGGCAGAGGGTCACCGGGAGACAGAAGTTGGAGTCTTGTGATGAAAGAGGAGAAAATCTTTTGCAAAAAAACTTTCATTTGATATAACTTTTCTTTATTTTAATATGATTTATTTATTATTTTATAAAATATACTTTTTATAATTAAAGTTAAAAATATATATATCTTAAAAAATATGTATTAAGAAATTCAAAAAATTAAAATGAATAGATTAAAATTTTTTTAAAAATAATATTATATATACACATAATATATATACATATATCGCCACCTAAAACCAACAACCTCAGTCCGTCCTGATGAAGTCGATCCAATATTGACATTTGTATCATGCGAGCTGACACCTCTCATCTCATTATAATGAATTACTAATTATTAGAGTATATATGCTTTCCTATTTAATATTTTACGTTACTACTTACTCCCTATAATTAAAACAATTTGTTTTTTCTTCGGATACGATCCTCTCCATGTCATTAACTATTGCGATGCTTATGCGGAGAAAAAGGGCAATTTACAAAGTAGAAAGGATAATTTATTTTTTAATAAAAAATGTTTAAATTATATCATATTTTCTTTTATTTTAAAAAATTACAATATTTAATTTTTTTAAAACTAAAAGATACGTTACATTTATTTATTTTTTATGACAATATATAAGTTATATATAATTACATTTATTTTGACTAAAATATTTTTATACATATCTCTATTACTATGTAATATAATAAACATTAAATATATACTTTTTGTGCAATATCTATGTTTGTTTTTCTTAATGGTGATTCTAGTTTATTTTGTTTGTGTAAAATGATAAAAATCACTCATATTCTGTTTTGGATACAAACTACTGGACCACTATAAATTGATTATTTTAGCTCTCTCTCTTTTTCCTTTTTTTTTCTTTGGGATCCCAAATGCAACTCCTCCAATTTAAGAGCCTATACAATTTATCCCTCGAGCTTACGAAGTTTTACAATCATTCTCCCAAACTCCCAAATATCTGCAATTTAACCCACCCTTGCCAGAGTAGGATGTCAACTGAGTTGGAGCTGAGAGCAGACCTAAACTATGTTTGATACACAGGAATGTTAATTCTGGAATTGAAAAGAGGATGAGAATATGTTAAAAAATTATTATCATATCCTTACGTAAAAAGAGTAATAAAAAATATAAACATTATAGAATAATAATAATAAAAATATAATAAATATTGCTTAGTCTTATTTTCAGTGCATTCTTTATCCTTCTCTTTTTTTCAAAACACCAAACGTGCCCCTTTGCTTTTCTAGGGCTTGCCCTGCCCCACCATCTCAGTAAAATGCGGGCGGACGTTGAAAAGGAACCAGCCCAACTTCTTCACGAAAGGGACTGCCTACTCACTCGAATAATGCATTAAACCCGAAAGTGACACCCACCTTCTGTTTGCAAAACCCTTGCGTCTACAGATACTGCCGTCCCAAATAAAAAGATCATGCCACATCATTACACGTATGCCTATATATGTGACATTTGACTTAGCAAACATTGCTCTCACATATAAAAAATAATTAATTAATTTATAAAAAATTAAAAAATTAATTAAAAGTAATTAATTTTTTTAATTTTACCCTAAATAAAAATTATTTTTAAAAATATTTTGATTTAATTTGTATATATTTTTTTAAAATTAATAACAATTATTATTCATAATTTAAAAGACTTATTTAATAAAAAATATAATTAATATACTAAATATTAGTGATTTATTTTTTATATTTTATATCAAATTAAATTTTAAAAAAATCTCTTATATGTGACATCAGAGGTCATAGTACCAAACAAGGGCAATTTGGTCTTTTAATCATTTCCCCCCAATTTTGAGGCTAAGGCTTGCATAGAAGTCTTTTCGCACGAAGCCAGTCCAGATTAAACAATTGGAAGACGCTTGCCCCTATTTTCTTTTTGGCGCCCTTCAATCGATCATTTTTGCGTTTCCCCATCGCGTGCTTCATCAATCCACCATTACAGTCGAATATATAATCAAAATATCAAATGGGATAATTTTTCCAGCGTATCAATGATGTCCTATACATAACCATCAATTTTAGTCTTTAATATTGGAGTAAATTTCACCTCTCTTTTGGTCATAGTACATTACAAATTTTCAATTCCAATATGCAGTAAACATATACTAAATTCAATCTTATATTTTTCTTGTATCATATTTCTTATTGTACATATAGTTAGGTTCAAGTTGTTTTTATTATTTAAAATTATGTTTAAATGGTATGCAAGATGCCTAGGGAGTTTTAGTTAAACCTTAAAATTATTGTCAATATTATTTTAATTAGTTTTTAAACTGATGATAAAGTTAGTCATTGACTTGCATGTCAATAAATTTTTAATAAAAATTAAATTATAATATTGTTTAAAATATTATAGGTATTTGGATGAGCATGAGGGTAAGTGAAACAATCCCATAGTCGCCCCTGCTCTAATCTTATTATACTGTGACCCAAGACCATAAAATTACCGTTATATAAGAAAAAAAATCATATTTAAGGATTTAAGTTTTATAAAATTTATAATGAGTGATTTTAAAGAGTTAAATTATTCCTGTAATAATCCAAGAATAGTTAGTCGAAATCAAATAGTTAAAAAAATAAACAAATTTAAAAAACTAAAATGCTTTGACGAATAAAATTTTGAAAGAGTTAATTGAATTAGATTGTGGAATTCCTGGGTTAAGCAAATTTTAAAAGAGTTAATTTAAGTTTTTGGATTTAAAAAGAAAAATACAATGAAATAATAAAATAAGAAATTTGACCAAGATATATCTTGTTGGACGCCCCACCTTTTTACTTCTTGTTATGAAATGCCTTTCTTTCCTCCATATGTCCCAATTTGCAAAAGAAAAAACAAAAAATCTACACAAGAAATGCCTTTTCTAAGATTACTATTTTGCTTTTTTCATTGTTACCTCAAACCGAATTACGTTGCATCAGAAGATAAGGATATGAAGCAAAGCCACATCTGGAAATCCCTTAACGCAATTACACACTTGGAGGTCCCCACACTACCCAATACAGTGGCACTTGCAGGTCAGCAACTTCAGCTCCCTCTTGTGTTCTGTTAGCTAGCTTCTTCTTTCATTTTCTTTCAGCTGTATTTCTCCTAATTTCCCCTCTCAGTTCCAGAGTTGTTATAGGAAGAGTGCTGGGGTGGTTTGACCATTTTAGGCTTTGGGTAAATTATTTTTCTCTCTCTTTCCTTGGAAGCCTATGATAGATTGTTAGTTCGTTTCTTACTCTTTTACATTATAATTTGACATTTTCGAGAGAGTTCTCACTTGGGAATATTCATTGTTCTTGTTGAAGGGCAACAACAACAACAACAATAATAATAATCTTTCGAGAATTAAAGTATGGATTGGAAGGGAAGTTGAAAATTTCTAACCTTGATAAGATGACGTTCCTTTATTGGTCTTATTATATTAATCTACAGGTTGATCCTCTTGTTGCCTCACTTGTAGGGTGCCACGTAACTCAAGCTAAATTGGTTTATTTTCAAACCTTGGATTTACCTTGCACATCTAGGTGAACTAGAAAAGGGAATCAACATGAGTTAGATCACTAAAGTTAACTCCTTGTTCATATACAAAACGTATGGTAATAGCATTTGGTTTGTCGAAATTGTAGGAACCTTTAGAGATGTACATATTGGGAACTTGTAAGGTATTGGTAGGAGGTATTATTGAGACTTGATTGGCCCGTGAAATGAAATTTTATGATTTATATTTGTTTTGTCATATCATTTAAAATCTTGTTGAAAAATCAAGATTTTCTTTTGGTTCAAAATTTCTAATTACACAATAATTTACCAAAAGTATTTGTTTTTAAATAAAGTGAAATCCCTAATTTTGAAATTTGTGGATGCATGTATGGAATTAATGGAAGAAATCCTAAGAATTTAATTACAAGATTCGATGTTGGTTAATTGTGAGAATTAGTTATGTATGATAATACCATAGATGGAAAAAATGTTCTTGTGGAGGGATTAGAAATAGAATAGTGGTCGATAACAACAGTTCTATTAGTCTTTGGCACATCTTAGCTAGTAATTAATGAGGTAGCAAAGGTTATAAGAGATGCTAGCCTCATGTGATGGCTGTCACATGTGAAATGAAAGGATGCTACATTACATGAGTTGAGAACTTATGATAAATGGTTAATACCCACATGGATTGAGTGCCTATGGTAAGTGGTTATTTTCCAGTGTGAATTATGTACCCATGACAACTATTTTGTTTTGATGAAGTCCTTCCAATGAAATTGTTTTCAATAATAAGTTTTCAAAAGATCATTAATGTAAAATTTTGAAAGTTGTGTGTTTATTTATTTATACTATCATTTCTCATCGATTTATGATTGTCATAGCAACAAATATTTGTTAAATCTTTTCTTATTTTTGGGCACTTATAAATTGTTTATTGTATTGAGATGGTATGAATTTCTGACCTTGAGATAATATAATGGACTTGTTATTGAATTTCGATGAATAATTAAATTAGTTAATCTATTATTTAATTATTAATTTGATATATTATGGAATTTTATTTATTTATTCAATATTTAGAATTTCAAATAGTAGAGTCAATTCTAAGTTTTCCTTGGCACCATAGTGGGATCATCCTTTAATATGGTGAGCCTTGCATCGATTGTAAGGCCAAGGTTCATTTTGATGTATTTTGATTTATTATTTTGTTTGTATCTTAGATGTAGCTCCACTTATAGGTGTAACACCATATATTTCTACCTTATTTCTTATCATTTCTAAGTTTCCCATGATGAATTGCACAAAAGGGAATGGAAGATGGCATTAAAATAATGCCTTATTTCGCATTGCGTAGTGTATGAAAATTTCATTCCGTGTCATGCGGACCATATGAGTTCATATATCATATTCTCATATTTAATTACATACATACAACTTATTTACATCACCAAAGTTGGCCCACAACTCATGGAAACCGAAATGGAACCTAGAATATGGAGATTTATTTTCGGCCAGATTTGGCCCCTTTCTGTCACAATTTCGAAAAATCATAACTAATTCTAGAAAAATCAAAATCACACATTCTTGGCCATTCTGGAAAGATACGGATGTCTACTTCACAGTAAAAATATGTACAGACCATAACACCTATCACAGAGGGCGTTTGACATCTGAAAATATCCAGGGGTCAAACTGCCTCCTGATGCTGTCACAGATTCTATAGCAAACTTTGAAAATGTCCAATTAATTCCAAAAAAATCCAATCCATGAAAATGATACCAATATGGAAAGCTGTGGATGTTAGCTAGAGGAGAAAAATACTTTCAGACCAGTTCAGATACCCAAAGTCTCGAAATTCAATATAACAGTACATCAAGTTGGGTAAGGGTCCTGATACTGGACAGAATATTCAAAAATTCATATCTCCCTCTCTAGAGCTCCAAATGAGGTGCTTCCAGTTGGAACAAATCACTGTGAATGTCTAGTTTTTCTGTATGAAATTTCGTGACAATTGGACATCATTTGCCCCATGAGGGACAGAATTCAATTTCGGACCAGCGCTACGATACCAAGGATCAAAACCAGAAAATTTTTCAATTTTAACAATTTGCTAAATATTCCAAAAACCTCAAAAAATTACCAAATTTATCTTTTAAAAATCTCTCAATAAGCTCTATATGCATGTCAAATTTCAGATCAAGAAGAGTTCATTTGGACAAAAAGTGACATAGCCTCATGAAATGGTCATTTTTGCTTCCTACCAAGAGTCACTTTGCACCAAATGGCCTCTTCTTGAATTTGGCACCCCTTGAGCAAGTTTCAAAGAACAAATATGACTTGTGGAGGCTGCCCAAGTGATCCCAAACCTCATGCAACTCATTTTGGTCTCTCAACATCTATTTATGCATAGTTACATCAAGCCATCCAAAAGCCAATTTGCACAATACTAGAGATTTAGTGTCATTTAAAGTGTACATTATATTCATACATCATTTTACACTTGTCCATGGTCTTACATCACAAAAAGATTACATACATCATTACTTTGACATTTAACCACCATTTAAAGTACATAATACACCAAAACAAAGATGTTCAATGTCCTTGACTTGCATCTCCTTGACTTGGAACACCACCTAGACAATTCAAGGATGAAGGGGAAAGGGGGGTGAGATTCCAAGAATCTCAATAGCTCACACACCCATTGACACCACATTCAAGGCATACATATACCAAATGCATAACCATACAAGCATAAAGTGTGCAATAAATTCCATTCCATCCCACATTCACATGTCAAGATTACTTTCATGCTCTAGGGACTTTTGGTTTAGCCTCACCCCATTTCTAGGACTTTTGGATTTGCCTCACTCTTGGTTTAGGGACTTTTGACTTTGCCTCACCCATGCCATGAGACTTTTGGCCTTGTCTCACCCATGCCATGAGACTTTTGGCATCTCCTCACCTTCATCAAGGGACCTTTGGCATCACCTCACCCTTATGGGCTCTTTCCACAACCATAGTCATTCAAGACAACACATTGGTACCAATGCACAA
The DNA here is from genome assembly GCA_026724425.1 of Erythrophleum ivorense. NCBI lineage: Eukaryota > Viridiplantae > Streptophyta > Magnoliopsida > Fabales > Fabaceae > Erythrophleum > Erythrophleum ivorense. Next base: position 20,978,373 of record JAIUCV010000003.1, on the reverse strand, counting down.
CAAGGATCAAGTGGCATATTATCAAGCATCAAGAATGCATGCAAGCACACTAAGACATACATATGCATACAAGAATGCAAAGAGAATGAGGTGGAGAGCTACCTTTTTATGTATGCAAGCTCACTTTGCAATTTCCTTCCCCTCCTTGGTTTCACAAGAGCACTTAGGTGGAGTAGGGTTCTCTTGGCCTAGACATTACAAACATCACACAATTACACATTTGAAGCAAGCTAAGATATTAAACTAAAGCTTATTACACACTTGGCTCCAAAATAGACATATTGGTTCCATAAATGGCCTATTGAAGCAACTCATATTATTCAAGTGCTAGGCTCCATTTTCTTGTTCTTTCTAAACTTCTTGGACTCATTTAAGGTTCTTGGAGCCATCATACATTCAATTGCACAATTGGAAAACCAAGTTGCTTCACAAAGTACCATTATGGACACCATTAGGCCATCTCCCAATCTATGGCTCCTAAATTTTTTCCAATGGTTTCTCCCATCTTCTAACATCATATAAAGTCCCAAAACAAGGTTAGAACAGATTAAAACATCCCCTAACCTAATGAACCTAGCGTGGCCGAAATATGCACCATAATGGAGGTTCATAGACTTTGTGATTTTTCCTTGATGGGAGAGCCACTTGGGAGGCTTTCTAAAGGTCTTAGGAGTTCAAGGAAACATTCAAATAGCCAAGGAAACATTCACACAAAATCAGATTTTGCAAAACCCTAGAAAACACTACACTTTTCTAATTGTTTTCTATTAGTTTTTCTTGGAATTTCTTGCCATATGCCATCTCCCCATGGCCTAAAATCCTTGTTCCCTCCTTGTATTTGGACAGAACATCCTCCCCTCCTTTGGTTCTGCTCTTGGCTGAAATACACACAAAGGGAGGGGGAAGAGAAGATGCAACAAAAAGCAAAGATTACCTATGGTTCAAGTGAGCTTTCAAGTGTCTTTCTCCTTTATTCTTTTCTCCTTAGCAAATTCGAAATTCTCCCCTTAGGTCTGGGTCAAAAACAGAACCAAATCATTCAAAAAATCCATGGAAAGAAAGGAGGAAGAGAGGAAAACAAGATTGGAGGAAGACGGAGCAAAAAAATTCATGAAATTACCTAGTTTCTCCTTGGCTTTCTTCCTCTTTTTCTCCTCCCTTTTGTGTGCCTAAGAGAGCTGAAGATTTTCTGTATTTTGGGCAGAATGGGTCGTGCTCATTAAAGAGGATGAGAAGGGAGAAAAGTGTGAAACTCTTTAGAACATTCAAGAAACCATAAATTCCAATTTTGCCCTTCCGTAATGACAAGTTTGTTTCAGCTTCTTTTTAGCTCCTTTTTTAGAACCGTCTTTTCCATCATAAAATTAGATTCCCAATTTAATAAAATGCCTTTGGAATAACTCAAATCGGAGTTAAAACCATCCCAAACGAATCGGTCAAAGTTCGGGTTAACTGACATTGGAAAGAGTACACCGGAGGGGCTTTACCAGTCCCGGGGCTTCCCATGGTTTTTGGGGCCTCTGAGAACCTTGGGCAACTCAAAATTTTCTTTTAAAAGGCCCTCCTAGATGTTTTTCCAAAATTACACTTATTTATGAAAATGTCACTAGCCTTTCGGCAATTTTTTTGAATCACTCCGACCTTAATTTTTGGGTAACTCAAGGCTCAAATCCTCATTTTCTATTATTTAAAATTTTATTCAAATTTTATTTAGCCTTGAATCACTCATCTCAGGGGACTTGCTTTTCAAATTGGCCCGTTCTAGTGATTGTACAATGTACCGGGCGTTACAATAGGCAAGATCCCCGACCTTGTTGGACCTAATTTAGTGGATAGGTATGAGAGTGGAGCTTTCTTGTTTGTTTTCCTGCAATGATTCTCTAACTATAGAAATTTTAGGAGGTTCCAATTTCAAGGGAGATTTTGTTGAAATTTTTACAAATAGATGGAAGCAAGATTTGCTTTAATGATTTTGGAATGAAGTATGGAAGTTATTTTATGATTGATTTCCTAGTTATGATAGTTGTTTTGAGATACAACTTGAATGAAGAAAGGGGCTAGTCTTGGGGGGGTGATGTTTATGGAGGTTGGATTTATCCTATGTTCCATGCATATCATACTTGTATTTTTAAGGTGTGACAATTCCTAAGGCCCAATGGACCTTATTTTTTGTTTGCAAAGACAAAATAGAATGGATGGGTCTTCTTCAATCATGTAGAAAGGGATATTTACATAAGGATAGGTCTTTTTCAATGGATGGGTCTTCTTCTTCAAAGTTTCATCTAACTTTTTCAATGGATTCTAAGATAAGGAAAGGAAAGAATAAAAGAATAGTATGAGAGTGAAAGAAGATAGAAATATAGATGAATGAAAACAAAAATGTAAGGAAAAATATATTGGAGGTATTTTTTGTCTTTGTAAATAGAAAATAAGATCCTTTACGCCTTATGAATAATTTAAGTTTTTAAGGTCCTTCATTGTAAATTTTACATCTAGGTCCTTGAATGTAATTTTCCCATTGAATAACATGATGTGATCCAACTAGCATGGTAGCTTAAACAAAAAGATGGCACCCTATAAACAAATTAAGTAACATTAATAGTTCAACAAATATGATAACTCAAACAAAAAGATGGTGGTTGTTAAAGTATCTAATAGCATCCAATATTTGCTCAAAGTTTATCATCATATTCCTACCACATGGATAGATTAGTTATCTATTTCTTGCTTGAGTAGGTCACCCATCAACTTAACAACCTTTTAAGACACTCCACATAATTGTAAAACCAAGAACAGTGATTACTTGAAGATACATTTTCTAAAATTTTTTTAATTATCTTTATAAATCACAATCTTAATTTTAATTAATACTTACATTCATATATCCAAACATGATTTTAAAATAAAATGGAGTCATTTCACTTACATAACCAAACATTACAATAAGAATAAAATAGTCTTAAGGTCACATCATCGTCACCCCTACTTTAATTAAACTTAATGTGATAGATACTTTAACAAGTACCATCTTTTTGTTTGAGCTACCATGTTCGTTGGATTATTAATGTTATTTAATTTGTTTGTTAGGTATTATCTTGTTTCAATAACCATCAATTTCATGAAATTTTATCACATCAAGTATTTATGTCAGGTGAGTAATAAAGTTATGGAAAAGATTTTAGAATCATTGAAGGATGCATTTAAAAATGCAAGGCTTCCAAATTCTTTTTATGATGCAAAAAAGACCATAAACAAGTTGGGTCTTGACTATGAAAAGACTCATGCTTGTCTAAATGAGTGCATGTTATATTGGGGGTAAAGGTGCTAAGCGTGACAAATGTAAAAGTTTTAATACCTCTAGATGGAAGACCATTGCAAGGGTGGCTAATAATGGTGTTTCTAGTGGAGATAAAATATGGAAAAATAAACTTGTAAAGGTTTTGCATTACTTCTCACTTATACTAAACTTGCAAAGATTATTTATGTAATTTAAAATAGCTAAACGTATGAGATGACATGCTACAAATCAAATTTAGATGGCCTACTTAGACATCTAAGGGATGGTAGGGTTTGGAAATCATTTGATGTTGAATAGCTTGAATTTGCTACAGAACCTAAAAATGTCAGACTTGGCTTAGCAAATATGGTTTCAATCCTTTTGGGGTAATGAGTACTAATTGTAGCATTTGGCCTATGATTTTGATTCCATAAAATTATCCATCATGGATGTGTATAAAATAAATATCTTTCATATTGTCTATGATCATACCTAGAAAAAGAATGCTTGGAAATGACATTAATGTCCATTTATAGCCACTAGTTAAAGAACTAAATGGCTTATGGGATGATGGCATCAATATATTTTATTCTTTAACAAACTAAATGTTCAACATGTGAATTGCATTATTATGGACCATAAGTGATTTCCTAGGCTTAGAAATTTTGTATGGATGGAATACTTGGGTTAGCTTACCTATCATTTAATTTTGATCAAAAGCCTTATAGGCTTTCCAATGGTAAAAAATGGTGCTTGATGGTCATACCAACATAGATATAAATTCAACCGAAATCATTTTGGTGGGATTTAAGGGAGATGAGAGCCACCAATCTTACTTACTAAGGCTCTACTACTCACTTAGTTGTAAAGTTTTAATGTAAATTTGGTATGAACTTGGTTTCAAATGCAAGAAGAAAACAACCTCATGAGAGAGCTAGTAAGAGTCATAGCCAACTATGGAGAAAGAGAAGTATATTTGTCCAATTTCTATATTGGGTTAACATCAAGTTGCAACACAATTTAAATGTAATACATATTGCAAAAAAGAAAAACATTTGTGACAATGTGTTGTATACTTTATTAAATAAGGTTGGAAAGATAAAAGACAATTTTAGTGCTTTAAAGGATTTGCCACATTTAGGAGTAAGACATAAGTTATGGTCAGATGTGAATGGTAAATTCAAATTTGCATATCTCACTATGACCAATACTTAAAAACATATTTTCTTTTAAACATTAAAGGATGTGACCATGCTTGATGGTTATACATCAAACATTTCCAGATGTATCAATATAAAGCACTATAAAATCTTAGGCCTAAAAAGTCATGACTTTCATGTATCTATAAAGTAGATACTTTGATAGCATTACAAAACGTGTGGATGGATCCTAAAGCAACTATGATTGTACTAGAGCTATCTTTACTTTTCAAAAAATTATCTTCTCTTGTCTTGGATGTTAAAGAGCTTGACAAATGTTAAGAACAAATAGTGATTATATTTTGCCAAATGGAGATATTGTTCCCACCATTTTTCTTTACAATGATGGTTCACTTAGTACTTCATTTAGTAAATGAAGAAAAACTTGGAGGTCCAATTCATTATCAATGGATGTATCTTATAAAATAGGTAATCTTTTCTTTATTGTTTCTCTACTAAATATTGTTTTGAAAGGTTAGATTCTATATATGTTAATTTAAGCAACTTGTTTAGGCACCTTAGACATTACAAGTGATATGTAATAAGAAGGCCACTTGCTAAGGAAATATTAACATTTTGTTTAAGGTATTTGCAAGATGTAGAGACAGAGTTTAATTCGTTAAGCTAATTATTGGGTTAGTTTCATTAGGTGATGCACTTAGGCAAGTGCTGGGTAGAGAACATTCCATGAGAGTTTATGGTTTGGAATTGGGTCCATGCCCTTTTAGGTTATTTGGATTGCCTACTCGTTAATTTAACAACATGAATTTAAGTTCCACAAGTAGTGGTACGATAAGTGATGAGGTGGTAACTTAGCAAAGTGAGTTGATGTTGGTGAAGGAACAATTAAAAACCATGTAGCAAAAGCATGCTATGGAACAACAAAATTATGCTCATGGGTAGGCTTAGATGAGCATTATGTTCATATATTTGTTAGAAGATTTATACTTGAGATACCATAAGACACAAAAGCATTTCCTTCTCAGATAATACATAACTTGTATAGTTATTAAATTACTATATTTAAAATAATTTAAGGAAATATAACTTATGTAGTTGTGCATGTAGGCATTTGATGTTGGCAATGTAGAAGCATCACTTATGCTAGGTTGATAGTGATTTGGAGCAAGCCATGATCTGTGAAGCATGTTGGGTTTTATTGAACATATTTGTTTTAAGGCATGCTTAAGATTAAAGCTTCTTTTGGCTATCATTTTATATGACTCTTGTATTGTGAAACTCTTAATGAAGATGCCATGTATCTAGATGTTTGTTTAATTTAAATATTGCTTTTTATATGATGGATTGATTTAAATTCAAATAACTACAAAACATGTTTTTGGTGATGACTTTTAATGGCAACAAAAAAGAGTTATCATTAAAAGTACATTTTTTGTGGCAATTTTTTTAGTCATTGCTAAAAGTCATCGCTAAAAGAGAATCTCTTATTTTGCCATCACTTTTAGTAGTGATACAAAAAAAAAATGTCACCAAAATTCTTTTGTAGCGACAAAAAAGTCGTCACAAAATATCCTTTAGTGGTGACAAAAGATAAGTTACCATTAAAGGTTTTTTGTGGTGATAATTTTGTTACCATAAAAAATAGTTTTAGTGGTGACGATCATCGCTAAAAGTTGTCTTAGTGGCAATTTTTGTCCCACAAAAAGACAAAGCTTTTAATAATTTTTTTCAAGAACAAAAATATTTTGGTGCCAAAACTTTTACTAACAACAAAGTTACAATAAAAAGTAGTTTTAGTGGCACCTTCTTAGGCTTCCTACTAATAATGGTTTTAACGACTACTTTTGACGCCACAAAAGGCCAAAGCTTATAAAATTTTTTCTTGGGAACCAAAAAATATTAATGCCAAAACTTTTAGTGCTTACATATGAAAGTCACCATTAAAAAGTGTTTTATGGCTTCAATTTAACGAATTATTTCATTATTAATATTAATTTTTATGAGATAATTATTAAAATTATTAATTATAGTTCTACATGTGCAATGATTATAATAAACTATATAGTGATACTGTAACAACCGGGAAAAAGAAGAAGAAAAGAAAAAGAAAAAGAAAAAAAAAAGAGAGAAGAGAAAAGTTGAAAATTTTAAAATGGTTGAAAATTTTCTAAGTCTGCTAGCTACAGCCCGGCTATAGCGAATGTACCTGTTCGCTATAGCGAGAAATGGTCTAACTATAGCGAGAATACCTTCTCGCTATAGCGAAAATGCTTCTAGCTATAGCGAGTGCGGGCATTCCATACAAAAACCAGGGCGTTGCTCGCCGTAGCGCGCGCTGTAGCGAAAACAGGGGTCTGGGACTGACACGAGCTCGCCGTAGCGAGGGTTATGGCTCGTTATAGCGAGGGTCAGTCCGGAAAAACGTAAAAAAAGAGAATTTGATGTTTTAAAGAGCTCCAACTTATCCCTTCTCTCTAAACCGCCTTAAGCTTCGTCCAAGCACAGAAAAGAAAGCTTGAGAGAGAGAGAAACAAGGAGGAACCAAGAGAGAAGGAAGGGAAGCTAAGGAAGAAAGGTAAGAGCCTTCAAAGCTCTTCATGTTCCTTCTTCTTGATTTATTCCTCTCCTTCTAAGCTCCCTTTTCATAGGTTGAGGAGTGAGAAGGTTTTGGTTCTGACCTAGAAGGAGCAAGAGACCTTTAAAAGAGAGTATGATGAGTTGAGAAATGCAAGAAAAGAGAAGAATGGGTGAAGTTCTAGTGAGAGAAAGAACCCCTAGCTCTTACATGCTTGGTAGGGTTTATTAGAAGAAATCCCTAGCTTATGAATCAAGTGTTAAGAGAATGATTCCATGCTTCTTGTGTGATTAGGTTCAAGAGCGGCACTCCCATCTAGAGGTGATTGTGAAACTCATAAGGGAGGAGACAAATTGAAGGGGAAAGTTGTGATTAGCTAAAAAAGTAGCTCTCTCCACCTTCTTTCATGCATAAGATGTGTGCTTACATTGTCTTGCTTGTGTGTATGTATGTTTTGAACCATGACAAGTATGCTAACATGATGATGCCTCATGTATTTCAATGATGTTTTATATGATTGTTTAGGTTTGCTTGAGTATGGAAAAGCCAATAACCCTCTAACCATGGTAAGGATGAGCTAAGAACCCTAAAGTTGGTTGAGGCAAAGTAAAGAGTCTTCCAAAAGTGAGGTTGACTCCCAAAGAGTAAGGGTTGAGTCTAAAAACCTCTTAGAGAATGGGTGAGGCAAGTCCAAAATCCACAAGTGAGTGGGTAAGGCTAATCCATTTACTTGGCAAGCTTTTATATGTTATGTATGGCCTACTCACATGTTGAAAATGCTTTTCTTATGTATGGCCAACTCAGATGTTGTAAATGCTTTTCTTGTGATTTTATATGCTAACATGTCCATGCATACATTGTGAGACTTGTTTACATGCTTTGTGTGTATGATTGAATGAGAGATGAGCTATTGAGATTCTTTGAATCTCACTCCCCCTCTCCACCATCCCAACATGCTAGGTGGACCAAATGAGGCAAGAGATGGGAGCCACCAAGCTTGAAGCTAGGGAATTTAATGAAGAAGTTGTAAAAGAGCCTTTTGTTTATATTTTGTAGTTAAGTCAAGGAATGTAAATTAATGATGTACATGATGTAGCACCTATGAATGCTTGTAAATCAATGTAATTATCACATATGTATGAGACTTAGAAGTGTTTGAATGAGGAAGCAAGTTTTGTTATGAAAAGCATGATGTTAGTATTGGCCACATGGATGTATGTGTGGGTGTGGGATGGTGAGTTTCACCAATCTGGGTTGTTAGACACTTGAGCCATGTTTGATAGCATATATTAATGTTTTTCCATGTGCTCATAGAGCCTTAAAGGTAAGAGAAGCCAAGTTGGGCCCCAATAGCCCTCATCTAACAAAATGGTCATTTTGCACATGATGTCCAAGTCTGACAAATGACCTCTTCTTGCCTTGAAATTTGGCATGTGACTAGATCTTGTCTAGAGCTTTTTGGGAAGCTAAAGATCAAGCCATTTAGAGGTCTGTAGAATTTTCCATAATTTTTCAAAGTTGGTAGCAGAATTTCGGATTTTCAGAAACACTGTTCATTTGGTTAGTTATGGAATTGTGTCATCCAAGGGGCAAACGTGATTCAATGATTACGAAATTTTATAGGCAGAAACTAGACAGTCACAGTGACTTGTAGCAACTGGAAGCACCTCATTTGGAGGTCTATAGAGGAAGATATGCAATTTCAAAGTTCTAGCCCAGAATCAGTCATCCTACTAGACCCGAGGTACTGTTTTATCGGTTTCCGGGAGTTTGGCTTGATGAACTGATCTAGAGACATTTTTCCTCTCTAGTTAACATCCACATATTTCCATAGTGATATTGTTTGAAAGCATTTGATTTTTGTGGAATTAGTTAGACATTTTTGAAGTCCATATCAGTAAACTATGACAGTAGCAGAGCCCCTCCGACCTTCAGATGATTTTGCGTGTCAAACGTCCTATGTGTGGGATGTTATGACTTGCACATATTTTTCCCATGAAGTAGACAGTCTAAGCTTTCTAGAGTGACCAAGAGAGCATGTTTTTAATTTTTTTGTATTTAGTTATGAATTTCCAAACTTTGCCCAAAAATGAGGCCAAATCTACCGAAAACGAATTTGCATGTCTCACATCCCTTTTTGCTTTCCATGAGTTTCAAGCATGTTTTTGGGATTGAAATAAGTTGTAATGGTGCAAATAAACATGAGGATGGATAGAATGAGCTCACTCGGTCCACGTGACACTAAAGTGAATCTTGACCATGCCACATCCTTAAGTAAATGCATGAATCTAATAAGGGAGACCTCACTTTAGTCTTCCTAGATGTATATGAGCATGTAAGGCATGATGCAAGAGAGCTAGAAACGAAGGTGTTACAGATACATATTACTAACAGATGAATCTTATAATTTATATATATTACTTAATAATATAATATATATATATATATATATATTATATCTAATCATCATATAATAATATAATGGCTATTACAAGATATAAACTTTTAAAACTTTTAAATTTTTTATTTTAGATTTAAAAAATTAGTAGAGTATTATTTTTAATCTTTTATTATTATATTAATATTTTAAATTATTATTGAGACATTGGTCATTCTTTTCCTTATTCTAATTAATCTAGATGACTTAATCCTAATTAATTTATATAACTATCTAATAATGATGACAATTCCTAAAATAAGGGGCTAAAAACAAAAATATAAAATTGATTAAATAAATAAAAAAAAAGGAAAATTACTAAAATGTAAAAAATGTGCAAATAAATTATTATATATTATTAATATTAATTATTATTATTTATTTTCTAGTTATAATTTTCTTATGAGTGAATTATTTTATTTGTTTCTATTTATTAATTCTCAATTGTAAATAAAAAGGGCACAAAAACAAAAAAATATTAATAAGAAAACTCAAGGAATGAAACGCAAGATCCCTATCATTTAATCCCATTAGCCTCTTTTTCTTTGCTTTCCCTTCAAGACAGAGAAACATGACATAGAAAATAGGAGACACATTAGAGAGTAGAGAGATTTGTGCTTTTAAAGAATCTCAAAAAATATATTTATCACTTGAACCATTTGTTTATTATATATCAATTATTGGTAGTTTCTTTTTAATTATTTTTTATTCAATTTTATAAGTTATCTAATCATTAATTAAAAATAAAAAATGAATGAAACATATAATTCTATTTAATTATTTAACTTCTAACTAAAAAGATAATTACTGAAAGAAAAATATAATAGAATTTAAATTACAAAATTTAAATCAAGAGAGTTAAAAAATATTTAAATAAAAATTTAAAATAATTTTTAGAGTGTAGGATATAGACTTAAGGAAAAAAATATAACTATAATGAATAAAATAAAATAAAGTCACATAATATAATAATAACATGAAATTAAATTAAATATTAAAACTAAAACCCTCATCCCTTATAACTTATAACCTCTTTGCCTCATAGATCCTCACACTCACACCCATACTAGACAAATGGATGAAACATATAGAGTCACAAACCTTCATCCTTCTTCTTTCTTGTCTCTATTTTTCTTTGTAATAAAGTAAATTCTCCCCCTTTACTCTTCCCCTATCTTCCATTGCGCATAGCTTTTCCTTCCAATGGAAATTTGCCATTACACAACACCTTCCATCGATTTCTTCCTGGTGATTCTCCCTTCGTAAAACTTGAAGAAGGTGATATCTTGTTTACTCTTTGATTTCTTTCCTCTTTCAATTTTGTTCCTTATGAATCCTTGAATGTTTTTCTCTGTTTTAGTCTTGGTAGCCATTGTTTATTTGGGTGTGGCTTACTTGCACTTTACAAATCAATGGGTTTATCTTGAAAATCTACTGATCTTGATGTTTCTTTTATTTTGCTCTTGCCATGGATCCCTTTGTTGCACTTATTTATGCATTTTAACTGTCTTTTGTTCTTATTGTTGCCTATTCCTCTTATTTGCTTCTTCCACTTTAGATATCATTTCTAATCTTATTGCATAGTATTAAGTTGTGGAAGGTGCTTGCTTGAATCTTTTTTTTAATTGTCATTGATTTTTGAAAAATGGAGACTTGAATATCTTCAAGCATGGTATAATGATCACTAGGAATAGCTTTATCCAATTGAAAATCATTTTCATCAAGTCCTAGCCACTGTCAAGGTATGAAATTGGTTTTCACCAATTTTTGGGGTATTTATTTCAACTTTAGGTGGGGTTTGGGTGGTTCTAGGTATGTATGAGTAGCTAATTGGATTTTGTTTGTTGTTCGTCATGCTTGATGTCAAGGAAAGAAGAGATTTGTGATTTTTTTTCCTTCTCTATTTTGCTTGTTTGCAACTTCTTATGCTCCCCACCTTAAGCCTTTATGAAAGTAGGAATACTTACATTTAAGTTAAAGTTAATTGTCAAGTGGAAGACTACTAATTCGGGCATGCTATGATTTTTTATATATTGGTGTTACTTTTTGTTGTTGTTGTTTTTGTATACTCATTTTGATCTAAGCTATCCATGAAAAATGGTAAGTAGTAAGCAAAAAATAGCAAATATCATAATTCCCAACACTATTATTTGACTGGTTGACACGTACAAAAATTTCTTTGTATATTTAAGCCTATTCCTATCAAGTTTTATTATCTAAATGAAAGAGGATTTGATTGTTCCAATAACCAAAGGAAGAATGTAATGACCGGTATTTTAGAAACTAAACTAAACCTTATAAATTAATACTGGAACATCCTAAAACAATACAAATAGAGGCTAATTGAGATTATAATTAAGATATCTCAAAATGTGGTTTAGAACCTAAGGATAGCTTGGAATTGGTACCAAAACAACTGAACAAATTTACATAATAATGCAGTGGCATAATTGTAATTTCAGGAAATTTTTAGAAAACTCAAAGGAGGGAGCTTTAAATGGAAAAAATTAAGTTTTTTTGGGGTTCTTAGAGATCCTAAAAACTTTAGGAATCCCTAAAATGGTTAAAATCTTTCCAGTATGTATTTTTGGTCATTGATTGATCAAAACATTGACTGAGTGGTTCGGTAAGGTTTTAAATTCAATTTGGGTAAAGTTAAAGGTATTTTATGCATTAGAGGGTCTAAATTTTATAATGAGAAAGATGGTTTTCAAAAAAGAGTTGAAATGAACTCAAACGAAGAAAGCCAAAAAGAGGGACAAAATGGGAATTTAGAAAATATTATAATTAGGCCTCCACCCTCTTTAAGAGCATGTCCCACTTTCTCCACACTTTTTAACTGACTTTGTTTTGTCTTAAACCAATAGCTAGGCCATCTTGAAGTAGCGCACAAGAAGTGGAAGAGAAGGGAGAGAAATCCAAGCTAAAAGTATGAGATTTCCTTACTTTTTCATGCTTCTTCTTTCACTAAACTTCTTCTCCTCTTTTTCCTCTTTCTTCTCATGGTTTTAGTGACTTAATTGGGGCTATTTCATGGCTGGTTCAGTAGAGGGAAGAGAGAATTTGAAGAAGCTCTTAGAAGCTTGAGAAAGCTTTCTTGAAAAGCATTGAAATAAGGTAAATTCTCCATGGCTAACTTGCTTCTTCTTGGCATTTCTCCTTCTTTATGTTTCGTCCAAACCTAGGGGTGTATGTAAGGGACCTTATCTTGATCCAAACTTGATAGAAATTGAAGTTTTAAAGTATGAGGAATCATATGGAAGTAATAGGATTAAAAAAGAACATATAGATAACAAGTTATGGAAATTAGGGTTTTGGTTACACCTAAGGACATATGGAGTTTTCTAGTAATGATTTAAATTGTGGAAGAGCATATTTGAGTTCTTAAGATGTCTAGGAAGCTTCACTAGTGGCAAATTCTCTAGGAAAGTCAACAAAACTCTATGAGCCCTTTACTTAGGGTATGTCTTAACTAAGCATGGAATCAAGCACCTAAGGAGAGTTTTTTTTTTCAAGGATAGAAATGGTCTATAAATGAATAATAAATACCAAAAGAACCATTGGTTTGAATTTAGAAACCATAGTTTGAAAGTTGGAAGTTTAGGTTTCTTTTAGGCATAAAGAAGTAACTTGATGTTTGACCCCTTGAATTGAGTTTGTGATGATTCTAATGAGTTAAAATGGAGTCATGAGACTTAAATTGAGTGAGAAATTGGAGCCAAAATGATGAATTATATGAGTTACTTCATTATGCTCTTGTATGGAACCATAAGCATGCCATAAACTAGAACTAGCTTGTGTGATGTTTATGTGAGGCTAGAGATGGTTCCATTGATGTATTTGTGTGTTGCTTGATGTGTTTAGGCCAAGCAAAACAAGCTTCCTCCAAGTATGTGTGTGAGGCCAAACCAAAAAGCTAGATAATCAAGGGAGCATTTGTGCTTTTTGACCTAAGGTAGCTCTTCATCCATTCTTGTATATATTTCTTAGTTGTTTGATTGTCATTGAATGCTTGTATATATGTTTGAATCATGAAACATGTCTATAACTATTAGTTTGATGTTATGGTACCATTATGCTCCTTGAATTGTGTTTGGAATGTAGAATTGCTCTTGGTGGGTGAGATTGTGTCAAAAGTCCACTAGATTGGGTGAGATGAAACCAAAAGTCTCTAAGAATAAGTGAGATAAGGCCAAAAAGTCTCAAGAATGAGTGAGACTAAGTCAAAAGTCCTTAGACAGTGGATAAGACTAATCCAAAAGTCCCAAATAATAGGGTGAGGTTAGACCAAAAGTCTCTAGAGCTTGATTTTAATCTTGATATGTTTATGTGATCTTGAAAACATGTTTATGTTTAGCTCTTGGAAGCATTGATGCATGCTTGTGTTTTTTGACATGAAAGTATTCCATTTAAGCCAACTTGAAAAGGTGAAAGGGTTATTAGGATTCTTTAAATCTCACTTTCCCCCACTCTTTATCTAATCTTGTCTAGGTGAAGCTAATGGAACTAAGAATGGAGGTCAAGGAGTGCAAAATTGTATCACTTCGACAATAGAATAGATTTTGATGTAATTTAATGTCAAAGTATGTATATATAAGTTATTTATAAAATGTAAACCTTTGCTCATGTGTAAAAGTATATGAATATATTGTATATAATGAATATGGAGCCAAATGTATGGGATTATAAATTTTTGACATTCTTGAGCCTTGGTGTACCTATGTGTATGAACAAGTGAGATGGTGAATTTGAGTTCAATGATGAATTGGACCTATTATGATGCTTCTATATGGTGTTTGAGCTTTTGGATGTGCTTAAATGGTCATGTTTCATGTGGGAAACTATCTTGGACCATTTGATGCTATATTGATGCCATTTTAGACCATATTCTTGCCTTGAACTAAAACCAAACCAAATGGACAAATTTTAGCATGAACTTTAGCAGGCATTTAGCTTTCATTTAGAGCTTTTCACAGAGCTAAAGAACTTAATTTTTGAAACTTTGTAAAGTTTATTATGATTTTTTAAAATTGGCTAAAATTTGTAGAAACTGTTAGTGCACTATTCATTTGGTCAGTTTGATTTTTTACATCTTTGAGGGGTCAAACGAGGCTCAATACTCATGAACTTTACATGCATATATGTGACATCATAAAATTTTCATAGCCACTAAGATCACCCAATTTAGAGTTCTATAAAATGAGATATGTATTTTCAAAGTTGTTGGTTTGTTGTAGGATGAGAACCAGACCTAGTTACTATTCCATTAGCATTTCATGGGTCAGATGATAGTGTTTTGATCAGAAATTTTTATAGTAGTTAGGTGATGTCCTGACCTTTCCAGAAAGTCCTAATTTGCATGATTTGGAATTTTTTATCTTAAGTTATGAATTTTCAAAAGTTAGGTCAAATTATGGAACCTATGGAAATGAAAGTATGATATTAAATTTGATATGTATGGTCCAAACCCAAAATTAAGTTTTGATATGTAATATCTAGTCTTTTTAAAGTAGAATCGAAATTGATGAGATACAAAAGGAAGATTGCTGAGTAAAATAAAATAAGGCTAAGTAAGTTTAGAATAATAATTTAGGTGTCAAAAAATGAGGATACAAGGTTAATGATTGCCCAAAATTAGAGCGAAAGTGGCAAAACGAAGAACCCAAAAACGTAGTGGCAAAATCGTTATTTTGGGTAACTTTTTAGAAACTAAAAGGAAAAAATTTTAAATAGAAAAATTAAGTTTCCCAAGATTTTGAAAGGCCCCCAAAAATATAGGAATCTT
This sequence comes from Erythrophleum ivorense, assembly GCA_026724425.1. Taxonomy (NCBI): domain Eukaryota; kingdom Viridiplantae; phylum Streptophyta; class Magnoliopsida; order Fabales; family Fabaceae; genus Erythrophleum; species Erythrophleum ivorense. Next base: position 20,963,139 of record JAIUCV010000003.1, on the reverse strand, counting down.
TAAAATAACTAAAACTCCTCTGGTGTACATTGTAGTCCATCAGTTGACCAAAATTTTAACCGAATAATTTGAGATGGCTTCAAAGCACATAAAATTAAAGTTTATAGTTTTAGTAAACTAGAAGACCTAAGTTTTCATATGGAAAAGATAATTCTAAAAAAGGAGCTAAAATGAGCAAAAATAAGGAAAATGAAGTTGAAGGGCAAAATGAGAATTATAGAAATTGTTATAACTCAACTCCTTCCTTCTTAAATCTATCAAGCATGACCCAAACTCATCAAAATAGAACTTAAACCATTTGAACCAGTAGCAAGAGGTGCATCAAGGTAAAGAGAGAGAAGGACGAACATAAAACAAGAAAAGGTATGGATTTTGGCACTTTTTCATGCTTCTCCCTTTACTAAGTTGATTCCCCTCTTCAAGCTCTCTCTCCTTATGGTTTTAGTTTTTAAAAAGAGAATTTTTATGGTTGTACTTGTTGTAACACTATATTTATAGAACTCATCTCATATAAATTCTAGGCTCCCTTCCATGAACAACACAAGAGGATGAAGGAAAACCATTAAAAATAATCAATTTAATTACGTTACGTCACGGATAAAATTTTTATTCGGTATTCCATGGGCCATATGGACTCATCCATTTGGTTCTCACATTTAAATACATAAATAAAACTCATAACAAGCTTAAGAAGTGGCCTAGAACTCATGCAAGTAGAATGTACACATGAAAATATAGTGTGTATCCTCGGGTTGGAATTCTAGAATTTATGCACTAACTTTGGAAAATCGTAATTAATTCCACAAACATTAAAATCTAGCAGCCTATACCATTATGGAAAGCTCTGAATGTCTACCATATGATAAAAATAATATTTGGTCATGAAATATCAAGTGGAAGATGCTTGACATTCGAAAATCACTCAAGGTCTCAGCTGTATGTGCTACGGTCATAGATTACTGTCATAAGATTTAGAAATTTATAACTAATTGTAGAAAAATCCAAATCATGAAAATTTGGATATTCTGAGAAGCTATAGGTGTTAAATATAAGGAAAAATATCTCTAGACCATGCCAAGTTCATTTAGGAAATGAATTATGATAGAATAGTACAGGAGGTCAAGTGGCACTACTGGTACTGACACTAAACTTCAAAAATTCATAACTTTTTGCTCAGACTTCCAAATGAGTTGATCTCAGTGGCCACAGAAAGCTTATGACCTCTAATTTATGTTTATAAAATCTTACAAGCATTAGATATAACACCATAATTTCTTGGATCATTATATGCTATTTTCTTGCTTCAAATCATGCATCTCACATAAGGAGCAAGAAAAAAGTAATAAAATAACGAATATTTTAATGTTGTGTAGCATATAAATTTTTCTTTCGATGTTTTGTGGATCATGTGAGCTTACGTGTCATATTCTCATATTTAATTGCATAGATACAACTCATTTCCATCATCAAAAGTAGCCTAGAACTTGTGCAAGGCAAGAAAGACATAAAATTCATAGTTGCTATTTCGGCCAAAAATTCCTACTTTCTATCACAAATTTTGGAAAATCATAACTAATTCTAGAAAAATTAAAATCATGCATTATTTACCATTCTAAAAATCTACAGATATCTACTTTATGCTAAAAATATGTGCAAGCCATGAGACACAACACAAAAGAGATTTGGCATTTGAAAAAGCATAGAGGTTTGACTGGTTACTTGTACTAATACAACTTTCTACTATAAACTTCAAAAATATTCAATTAATTCTAAAAAAATACAATCCATGTAAATGATACCAATATGGAAAGCTACAAATATTAGATAGAGGAAAAAAATAACTTCAGACCAGTCCAGGTACATCCAGACCTCAAAAACTAATCAAATAATACCTGAGGTTTGTCTAAAGGCCTAATATTGGGTAGAAAATTTAAAAATTCATATCTCTCTCTCTAGACATCCAAATGAGGTGCTTCTAGTTGACATGAGTCACTAGAAAGGTTTAGTTTCTCCCTGTAAAATATTGTGGCAATTGGATATCATTTGTGCCCTAAGGATAGAATTCATTTTTGGACCTGGGTAAATAGTACACTAGACCAAATTCAGAAATTTTTCCAATTTTAAAAATTCATCAAATTTTTCATAGACCTCTGAAAATTCTACACTAGAACTTCCCAAAAAGCTCTTAACAAGATCTAATTGCATGCAAAATCTTAGATCAAGAAGAGTTCATTTGGACAAAAAGTGGTATAGGTTTCTAATATGGTCAATTTTGGTCTATATTAGATACGAAATGTGTCCAAATGGTCTTCCTTGATGTTTGACACCTCTTGGACAACTTTAAAAGTATGAATATAACTTTTATGAACTACCTAAGTGGTCCCAAACCTGATGCATCTCAATTTGGCCATTCCACTTCCATTTATACATATATTCCCATAATACTAGTTTGTCATTACATGTCCAAATTGCACATTTCCATATATATAATGTTAGCTCTCATTTATACATGATACATTAACATAATTATACATGTTCATAACATCATAAGACATATACAATCATAGATTACAATATTTTCCATTCATATGGCCTTAAATTAACAAAATCTATACACTTTAATTTCATAGTCTCATCTCTCAAGTGGTTAGCTCCCATTTCCTTACTCTCTTGATCTACCTAACATGTTAGAACATTGAAGAGGAGGGAATGAGATTCAAAGAACTCCAATAACTCATCTTCCTTTCAATCACACATAAAAAATTCAAAACAGGTCTTACAAATACATGCATGAGCATATTGACATGTGCAATCATTCAAGAGACATTCTTGGCATTTAAAAAAGTCATACATAGCATACATAGGCTTGTCAAGTAAGTGGATTGGCCTCACCCATTCACTTGTGGATTTTGGACTTGCCTCACCCATTTTTTAAGAGATTCTTGACTCAAATTATGGAATTTAGTCTAGAGAGAGAAAGTGAGAATGAGAGTTTTTCTTTATGTGTTCTTGATGGAACCAAAGGTTATGGAGTGTGAGGATTAAGAATATATAACTAGAATTGAAAAGCGAGCTTTAGAACACAAATTATGGAATTTATGGTTTTGATTGCACCTTGAACTCTACCATGAACCCTAGCCATATTTTATGATATTTAACTATTCATATGAGTTCCTAAGACACCAAGAGAGCTTCTTACATGTTTCTCCCATCAAAGGAAGCAAAGAAACTCCAAGGGTTCCAAGAAGAGTACATGCTTCAACCAAGAAGAGTTCATGCACTTAGGGAGTGTTATAATTCCTTCTAAGCTTAGTTTTGCATCTTGTGTGATGGGAGAATATGAGAGGAAGCCTTGAAAAAATTTTAGAAACCATACAAAGTGAGATGGCCTTATATGTTCCATAATATGGCTTAAAGAAGCAACACCTAGATAGGCTCTTTGAATTGATTGTGTGATAACTCCAAAAGGTTTAAATGGAATCAAGAATCATGAATAGATGAAGAGAATGGAGCCAAGATAATATTTTCCTAAGGTTGCTTCATTAAGTGCATTATGGAACCATAAAAGAGCCTTATGAGTTACCTAACTTTTCTAGTGAATATATGGCCTTAGAATGTAATTCAAGAGTATAATTAGCTTCTATATAATGTGTCTAGACTAAGAGAAATGATCTCTACCTTCTTGGGTGTGTCAGGTTAAGGGAGAGGACTAAGGTTTAAGGAAAAAGTGTGCAAATACAAGCAAGATAGCTCTCTCCACCTTCTCTCATACATGAATGGGTGCTTACATTGTCTTTGAATGTGTGTAAGTATGTTTTAAGCTATGAAAAGTATTTTAGCATGAACTCTTATTCCATGGTACCATGATGATGTTTCATATATGCAAATGATGTTTTATGTTCTTGTCTTGGTTTGCTTGAGTGTAGAGAAGCCAAGAACCCTTTAGCCATAGTGAGAATGAGCCAAGAACCTTAGAACTTGGTTAAGACAAAGTAGAAAATCTTTCAAGAGTAAGGTTAAGTTAAAACCTCTTAGAGAATATGGGTGAGGAAAGTCCAAAATCTACAAGTGAATGGGTGAAGCTAATCCACTCACTTGGCAAGCCTATGTATGCTAAACATGATGTGTTCAAATGCCAAGAATGTTTTATGAATGCTCACATATATCAGTATGCCCATGCATGCAATTTTAAAACTTGTATTGCATACTTTATGTGTGATTGAATGGGAGATGAGTGATTGGGATTCTTTGAATCTCATTCCCTCCTTTCCAATGTCTTAACATGCTAGGTGGAGCAATTGAGCAAGGTAATGGAAGCCACTAAGCCTAGAAGAAGGAGATTGACATCAAAGTGTATGAAAATGCCTAGTTTTGTCTCTCTTGTAGCCATACACATGGCATATGATGTAATCTCATGATGAAATTGTTATGTAATCATATGAGCATATGTAATTACACAAATGTAAGATGTATGAATGAGATTTGATGCCAAATGTATTATATAGCATGGTTTGGGTATGGAATGGCAATATTAGACATATGTATTCTTGTGTATATCATGGGGTGGATGAGTGAGTTTGAGAAATATAGGTTTATGTACCTTTGAGACAAGTTTAGAAGTCATTTTGGTGCATTCCCATGTGCTCAAGTGGTCACGGTTGCCTTGGAGCTCAATTTAAACCTTTTATAAAGCTTAAAAATGACCATTTTACAACCTAATATCAAGATCTAACCAAATGGATTAATTTACTCATGAAATTTGGTAAAAATGTAGATTTTATCTAGATATTTTTTGGAAGATAAAACCATATTATTTGGAGCTCTATAGAATTAATTATGAATTTCCAAAGTTGCCATTTTTCTGCCGAACTGATACAAGCACTGTTTATTTGGTCAAAATTGTGGGCTATGTCATTCATAGGTCAAATGAGATAGAATACTCATGCAATTATACAGGCATAAACTAGATATGAAAGCTTTCCATGGCTACCAAGATCACCCTAATTAGACCTCTAAGCAAAGAGATATAAATTTTTGAAGTTGGAGATCAGTACCAAGGATGATGACTGACCTATGATACTATTCCATCAGTTTTTGGTACCTAAAGGCCTATTTTGTGGTCTAGATTTATTTTTAGCATAAAGTAGACATCTATAAATTTACAGAATGGTATAGCGTGCCTGATTTTGAATTTTCTAGAATTAGTTATGATTTTTCAAAATTCAGGAACAGAATCTAGAAAACTGATTTGAGGTTGCACTAATGTATTTTATGTATTTGCTCCCTTTGCTTGAGGTATGGACCATCTCTTGAGCTTGTTATGAGTGGTATTTAGGTATTTAAATGTGAGGATGAGAAGGATAAGTCCATATGACCTACGGGACTCCAAGAAAAAAATTTTACCTCTGCAGAAAGGCATTTTGATTTATGATTCCTTATGCCATTATGTTGCTTCCCACAGAATTTATATGAGATAAGGCATGGGATTTGCATGAGTTGAGCATTAAACTTATGGTGTTACAATACATATAGCATTTAGGATAAAAGAAGCAAGAAGTAATTCCACAGTCATAGTTAAATGAACTACTACCCAGCAAATGTTACACCTAGCCAAGGGAAAGAGGAGTTCCTATACACAAGAACTTAAAAAAAAAAAGGTTAGGTGTAGTTTTTCATGGTATGGTAAGTGGTAGAGTATGCCTCTAGAAGTTAAGGCTATTAGAAATTAGTCTTCCCTATGAATACAGTATTAGTCAGTGGTAATTTCTCTTCAATAATAGCATAGAAGAGTTAAGGTTATGGAAAGTTAATAGCAAAATTAACAATTTGAGTAATGCTCACTCTTAAGTAGCTGAAAGGAATAAAGGAAATTTCAAACTTAAAAAGAAAGTATAAGAGTGAGGATAATTAAAATATAAGCTTATTAGAAGAGCTATAATCCAAGTAATTAAATAGTACATGGGGCTTAAGATGGAAGAGGATATATACCTTTATTATGGGATGAGCTAGTAAGCAAGAAAGTAAGAGTAAATAGTGGACTAAACAATTAAGCAAGATAAGTTAAAACAAGAAAGAATCTCTAATAGCTTGTAATGAATAAAGAAAGATAAGGAGACTTTACCAAAAAGCTATTAGAAGATAATATTGGAGATTAGATACTAGTAAGATATCTCCAACTACATATGCAAGAAAGTCCACTATATAGAATATCTCAACGCATATAAATTAGTCTTAGACCAACTAGAAATGGAAAAGTATAATCTTTAAAACTTCTACTCAAAGACAAGATGAGGGTGAGTGAAAGCATCAGAGATAGCCCTCTTATCTCAAAAGCTAAGAAAGTAAGTAAGGAATTCATAATATACTTCATGAGAACAAAACCAAAGGAATAGAATACTTTTAGTAAGCTATTAAAACTTCCTACATAGAAGAATCCAAGAGGAATTAGCCTCTGAAAGTATAAGGAATACAGAATGATGACTATACTCCTAAATTTTCAAGACAATTTTATTTATAAGGGAATGTAATACTCAGTCTTCCTAAAATTGAATTGAAACCGATGACTTATAAAAGCAAGGGCCCATAATCAAAGGATTAAAGGCTAAAAAAAATTAGAATAATAATCTAGACTTCTAGAAATGAGGATAGAAAGCTAAATATACCCTAAAACCAGAGCAAGATTGGTTAAATAAAATTACTTGAAAATGCAATGGCAATTTCATAATTTTGGATAAATTTTTAGAAACTTAAAGGAGGGAGCTTTAAATAGTAAAATTGAGTTTCCTAAAGTTTTCAAAGGTCCTAAAAACCATAGAAATCTTTAGAATAGCTAAAACTCTTCATGTGTACAATTTAAGCTGTCGGTTGACTTGAATTTTGAATAGATGATTTGGGATGGCTCCAAAACTCATAAAATTGGAAGTATACCTGTTTGGTACCTTGTTTTCAAAACAATTTTTTGTTTTTAAAAACAAAAAAAAATGTTTGATAATATGTTTTTAATGAAGTTTTTTGTAAAATAAAAAATAGAATTTTGTTTTCGGAAACAGAAAAATCAAAACATATTTTAGGTGTTTTGTAACTTTTGTTCTGTAGAATCAGAAAAAAAATAGAAAATAGCTACTTTCAAAATAATGATTCAAACGAATTTTTTAATTTTTTTTATTCTTAAAATTTGTTCTAAAAAACATCTATTTTGAAAACAATAAAACAAAATCAAAATCAAATAGGCCCATATATTTTTAATAAACTAAAAGACCTAAATTTCCATATAGAAAAAAGATCTAAAATGAGTAAAAATGGGGAAATTAAAGTTGAAGGACAAAATGGAAATTTTGGAAATTGTTATAACTCACTTCCTTTCTCCTTCAAATAGGCTAGCCATGTCCTAAACCTTTCAAAATAGAACTTGAACCTTCTGGATCAGCAGGAAGAGGTGCACAAGAGAGAAGTAGAAGAAGGAGAAAAGGAAGGGAAGAAAGCTAAGTATTTTATCGCTTTTTCATAGTCTTTCCTTCACCAAAGTTATTCTCTTTTCCATGCTTTCTTTCTTGATGGTTTTAATTTTCTAAAAGGAGAATTTTCATAGCTAAACTTGTTGAAGAAGGGGAGGATTTGAGGAAACCAAGAATAGCATTAAACTTCCCTCTTGATAAGCTTTAAGATGGTGTATGATTCATGGCATGAAAATGGCTTCTCCTTGGTTTCTTCTTCTTCTCCCTTTTTGGCTAGACTTAGAACTATATGGTAGAGGATGAGTTTCAACGTTAGCAAGGTAGGAACACAGGTTTTAGAGCATGAGAAATAAGAATATGCAATTTAAACTAAAGGAAAAGCTTTATAATTTAAGATATGGAAATTGGGATTTTGGTTTCACCTTAGGAGTTTTGTGATTATTAAGAAGTATTTGGAGCCATATGAATTTATGTCTAAGAAATAGAGAAGCCAAGGAATATGGGTATTAAGCAAGATTTTAAGGTTTGGAAAACAATAACAAAAGGTTGCTTCATAATGGGTTTAAACTAGTCATAATTGATACTTGGAGTCCTAATGAGATTAAGTAAGAATTATGAAGCCTATAATAAGTTCTATTGTGTAAGTAAGCTAAAATGTCAAAAAGGTCCAAGTACTTAATCTTGAAGGCACAAATGATAAGTCTAATAGATTGTGTCCAAAGGCAAATGCTTTAAATTCCTTAAATAAGTGCATAAGAAGATATCTAAAGCCTTTCATGAAGAGCTAGTGCAAATAGAGCCCAACATAGCCTGAAAAGTAGAAAGTCCATTTAGGGGCAAAATCTACATGAGGGATAGTGCCTAAACCAAGCCCAACACCAATAAAAAGAGGCTCTTAACCTAGCAAGGATAGGAAAAGTCCTTGCAAAAACAAAACAAAACAAAGAAGCTTCATAGCAATGGAAATAGTCAAGTAATTAGAGAGTAGGAAAGAGAAAAAAAGAAAGTTTTGCAAAGTGGAAATAAAAGTAAAAACCATAACTTTGGCACAACTATATATGTAATGCCTTATCAAGTGTTTTAAGAGGTTGAAGGGCTCAAAAAAGGGAAACGAAATCATGCTTGGTAATAAGGACCATCCAACCTAAGCCGTTATTCTTCTTTTTATTTTACATTGCGATACCTTAAAATTTTATAACTTGCAATTTGGTCTCTAATTGATAATAATTAAAGATATTAGAAACAATATCTAGTAATGTAAAAAAAAAAAGGATGCCGAAAGCATAACATAAATAAAAGGGAAGGACTTATTTACAAAACCTTAATGGCTTAATTAAAATGCTTAAATGTTTTTTTATAAGTGCCAAAGTACAATTTTATCCAAAAACATAAAATATCACTTCATTAACTTTTAAATCATGTTATCTTCCTTCTCTTTCTCTGAATGTTGTATTATCCTCTTTCTCTAACTATTCATGCTACTTTTTTTTTTCTTCTTCCATCAGGGATCTTTGTCTAGTCATGAGTTTTTCATCCTTCATCTTTCCCTCGTCATCGTGCCTCCATTTTTGGTAAGCCACACCATCTACACTTCTTTTTCTCCTTCTTCCTTCTTCTTTAGCCATGGGGTTTATGGGTTTTAAGAAGGTAAGTTCTTCTACTTCCTCCTTTATCTTTTCATTTCATTTTTCATCCTTTTCCAAGCTTTAATATAGCTCACATAATGGTAGATCTTCTTCAATTGTAACATTTGTTCCCTCAATAAACATGAGAAACATAATGTTTGGTTTTTCTGTAAACGTAAAAAATGGGCCAGATATAAAAGAAAGTCCTCAAAATAGAACGATTTGGAGCCAACTAAAATTAGAATAAAATTCTAAATAATAAAAATTAAGGATTTGAGCATTGAGTTACCCAAAAACTAAGGCCGGAGTGATTAGAGCACCCAGTAAAGCATAAGCTTTCAGTAAGGTAGAATCCAGACATTAAGAGTATGTGTCCTAGATTGAGTTAGTAAAATCCTAGAAATAATATACTGTACTCCTGGAAATGAGGCTAAAGAGATTAAACAGAGAGAGCCTAATGTTGATTTGAATGTAAAAATGAGCTGAGACAAACAACTAGTGTCTTACTACCCTTAAGGAAGCTTGAGAGAGCTAGAGAACGCCTAAGAAGGTGAGCCTTTGCATTATGCAAAGAAAGAGTATAAGTCAAGAATGACATAGAATATAATTCTTGGGACTTTATGAAATAGAACTCTTCTTATTGAGGGACAGTCTAGTTAAGAGCAAAGTAAGAGTATAAGAGAAATTAGACCCCCTTGATGTTATAGAGAGTAAACAAATAGAGGAACCTAGGAAAAATGTAAGTGCTCTTGACCGTAAAGAAACCCGAACTAGTGATAGAGATAGTCAGTAGTATAGCATCCTTTTGCCTAAGTAAAAGAATAGTAAAGGTAAAAGAGAAAGAAGATATGATAGTGTTCAAGCCAAAGACATAGTAGATTGAGAATAGATATCGAGTTGATGTGCTTGAGTACTTGAGAAAGCCCATGTGTCCTTGGCATAGATGCCCTTTTAGCATGACAATGCCTGAAGTAAAAACAGTTAGGCAATGTGAAGTGATCTTGGGATGAAGTAGAGGAAGAATCCTATTTTCCCCAAGTATCCTACGAGAATAGGGCAGATAAAGAAAAGTATGAGAGTGATACTTTAGATTATTGGAAAACTTGTAATATACTGGCAATAATGACTTTGAGCTCAGTCATAAGGCACCTGTATATTAGTATTTGATGTTATGGTTTGCTTGCAATGAGAGTTACATGATATTAGGTCTAGCCAACCTAGTAGTAATGTAACTTAAGTGCATAACAAACGATGTCATCAATCATCAAAGTGTCCCGATAATTGAAAAGTATTCTAGTTAGTTAAATAATGAGATAATTCAGAAAAGAGAGATAAAGGAATTCAGTAATATCAGAATGATGAGAAAAGCATGCAAAAAGGAATCCCTAGTAAAGAATAGTAATATAGAAAAGAACGTGCTAATAGTAAGGAATGTTCATATTTAGATAGCATGAGTTTAGTATGCATAACCTGAGTCCCTTATAGTATAAGTAAATGAAATAAGAAGTGTAACACCATGATTTCTAGCTTGCTTCCTATCATTTCTAAGTCTCACATCATGAATTACACAAAAGGAATGGAAAAATGGCATTAAAATAATGATTATTTTAGCTTTACGTCATGTATAAAAATTTCATTTGGTGTCATGTAGACCATGTGAGCTCATACATTACATTCTCATATTTAACTACATGAACGTAACTCATTTGCATCATCCAAAGTGGCTTACAACTCGTGAAAACTGAAAGGAAGCATAAAACTCATACTTATATTTTTGGCCAAAATTTTGCCATTTCTGTCACAAATTTTGAAAAATCATAACTAATTTTAGAAAAATTGAAATCATGCATTCTTGGCCATTTTGGAAAGCTAACATTTTTATACTAAAAATACATCTAGACCATGGAACACAACACAGAAGACGTTTGACATTTGAAATGGTCCAGAGGTCAGGCTGTCCACTGGTGCTATCACAAAATTCTGCAGAAAACTTCAAAAATGTCTAATTAATTTCACAAAAATAAAATTTATAAAAATAATACCAATCTAGAAAGATGTAGATGTTATCTAGAGGAAAAAAATAACTCCAGACTAGTTCAGGCACGCCCAGATCTTGAAACCTAATCAAACAATACCTGAGGTCAGTTGGAGTGCCTGGTACTAGATAGAATCTTTAAAAATTCATATCTACCTCTTTAGACCTCCAAATGAGGTGCTTTTAGTTTTCACAAGTCATTGGGATGTCTAGTTTCTCCATATAAAATTTTATGATAATTGGACATCATTTGAGCCTTGTGTGATAGATTTCATTTTTGGACCTGAGTGAACAATAACATGACCAAAACCAGAAATTTTACCAACTTTGAAAATTTATCAAATATTCTTCAGACCTAAAAAAATTACGTTTTTTAGCTTTTCAAAAATCTCTCAACAAAAAGTTAGACATAGAAGAAGAGATTATGGTCGATTTTAGCTCCATATGGGATACCAAAATGTCCAAATGACTTTTCTTGGAGTTTAGAACTTTTTGGGCAAGTTTAAAAGCATAATTAGGACTTGTATGAACTGTCTAAATGATCCTAAACCTCATGCATCTCAATTTGACCATTCCACTTTCATTTATACACATGCTTCCATAATGAAAATTTGCCAATACATAACCAAATGTACATATCCATATATACAACTTTAACTTTCATTCATATATGATACATTAGTATAATTACATATATTTATGAGTTCATTGGTCATACACAACATTAGATTACAACATTTGCTACTTGTGTTGCCTTAAAGAAGCAAAAATCATACTCTTGAATGCCATAATCTCATCTTCAAGGTGGTTGGCTTCTATTACTTTGCTTACTTGGTCCACCTAGCATGTTAGATCATTGGAGAAGAGGGGATAAGATTCAAAAAATCTCAATAGCCCATCTCTCATTCAATCATACATAAAAGAAGCAAAACAAGTCTTACAAATGCATCCATGGCATATGGACATATGCAATCATTTAAGAACTAATTTCAAAACTCAAGCAAATCATATATAACATACAAAGGCTTGTCAAGCAAGTAGATTGACCTCACCTATTTACTTGTAGATTTTGGACTTGCTTCACCTATTCTTTAAGAGGTTCTTGGACTCAACATTGCTTCTGGGAGTCAACCTCACTTTTGGAAGACACTTTATTTCATCTCAACCAATCTTAAAGGTTTTTTGCTCATCCTTACCATGGTTAATAGTTCTTGGCCTCACCATACTCAAGTAAACTAATGCAAATATCATAAATATCATTTGAAAAACATAATGCATCATCATGGTACCATGGAGTAAGAGCTCATGCTAGAACATTTTTTGTTATGGCTTAAAATACACATACATAGATTCAAAGACAAGTACAGCAAACAATCATGCATGAGAGAAAAAGGAGTGAGCTACCTTAGAAGTAACTACGCACTTTTTCTCTTGAATCAATGCTCCCTCCTTTGGCCACACACATATAAAGGTGTAGGGATGATTTCTCTTGGCTTAAACATAATTTATGGAAGCCAATTAGGTTCATAGAATTAATTCTAAGGCCACATAACTTACTTAGATACTAGCTTAATCTATAAACCTCATTATGGTTCCATAAATGTACCTAATGAAGCAACACCCCTCAAATAAATTCTAGGCTCCATTATTTTATTTCAAATATGATTATCAACTCCTTTTAAGCCTCTTGGAGTCATCATACAATCAAAATCAAGAGCCTAACTATATGTTGCTCCTTTAGGTCATATTATGGAACATATAAGGTCAACTCACTTTCTATGATTTCTAAACTTTTCCCAAGTCCTCCCCTCAAATCCATTCATCATATATGACTCAAAAAGGGGTTTAGAAAAATTTAAAACTCCCCTTAGCTACCCTAACCCCTCTTGGCTGAACCTATGTATAGTTTTGGCACCCATGGACTTTGTTTTATTTTCTCAAGGGAGGAAGCACATCGTGTGACACCTTGACCTCTAGCTCATACCCAACGTGCTCTCTAGCCCGTATGGCAATGCGGAACTCATAATGGAGACACTTTCTCTACCTTATGCTCACTTTCTCTATGGCACTATGTGTGGGTAGAGCTCCACTTAGAAGTAATATGGACCGGTTGAGCTCTCTCTATCCTTCCTCATACTCAATTACTCTTTTGAGACTTATTTCAATCCCTACTATATGCTTTAAACTCATGGAAAGCAAAAAGGGATTAGAGACATGCATTTTCGCTATGGGCAGATTTTGCTTCATTTCTGGGCTAACTTTGAAAATTCATAACTAAATGCAGAAAAATCGCATCTGCATGATCTGGGTCATTCTAGAACGTTCGAGACGTCTACTTCATGCTAAAAATACTTAGAAGTCTCAATCTCTCACTCATTCTGCGTTTGACATCGAAATAGTTCACTGGTCAGAGGGGACTTCTTTGCTGTCACAGTTTACTGATATGGACTTTGAAAATGTCTAACGAATTCCACAAAAATACAATGCTCATAAACTCTATCTCTATGGAAAGATGTGGATGTTAGCTAGAGGAGAAAAATATCTCCAGATCAGTCCACCAAGCCAATTCCCCGAAAACCGATGAAACAGTACCTCGGGTCTGGTTGGGGGTCTGATTCTGGGCAGGAACTTCGAAATTGCATAACTTCCTCTCTGGACCTCTAAATGAGGTGTTTCCAGTTCCTACAAGTCACTGTGACCATCTAGTTTCTGTGTATAAAATTTCGTAGCCATTGGACTACGTTTGCCCCTCGGATGACATGATTTCAAAACTGACCAAATGAACAGTGATTTTCTGAAATCCGAATTTCTGATGTCAACTTTGAGACATCATAGAAAATGCTATAGACCTCTATTTGACATGAACTCTAGCTTCCCAGAAAGCTCTAAACATAATCTAGCTACATGTCAAATCTCATAGCTAAAAGAGGTCATATGGCTATTCCATGACATCATGTGCAAAGAGGCCCTTTCTTGGCCAAAAGTGTGGCTAATGGGGTCCAATCTTAAGTTTTCTACTTCTATGACTCTTTGAGCACATGAGAAAGCTTCTATAGGAGCTATCAATCATGCCTCAAGTGTCTAATAACTCAAATTGGGGAAACTCACTACCCCATGCCCACTTATGCACCCATATTTACTAGGCTATCATTGGTTCTTTCTCATTCAACCATGCTCTTTCATTCATCATAAACCTCATTCTCATACATTCATCATTAATATATACATGGTTTTACAAAACTATGAGGAACTACATCATATAAATCATTTACATCTCATGTACAAGATCCATATACAAGAATTCTTTACATTCTTCTTCATCTCTATCCCTAGCCTCATGCTTGGTGGTGGTTGTTCCCATCCCTTATCTCACTTGGGCCACCTGGCATGGTTGGATGATGGAGAGGGAGGGTGAGATTCAGAGAATCTCAGTAGTTCAACTCTCATTCAAACATACATACATTGCATGCAACAAGTCTCATTATGCATGTATGGCATGTTAGCATATAAAACATGATGAAAAACATTTAAAACATGTGAAATGGCCATGGATAACATTTATGAGCTCGCTGAGTACTTGGATCGGCCTCACCCCTTCCCTTATGGCTTTTGGATTTGCCTTCCCATACTTTAGAGGTACTTAGACTCACCCTTACTCTTTGGGAGTCTACCTCACTTTTAGGAGACATGGCTCAACCAACTTAGGGCTTCGGCTCATCCTCACCTTGGCTATAGGGTTATTGGCTTTTCCATTTCCTCAAGCAAACCAATCAAACATTTAAAACATCATCTCAATCATAACATATAATCATGCTAACACACTTCTCATAGCTCATATTATTCATACACACAAGCAAGACAATGTAAACACACAATTATGCATGAGAGAAAGTGGAGAGAACTACCTTTGCTGGCTATTTACTACTTGCTCTGTCAATGGTCTCCTCCCTTGTTGGTTTCACAACAACTTCTAGGTGGGAGAGTTTCTCTTGAGCCTAACCACACAAAAGCATGGAATCAATACTTCAATACTCAATTCTTAAGCTAGGGATCACTTCTAATCAGCTCTACTGAGCTTCTCACTCTAGGTCTTTTCCTCTCACTAGGGTCCATGAGCTATCCCTCTCTTTTCTCAACTCTTAAGAAGAGAAAGCAAGGAAGAGAAGGCTACATGACTTCTAACCTCCCTTAAGAGTGGTTTTCCACTCTCCCTCCTCTGAACCAAGCTCAAAACATCGCTACTTTAACTATTAAAACCGTGGGAAGAGAGGGGAAGGGGAGAAGAGTAACATGCTAAGAGAAAAGCCATGGAATTCCTTACCTTTCTTGTTCTTCCTTCCTCTCCTAAGCTTCTCTCTCTCTCCTCCGCCCGTTTCTCTCTCTTAAAGTGAGCTTAAGTCGGTTACAGAGTAAAAGGATGAGTTGGGATGGTTTAAAATGTCAAATTCTCTATTTTCACGCTTTTCCGGACTAACCCTCGCTATAGCGAGCCATAACCCTCGCTACGGCGAGCTCGAATAAGTCCCAGAACTCTGCCTTCGCTATGGCGTTCGCTACGGCGAGCAACTCCCTGGATTTTGTATGGGGGTGCCCGAAATCGCTATAGCTAGAAGCTTTCTCGCTATAGCTAGAAGGCAGTCTCGCTATAGCGAGCAGGTACATTCGCTATAGCTAGGCTGTAGCTAGCAGACTTAGAAAATTTTCAGCTTCCAAAAATTTTCAGCTTTTCTTTTCCTTCCTTTTTCTTTTCTCATTTCTTTTCTATTTTCTTTTTCTTGGCTGTTACACATTGGGAGACTTCTAGGGATCTTAGGAGCTTAATTAAACTCTTATTTAAGTCTAGGAATCATTGTACAAAATTAGATTTTACAAGGTATACTTGAAACCCTAGCAATTGCATCATGAAATCTAATGGCTAGTTTGTTGTTTTCTTTGCATATTCTTGTTCGTCTCTCTCAAATTCCTAAGATTCACCCTTGGTTTAGTTGAAAACTTGACTCCCTAAGGCTGACCATATATAGGTCAAAATACTCATAAAAGAAGGGAGGAAGAAGATCAAGTGGAAAGATTGCATGATACCTTGATTTCCATAGTTTCTTTTACTTGCTCTTCACCTTCCTTGGCTTCCTCACCTTAATTTCAAAATTTTTCCTTAATTTCTCCCTTAAAATAGATTTATAAACTTCAGCAAAATCATAGGAAACAAAGGAGAATGGAAAAGGGATTTGGAAGGAATAAAGTATAGAAAACTACTAAGAATCCATACCTTTTTTGTTTTAATTTCTCCTTCTTCTTCTCTCCTTTTGGTGCACTTGAACCCTAGCTCTATACTCTAAATTTGGGCAGAACAATATGAATCTATGTAAGTGTGAGAGTGGAGCGCCACTTATTTATAGGTGGGAGAAAGAAACACTTTTCAAAAATTTTCATTTTGCCTTTTATTCTTAGCATTTTCGTTTCTACTTCATTTTAGCTACATTTTGAGAACCGTCTTTTCCATTAAAAAATTTAGGTTCCCAATTTAGTAAAATACCTTTGGAATCACTCAAATCGGAGCTAAAATATTATTGAACGAATCCGTCAAAGTTCAAGTACATTGACATTGAAAAACATCCACCAGAGGGGATTTAATTATCCTAGGGCTTCTCATAGTTTTCAAGGCCTCTGAGAACCTCAGAGAACTCAAAAATTTTATTTAAAAAGGATTTATGTATGAATTCCAAAATTTGCTTAAAATTATGAAAATGCCATTACGTTTCGTAAATTTTCGTAAAAAATTGTTTCTTCATTTAAGCTCTATTTTTTTTCCCATCTAAGCCTAGAATTCTCATTTTTGGAGTCTAGAATATTACTAAAATTTTTTGGGACCTCAACTAATTCATTTCGGAGGACTTGCTTTGAAAATGCACTTGTTTTCGTTATTTAACGAAAATCAAACATTACAAGAAAGGACCAGTACATAACCTCTCTCTTGCCAAGGCACTCAAAAGCAGAATACGGGCATATTCAAAAGTTGTAAGATATGAGAGGAAAGATAGCATGAGTACAAATAAAGCAAAGTAAGCAGTAAGAGTAAGAAAAAAAAGCCCAAGTAAAAAGGGGGCTAAAGTAAGGACCTAAAGATCCTATAAAGGGTAGTAAAGAAAAGTTAAAATGCTTTGGAGTATCAGTATGATGGGATCCTAAAAAATTAGATGACATAAAACCCACTTTGCATGAAGAGCATGACGTACTTCTGAGTTTAGCCTCAGTTATTATGAGCAATGGTCACCGACTTAGTGAGTATGTGTTCTACTATTAGATATAGTAATCTTAGGTTTTAACGTCTCCTAGAGATGGATCGCAGTAGAACTTAGCATAACACAGTGGGTTGCAGTAGACCCTAACAAGGCTTTGAGAGGTCGCAGTATATCTAAGGGTAGCAGCAGATCCCACAGAGTTATAGAGAGCCCTAATCACAGCATAATAGTTCTTTAGTGAGATAACAGCCTAAGATAGTTTTTATAGAGCATTTAGTCTCAAAGGCCAATACTATTTCAATTAGCTCTTATCTCAGAGACTAGAGACCTTTTGAGTCTAATAGACCGTTGTCACAGAGATATGGACGCTTTACTCAGATAGTCAAACTACTGACTAGATCTCTTGAGAGATGAGCATAAGATGGGATGAGGAAAGTAAGAAAGTAGCTTTCCAGAGTTAAACCTAGATGAACCACTACCTAGTAGATATTGGCCCTGACCAAAGGATAGAAAGATTCCTACATATTAAACTATATATTCAGAAAGGGGTCAGGTGCAGTTTATATGAGGTAAGTGGTATAGTATGTCTTTAGTAATCGAAACTATGAGTATAGTTAGCATCCCACCAACATTCAGTAGTCGTCAATGGTAGTAGCTCTTCGATGCCAGTATGAGACACATATGTTAGGCCTATCAATTTTGAGATGAGGGACTATAAAATGTCATTATAAGTGAGCAAAGAGAGTGAGGAAAAGTCCTGGCCTACAGAGATAGATGTATTAGTAAACAAAGATAATGAGATCTTACGAGAATCCATTAGGAGATGGTACAAGAGATTTGATACTAAATAAATTACCTCCCAAGATATGTAAATGAGTCTACTGAGAAGACTGTTAACTCCTACGAATGGGTTAAGACTAAACTGATATTATTAGTAAGCTCTCCTAGGATCCATCTCCAGAGTTAGAAACTTCTTTCTCTTATAAGAAAAACAGGCATGTAGTCTATAACAATAGAGCCTTCATTAAGAGCTAGTAATGAAAATTCCCTAGCTAAGAGAAAAACTCAAACGAGTGAAATCGCTGAGAAAAACATATAGAGCCAGGAAGAAAGGAAAGAAAAGAAGCAGTTAGCCAGAATATAAAAGAGTAAGAGGAAAGTGTACCCTTAAATTTTAAGGACAAAATTTATTTAAGGGAGGAGAAATGTAACATCTAGTCCCTCCATAAATGTGAGAAATGTGATGTTCGGTTTCTCCGTAAATGTAAAAAATAGGTCAGATATAAAAGGAAGTCCCTAAAATAGAAGGATTTGGAGCCAACTAAAATTAGAATAAAATTTTAAATAATGTAAAATGAGGATTTGAGCCTTGAGTTGCTCAGAAACCAAGGCTGGAGTGATTCAAAAAATTTATCAAAATACTAGTGGCATTTTTATAAATATAAGAACTTTTTAAAAAACTCATAGGAAGACTTTTTAAATGAAAATGTTGAGTTCTTCAGGATTCTCAGAGGCCCTGAAAACCATGAGAAGTCCCAAGATAGTTAAAATATTTTCAATGGACTTTTTTAATGCCTGTTGACCCAAACTTTGACTGATTCATTCGGAAAGGTTTTAGCTCTGATTTGAGTGATTCCAAAGGCATTTTATTTAATTGAGAACCTAAATTTTATGATGGAAAAGATGATTCTAAAAAAGGAGTAAAAATGAGCATAAACGGAGTAAACAGACACGTAGGGGCAAAATGATTATTTTGAAAAACTGTAAAAGAGGCTTCTTAAGTAAGATTACACTTCATCACCTTCTCCAAGCTTCCATTTGCAAAAAAATGGGCAGCAATGGCATGACATTAAGAGGGGAGAGAGAGAAGAAGTTTAAGCTTCCATTTAGGTAAATAAATGGCCTAATTTCATCCCGTGCTAGTTAGGTAAGTAAACCATAGTTAATCATGAGGTAAGCTTCAAAATTGGGTTTCATGTTGAATCTTCAAAGTCTAAAATTCTCACTTCCCTCTTCACTTATCAAGCTGCATAAAGTAAGATCTAAATTAAATTTAAATTATAGAAGCTTAAGTTAAAATACCTAGATCCAAGGTTAGTGATGATGATGATAGGAAAGTAAAGGTAAAATTAGGGTTTAGTTATTAAAGGGTGTATTTGGTTAAACTAACAATTATGATATTAATTTAATAGTTATAATAATAATTTCAAGTTGGATATAATTCTATCTGGTATCATAAAGACTCTTTTATTCAGAGTTCAATCATGAACAATCAGGGAAAGGACTTTTACTATTAGTCCTTATCAGTGAGTGTATAAATAACAATGTGGCACTTTCATTTGATTTCACCCTATTGCTTTTCCTAGCCAACTTTCATTTTCATTTTTATATGCTATATATTCTTAAGGGAAAAAAATCCTTAGTTTAAAACCTTCAACTAAGTTTTGTGTTGTAGATATACATGTATGTAAAGAATGTGGTAATAATGTGATGAATGAATGTCTTGAGCTATAGCTATTTATAGATAAGAGTTATAGTATAAAGAACATATGAAGTGGACATTTTGTACTTATTGCATGGAAACTGTGTAATATGTGAAAAGAGAATGTATGGGGTAATATTGTGTGATTTAGAAATTTAAAATAATTCTTAAAGAGTTGAATGAATGATTTACGAGGGGTCATGGGCCTAGAGAAAGCCAGAAGAAATTATGAGAAACTAAAATTTGAACCGTTTGGTTAATGAATAAGGACCTTAAAGTAAAGTGAATTGAGGCAAATTAAAGATAGAATGCTAAATAAATCATCTAGAAATGAGGTCAGTAAACCAAGGATGGCCCAAAATTGGAGTTGAAACAGCTAAATGGAATGAATCGAAATGCAGTGGAAAAATTGTAATTTCTAGTCACTTTTTTGAAAATTTAAAAGAGGAAGCTTTAAATGAGAAAATTGAGTTTACTATGGTTCTCAGATGTCCTAAAAACCATAGGAGCTCCTAAAATGGCCTAAACCCCTCTGGTATACATTTTAGATCATTGGCTAATTGAAACTTTAATTCAATAGTTTGATAAGGTTTTAAATCTAATTTAGCTAAAATCAAAGTCATTTTATGAATTAGAAAACCTAAATTTCATGATGGAAAATACAGTTCTAAAAAAGGAGTTGAAATGAGCTCAAATGAAGGAAACAAAGTTTAAGGGCAAAATTGGAATATTGAAAATTTGTAAAACCCTCGCTTCTTCATATAAATAGCCCTTTCCACCTTCTTCTTCTTCATTTGCATGAAATTTTTAACTTTAAACTAGACCCAAAGGACACCCTAAATAGCACAAAAACTTAAAGGAGATTGAAGCCACCTAAGGTAAAGAAACTTAAGGAATTTACTTATGATGTTCTTCTTGGCTCATTTCCATTCTTTCTCCACTTCTTCTCTATGGTTTTGACATCTCAAAGAAAGGTGTTTTGAATTTAAAACCATGGAGAAAAGGGCCTTTAACAAGGAACCAAACACACTAAATTAACCATCATGAACAGCCATTTCATTTGATATATGTTTTAGTATGGAAGATTACTTCTCCTTGTCTCCCCATTATCCTATAGGTTCGGCCACCATGGGAGAAACATGGGAGGGGCTACTTTTTCATTGAATCATGCTAGGAATTAAGGTTTTGGAATGTGGAGGATAAGATTTTTCCATTAGAACAAAGTAAGAAGCCATGGAATGCATAATTGGAAAATTAGGGTTTTTATTGCACCTAGGAATTTATGAAATTTTCTAATGATGATTTAACTTATGTAAGAGCATATTTGAGTTCATAAGAGATCTATGAAGCTTCATGGATGTCAATTTCCTAAGAGAAATGAATGAAACTCCATTGGTGGGCATATTCATGGGTGTCTCAACCAAGCTCCATTTAAAGTACCTAGGGAGAGTTTTCTTTAATTCTAAGGATAAAAATGGTCTAGATATGAATTATAAATAATAAAGGAACTATTGGTTTGAATTTAGGAACCATAGTTTAAAAGTTGGAAGTTTAAGGTTTCATTATATATAAAAAAGTAACTTAGTGTTAGGCTCCTTAATTTGAGTTTGTGATGACTCTAATGAGTTTAAATGGAGTCATGTAACTTAGATTGAGTGAGAAATTAGAGCCAAGATGATGAATTATATGAGTTGCTTCATTATGCTACAATAGAGAGCCATATGAATGCCTAGAACTAGAAGTAGCTTATATAAGGCTTGTGTAAAGAGAGAAATGATTCCATTGATATCATTGTGTCTTGTTTAATGTGTCTAGGCTAAGGAAATCAAACTTATCCTAAGTGTGCTTGTGAGGTCGAGGCAAGGAAGTGTGAACCAAAAAGGGAATTTTGTGCTTTTTGAGAAAGGTAACTCTTCATCTATTCTTGTATACTTATATTGGTTGTTTGATTGTCATTGATTGCTCGTATGTGTGTTTAAACTATGGAACATGCCTATTGCTATTGGTTTAATTATATGGTATCATTATGTTTCATAAAATTCATTTGGAATTAGCTCTTAATGGATAAGATTGTGTTAAAAGTCTTTTGAATTAGGCGAGATAAAGCCATAACTCCCTAAATAAGAGTGAGACAAGGCCAAAAGTCTTATGAAATGAGTGAGGCTAAGTCAAAAGTTCCTAATATAGGTAAGGCTAATCCAAAAGTCCCACATAATTGGGTGAAGTTAGATCAAAGGTCTCTAGAACTTGATTTTGACTTCCATAGATCCATTTGATTTCATGAATATGATTATGTTTGATATTTGGATGAATATGATATATGCTTCTTTTCTTTGACATGATAACACGCCATATAAGTGTACTTGAAGGATGTTTGAGCTATTGGAATTTTTAGAATCTCACTCCTCCCTATATTATCTTTAACCATGTCTAGGGAACTCTCAAGGAGCAAAGAATGGAGACTAACAACCATGATGTGTGCTACTTTGACAATAATTTAGCAAATTATGTAATATATTGTCAAAGAGGATTTATACTTGTTATTTGTGTAATGTAAACCTTCACACACTTGTAAAAATATGAGATTATATTGTAAATGGCAACTATGGTTATGGAAATGCAAGAATATTTGATTCAGGTATTTGCGTGGCATGAAAAATGTATGTATAATGCCAAGTGGATAGGTAAAATTTAGATGCATGATGTTTAGGACTTGTTGAGATGGTTTTATATGTTGTGTTTTATGTTTTGGACATGCTCAAATGGTCACTTATACTGAGGAAAGCCATTTTGGACCATTTGGTATCCATAATATACCCTTTTGAGCCATAATCTACCCTTAAATCGAAACTAGACAAATGAACAAATTTTGACATGAAATTTGGTATGAATTTAGATCTCATTGAGAGCTTTTTACAAAATCAAAGAAAACAATTTTTAGAGCTCTGTAGAATTTCTTATGATTTTTCAAAATTGGCTAAAAAATACAGAAAATGCCTGTGCACAGTTCACTTGGTAAGTTCTGGTTTTTCATGTATTTGAGGGGACAAATAAAATCCAATGCTCATGACATTTTATGGACCTATATTTGGCATTATAAGATTTTCATAGCCACTAAGATCACTCAATTTGGAGTTGTATATCTCAAAATATGCATTTCCAAAATTTTAGGTTTGCATATGCACAAAAATCTTACAATGGTACTATTCCATTGAATTTTGTTAGCTCATATGAATTTGTTTTGATCTAAAATTTTTACAAATGTAGTTTATGTCATGAACTTTCCATAATGTCCTTATTTGTGTGATTTGGAGTTCTTTAACTCAAGATATGAATTTTTGAAATTTGTGACAAAATTATGGATGCATGAGAATGAATGCAACTTGTGCTAAGTTGGGATGCATACCTAAAACCTGAGTTCCTTGTTTCTTTTTGTGATGTTTTTTGATTGAGAAAATATATTGACATCAAATTTTGAAATTGATAAGTTGAAATGGTGCATTAAAGCTAAAATGGAATAATTGCACCTTTAATATCAATATTTTTTGCTATTAAAAGTGTTGAAATTATGAAAAAGGTTATCGTAAGCACTATGTAATGTAAATATTGTGCTATCACATTATGGTATGATATATGGCATGTGAATTGCAAGTGGTAATGCTTACATTTGCATATATGTGTATATAAGCCAAGTGATGAGAATGGTCAAACCTTTATTCTTTTTCATATTATTATTAAATTATCTCTATTTTAAAAGGTTTCTATTATATTTGTTTTATTGATTTATTGGTTCTATTTTAGTTTCCTTCCATTATTTTTTCTTAATTGTTTTTATAAACCTAATCTATAGTTGACTGAAACCAATTCATAGGTAACTTGAGACTAATTTATAGTTAACTTAAAGTTTTATTTTGCTTATATATATTTTTTTTAAATTTCTCTTATGTATTTAATCTTATTATACTTTAAAAGTGATGGATGGGACCTAATTAGAGCACTAAGTGCACATTGTGGAGATGTGATATAATATATCCACTATATAGTGGTACTCAATGGTGAGATAATGTGATGGAAAATATGTAGTGGCATTATTTGAGATACACCATATGGTAGCACTTGGTGGCACTGATTGTGATATGTCTACCATGTGGTGACAATTAATAGTTGTTATATTGTGATATAATACAATGGTGATGTGTGATATATCTTGTGATATGTACACTGTGTGGCAACATGGTGTGGTGATGGCTTTTTCCACTAGCACCTTTTTCAATTTATATTTGCAAATTTTAAATTTTAATTTAAATTGAAGAATTGTTATCAAAGTAATTTGATGTATTTTGTTTATAAATTGAAATATGGTCAAATTAATTATTGAAATACGCTTGATTCAAGAATTAATTTGATCATACTTCAAATTTTAAAAACTCTAATGTATGCTTGTTTCCCCTTTTCATACACTTAATTTATTATTTATGCATTCATTGAATCAATGATAGACTTATTGTACTCCTTATGTCTATTTTGTTTTTCATATTATCAAGTAATAGACTGAAGAGCTCTAGGACTTGCTCACTTCCTAGATGCATTTGGTATACACTTTTGGTTAATGGTTGTATGAGAGTCTTGGTGTTTTGTACAGTCCTTATAGCCATAAGATTATGAAGTGGTAGAATCTTGTATGCAATTAGGTGTTTGGCTAGCAGACCTTAGATACAAAGAAGCTATTATTATTGAATCCAAGTTATGGAGTTTAGAGTCGTAGTCCTTGTGTTAGTCTAATTTCATTTTCTAGGTTGGTTAAAATAATCATTTATGTATGCTATATTTTATAGTAAGAAAAATGCTACTAAGAAAGAGGATGACACCTAAAAGATATGTTCTTAATAAGGCTTTTAGTTTGCATTATGACATTGCTTCAGCTCTTAGAGGTTAAGGGTATAATGGTAGTAAAAGTCATAGACATAATGATAACTGTAGACCTATTAAAGATTAAACATATAAGACTGCTAGAGCAATGGGAGATGACATGTATAATGTTAGACAAGTAGATCCAACTTAGTTAACCTCATTATTTGAATGCATGAGATGCAATAGATTATGAGGGAAATGATAGGTATGATGGTCTAACAACAACAATAGGGAAGAGAATAATGTGTGGACTTGAGCCTATGCAAAAAGCTAGGCCAGAGGTGGCACCATAAATGAGGGAAAATGATATATATTTAACAAAATTTATGAAACTCAAACCTCTTTTATTTTCAAGTATAAAGGAAAGGGAGGACATGTAGTGATTTTTGGATGAGATAGGCTGATTATGCAAAGCATTGGGTTGTTCCCTAATTAAAATAGTGGAATTAATAGACTTTCATCTAAAAGGTATGTCTTAAAGTTGGTTTGAGACTATTATACTAAAAAGGCCATAAGATTCACCTAATCTAGGTTGGAAAAAATTTACAAAATTTTTTATAAAGTTTTTCCTCCCACAAAGCATTAAAGATGCTAGAAAAGAGAATTTGAAACATTGAAACAAATAAAGAACATGTCGATAAATGAATATGATAAGTTGTATGCACAGTTATCATGTTATACTTTGCACTTGGTGGCTACTAAAAAACATAGGCTAAACGATTTGTCAATGGCCTCTTCGATTACTTGTTCCAATTAGTGGCAAAAATGTGATATGAAATCATTGAGTGTGTGAGGCTTTTTGAAGCATTTAGTAAAGAAAGTATAAGTGCATTAGAATCTCATAAACGACAATGAATAAAAAGTGCTTGAAATGGTCATTAGGGCTGAGGTGGCAGTTGTACATGAAGAGAAATTATAGTGGGCTATCAGGGTCATTAAAGAAGCATCCAACCTCAAGGAAGCTATAGTGGACACTTTTCTAGTATAGTTTCAGCACAGTGGAAATGATCCGTCATGTATCTCTGAGCCAAGTCATGGCAAAAGGCCACCATTTGGGACTATTCGTTGTTGTCCCAATTGTACTCAGACCCATATTAGTGTTTGCTATAAATTAGGAAAAGTATATTATTGTTATGGTTAGCAAGGCCACCTTAGAGAGATTGTCTGATGTTATCAATGTAGCCATCCTTTAGTCACACATCTAATCCTGTAGTGCTACCACCATTTTTAATCCAAGCAATGCCTTTGAGGCAGATTGGGGGCCCTAGAGACCAAAGTTCTAGCAAGGCATAGTAGTGGTAGAGACTTTGGTGCCAAAGGTTAAGGGTAGACTGGGAAAGGCTAGGCCTATATTTTTGCTATGACTTATCAGGATGCCTAGATGTTCCATGCAGTAGTTGTAGGTATACTTTCAATTTGTACTTTTAATATGCATGCATCATTTAACCCTAGGACTATGCATTCTTTTGTATATCCTTTCTTCACTTTGCAATTTGGTAAAGATGCAACTTATTTAGATGAGCCATTAATGGTAACCACATAAATGGGAGACTTGATTATAGCCTACCATATATATAACTCATATGGAATTTTAGTATAAGGCAGTAAGTTATTAGTTGACTTGGTAGTCCTTGATATGATGAACTTTGATGTGATTTTAGGAATGGACTAGTTATCTTTTTGTCATGCTATGTTTTATTATTATAATGAAGTAATGAGATTTAAATTACCTGAAAGAAAAATCTTTAACTTTTAAGATGACTAAAGTTTGGTGCCTAATAATCTAATTTTTGTTATGGCTACTAAAAGATTATTAATAAAAGGATGTAAAGGGTATTTGGTTACGGTTAGAGACATGCGAGTAATAAGACTAAGTCTAAAACATGTGCCTATAGTGTGTGAATATCTTAATGCTTTTCTGGAAGAATGGTCAGGTTTACCTCTATATTAGAAGATTGAGTTTTGTATAAACTTGATTCCTAAAACTCATCTTATATTTATACTCCTATACCATATGGCTCCTGCAGAATAGCGAGTAATGAAAGAGCAATTACAAAGCTTCTTAACAAAGGTTTCATATGCCTTAGTTCTTTTCTATGAGGTGCTCTTGTGTTATTTGTAAAAAAAAAAAATGTTTTTATACAATTGTGTATTGATTATAGATAGTTGAATAAGATGACTACAAAAAATAAGTATCGATTACCATGGATAGATGATTTCATTGACCAAGTTCGAGGGGCTTATTGTTTATCTAAAGTTGATTTGAGATTTGGTTATCACAAGTTAAAATTAGAAGGGAGGACATC
Source organism: Erythrophleum ivorense (assembly GCA_026724425.1). NCBI lineage: Eukaryota > Viridiplantae > Streptophyta > Magnoliopsida > Fabales > Fabaceae > Erythrophleum > Erythrophleum ivorense. The sequence goes on along the minus strand of JAIUCV010000003.1, from coordinate 20,936,087 downwards.
TCAAAGACCACCTTTAGGACTCATTGTGGGCATTAAGAGTTCTTGGTTATGTCATTTGGGTTTACAAATGCCCCAGCAACCTTTATCGATTTGATAAATCAAGTTTTGAAACCTTTTCCAGACTACTTTGTAATTGTTTTCATATATGACATTCTTATGTACTCAATAAGCAAAAAGGAATGTGAGCAGCATTTAAGAATGTCCTTGCAAACCCTAAAAGAGCATCAATTGCATGCTAAATTCTCCAGGTATGAATTTTTGTTGGATAGTGTGGCCTTCTTAGGACACACAATATCCAAGGATGGGAAAAGTGTAGATTCAAAGATGGTACATGTAGTTCAAAATTGGCCTTGACCTATTACAATGACCAAGATACATAGCTTTCTTGGTTTAGCAAGATATTATTGTAGGTTTGTTAAAGATTTCTTCAAGCTTGCAAGCCTTTTATTTAGGTTGATAAGAAAATGAGAGTAATTTTAGCGAATGAATGAATAGGAATCTAATAGCTAAAGGATTGTCTAACTTAAGCTCTAGTGTTGACTTTTCCCTTTGGTAGTTATGGTTATACAATCTATTATGATACATTAAAGGTTAGTTTAGGTAGTGTATTCATGCAACTTGGGAAGGCGATTGCTTATGCATCTAGGCAACTTAAGAAATGTGAATAGATTACCCAACTCATGATTTATAAATGGTTGTAATTATATTTGGTTTGAAAATATAAAGGCACTACTTGTATAGTGAGACTTGTGAAATTTACATTGACCACAAGGATCTTAAGTATATCTTTCAACAATAAGAGTTGAACTTTAGACAAATGATGGTGGAGCTTTAATGAACTATGATTATAATATTTTGTATCACTCTGGCAAAGCCAATGTGATTACTAATGCATTGGATAGAAAATCTATAGGTAGCTTAGCTTACATAACAAAGGTCAAAAGGCTGATCATGGAAGAATTTCATAAGCTTGTTTAGTGTATGATACGATTTAAGATTTCAAGGTCTAGTTCACTGGTAGCTCATATGTAAGTTCAATGAATTTTAGTGGGTAAAATTAAGATCATCAAGATCATGACCTTTAATTAAAGAGGATTTTAGAAGAAGTCTGATAAAGGAAGCTACAGGAGTTCTTAATAGACTCTAAAGGTGTTTTGTGACATCATCACAAGTTATGTGTACCAAATATGAAACATTTGTAATAGAAAGTATTAGAACAAGCTCATCATTCAACTTATACTCTTTAATCAAGATCTAATAAGATGCATTAAGATTTAAAGGAATTGTATTGGTAGAAAAGAATGAAGAAAAATGTGGCAGAATTCAAATTTAGATGTCTAGTGTGTCAGCAAGTAAGAGTTGAACACAAAAAGCTAACAAGTTTACTTAACAAATTGAAATACCTAAATGGAATGGGAAAGATTCATTATGGATTTTGTAACTAGCTTGCCAAAAACCCTTAAGGGTTATGATTCAATATGGGTGATTGTGGATTGCTTGCCCAAGTCTATGCACTTCTTGCTATAAAGACCACTTACAACATGACTTAATATGCTAAGCTTTACTTGGATGAGATTGTCTCTCTTTATGATTTGTTAGTGTCTATTACTTTAAATTGTGGATTATAATTCACAATTGGGTCTAGAAGTCTTTTTAAGAAATGTTAGGTACTTGTTTAGATCTAAGTGTAGCTTTTCATCCTCAAATGAATAGGTAGTTAGAATATACAATTCAGATATTAGAAAATATGTTATATGCATGTGTATTAGATCTTAGTGGGAGCTAGAACAAGTACTTGGTTTTGATGGAGTTTACTTATAATAATAGTTATCAATCTAGCATTTAAATGGCACTTTAGAGGCATCATATCATAGGTGTTATAGATCACCGATCAATTGGTTCGAAGTGGGCAAGTTTAAACTTTTAGGCTCATATTTGATTTAGGGCTTAGTACTTTGCAAGTGTTCACCTTGTCTTCCATATATCTATGCTTTGGAAGTACATGCCATGTCCTTCTCATATTCTTCAACCTTAATCAATACAATTAGATAAGTAGCTTTCTTATAAAAAGCAACTAATGGCCACAGTAGATAGACCAGTTAAGAGGTTGAAAAATAAAAAAGTAGCTTCGTTTAAAGTAACCTATGTGATATGGTTGTTTAGTTATTTGTAAGGTGGTACCATATATGTGATAAGGTGGTACCATATATATATGTGGTGGTACCATATATGTGATATGGTAATAAGATATGAATAGAGAAAATCACTTGAAAGTGACCTATAGCATATACCATATATGTGATATGGTTGTTTAGTTATTTGTAAGGTGGTACCAAAAGGTGAAAAATAGAGTCATCATTCATAGATATTAAGCCAATTTATGTTATGAAAGTCAGTGAGGTGAAATCAAAACTCTATGACGTTATCTTATTAGATTAGATTAATTAAAAACTTGAATTTCATTGCCAGTTGACCTGGTACTTTGATTTTACTATTACTACTTGTCGACTAGTGTGCTTATCAGTGTCATTTTAGCCAAATCAGATTTTATGTAGTTTACATGCGGAGCCTATGTCAAAATCTTCAGAAAATGGTTGTAGATATTGTTTATAAAGATTTTTCAAAGTGGTGTACATGTTCTGTATTTGTTCAGTTTGAGGGTTACGGGGTCGGGTACCATTTTGCTCCTGCGCCAGTCACATGCTCTGTTTGGGCCGTGACAAGTTCATAGAGCATAAAGCAAACCTGAAGAGTCTCCTGACTCTTTATAGATGAGAGTTGAAAATGCTAGAGTAATTGCCCTATTGTCAAAAATACATATTGGGGAAAGTGATGTGAGCTCGTTGGCTAAGCAAAGTACGGTACCCAAGGAATCTGAACATAATGCCCCTTAAAATTACTAACTTGGCTAATGGACTATTTATGTACTAATTGACAGCGGCTTATGTGAAAATTATATTAAATTTTGAGGCACCAAATTAAAAACTAAGTGGAAGTATAGCGACCAAATTAAAATGTATGGGGACTGCATATATAATTTAACTAACAAATAATTATTCAAACTCCACGATATTGAATGGGAGTTCTAATACCCAAATAATGATACCTATACTTACAAGGTAAAATCTTTTGTATACTCCTATCATCATAGGAGGGAAAAAAGAAAGAAAGAAAAAGAAAAAGAAAAAAAAGGCCCCTATTGTTGTTAAATAGTGGAAAAAAAGAATTTCTAAGCCATGGATGAAAGTGTCCAAGATCAGTCATTTAATTCGCTGCCATCTGGGTTCAATCCAATCTCTTTGAGAACCTCTGGGCACTGAGGAAGAGGTTCCTTCCTTAGGAAACCAAGAGGGTTTGCATTGCGAAGCTGGGCTTGAATGCCATTGTTATGTGTGATGGTAACCTTTGCAGCCTGTTGCAGATGATTGGTTTGGTCCCAGTCTGCGCAGTCTTCCCTGCTGCTCTTCACAAGCACAACCTCGCAAACCTCCTCCGCGTGGTCTCCGTCCACCTTAATTCTGTACTGCCCGTTTTCGTCAGTCGTCGCCTCTTTATTCAACGTTATATTGTTTGGGTTCTGAAAATCCTTGCACTCCAAGCGCACCTTAGCACCTTCACCATTGACACACTTTATGAATACACAATTCTTACTCATAGGGGAAAGTTATATGATTTTTATTTTATTAAACACTTTGTAATGTCGTCTCTTTGGCCTAACATTTGAGTTCGAATCCCAGTTTTTCAATTTAGAGATTTTCCAATGTAATGAATCACATTTTATTAAATAATCTGTCTAGAGAACTGTTTAATGAGAGGGAAATTTGTTAGAAACATTAAAGGGGTATAATTTTGAAAAATAAATTGAAATTACTTCATTCTCGTCTCCTCTTTTTCAAGAATTTTCAAATACGATTAATTAAACATTCTGGTCCATTATCCTTCAGCTTAAAATATCCTTACAGGAAAAAGAACAAATCCATTTGTGTTACCCAAACTGATTAGCTAAAACAATTAACCGATTAAGAATTGCAGGATAAAAGGATAGTTTCATTCAATCCAACTGTTGTACATAATAAATTTGAGGCGGAAATATATACCCGCCATGGGCTCGCTGAGCTTGGTGACGAATTGAACGTTGCACGTGTCACAATAAACTGTGCCCTGCACAACGAGCTCCTCTCCGAAAAAGTCTTGGCCATAAGCGGAATCGAAGAAGGACAAGAAGCAAAGGGCGGAGGCAAAGATGAATATGGTAGATTTGGCCATTGTGAATCCTGGTTTAATTTGCCTTTGATGTCAATAAGATCGGAGATTTGTTTGGGTGGACTATATATACGAATGGAGTTAGTGCCTGCTTTTCATACTTGAAATAGGTCAAGCTACTATTTTTGCCTCTTTAAACTCTGAGGCTGTCATTAATTTTTTTTTTTCCTCCCCAAACTTTTCAGTGTTTTTGTGATGATCCGCTCTTTTCCCCTTTTTATGTGTGCCTAATCAGGGTCTCAGGTGCCGTTGCTAATTAATAGTGTCTCGTTAACCATCAATATATATGAGTTTGATAAAAAGAAAATTTAAAGAAGATAAATTAACTTATAAATATATAAGGTATATATTTGTTTGGTATCCTCAAGTTTGGCTCAATTTCACTTTGTTACACTATAGTTTAAAAGTTGGCAATCAAGTGATCTATTGTTAAATCATTTGGACCTTGGTACCACATGGTATCATTTTGTTAATTCTTTGATGAAAATTAGCACGTTCACAACATTTACACCAGAATTTCTTCAATTTATCCAAATTTCATTCCCAAATGCCCTGATTTGGTTAAAATTAATATTTAGAAAACCTAATCCCGTAACTCTTTGAAAAGAATTGGAGATTTTATAGGAAAATTGGGCAATCGGAAAAAATTAGAAGACAAAATTATGGATTTTGTTTAGAGTAAAATTTGGAGAAACTATTGTGTTATTTGTTGATTTGAGATTTTGATTCACCAAGGGAGAAAGTTTAGTTTTTACTGCATAAAAAATTACATATTCATTGAAGAAAAATAGTTTTAATTGTGACAAAGTCACCATTAAATATTTTTAGTAACGACATTTTGTTGTTGCTATTTTGTAAGAAGAACCTCTAATACTAAGCCTATTCAATGACAACAAAGGGATTACCACTAAAAAAAAGAAAAGATATTTAGTGACAACAATAATCATTATTATATCTGCATTCATTGAAACCTAAAGCAAGGTTGCTACTAAAAGTATTTTTTATGACAATCGTTAATTGTCACCATTAAATGTAAAATTTAGGGGCAACCTTTGAATGATTGAAATTTCTTTTAGTGGTGTAAACACCGTATTTTGTCCGGACAAGTTGTAAAAATAATAATAAAATTAAATTAAAAAAAAATATAATACAAATAAAAAAAAACCTCAAAGCCAAAAAATGATGATGAAAATAAAAAATGAAATTAGGCAAAAAAGAAATCAAAATAAAAAACCCCAAACGATAAAAAAAAGTCAAATCAAATCAAATCAAGAAATCAAAAAAGAAAAAATAAAGAAAAAATAAAGCAAAAAAAATTACATTAAAATCAGAAAAACAAAGTAAATAAATATATATTACTAAAAAAAAGAAATAGAATTGAAAAAAAACATTAAAAGATAAAACTTTAAGGAACCAAAAAAAAAACAGAGAAAAAAAACACAAAGAGAGCCCGCTAGCCCAATAAAAAGAAATGGGTTGAAGAAAAGATAACAAGGCAAAAATATTTGGGCTGAACCATTGTTGGGTCGGATCAAATCAACTCCGAACTGATTCAACCCTACCCGCCTCCTTCATTCGTTTTCCTCTTGGTCCGAGTTGAGGAAGGCAGAAAACGACCAATTCTGGCAGCAAGACAAAGACGGGACGCACAGAAAGATAAAAAAGGAAAAAGCAGCAGGCAAGCAGGGGAAGAGAGGTCATGGGGCAGAGAGCAAGACGAAAAGCACGCAGTACAACAGCAGAGAAAAAGAGAGGGAGAAAGTGATGCATCAGGGAAGAGGGATTTTGGGGATCCGAAGAAGGAAGGAGATAAAAAAGAGCATCAGAGAAGGGATTTCAGGGGATGAGAGATTGAAAAAAAATCGAGGGAGAAGAAGGCGAGGGGAGATTTTCAGATTTTTGGAGAAATTCGCACAGAGAGAGAGACCGGGAGCCGAGACTCGAAGGAGCAGAAAAGGGAGAAGAAACCTCGAATCGGGAAGGGAGGAAGGAAGCTGAGAGGAATCTTTCTGATTTCGGGGAAGAGAATGGCGATTCGGGGAAGCAAGGGGCAAAGGAATTTTTGAATCGAGGGAGACAGCGAGAACCGAGGCTGCATTCTGGGAGTACCTCGAAGGAGAAGAGCAGCGATCAAAGGAAAAAACCCATTTTCCTACTATCATTCCTACAGGTAAGCTGCTGGTATTGACTGTATTCCTTTTCCCCCCGATGAATTCTGCTCATGGTTGTTGATGATATGAACTGGAAGGGAGGACTGGAACCCGAATTACTGTGTTCTTTATATATTCGAAGTCATGTGTTCGAAGAAATGCCTGAAAGAAGGCAGGGTAGACATAGTGTATGTCATCGTTGAATCTGCTAAACCATAATGCATTAATCCAGGTTTTATCCTTAACTATGATTCTAGGATAGGCAAGTGTATGTTTTGAAATGAATGTCGACGTAAATGTCAATGATCCAAAAAATTTTTTTCAGAGGGAGTCTTGGTGTTTGACATTTTACTGAATCTGCAAGAGTTGATATAGCCCTGATGCGTTCATCTTGGTTGTTTTTTTTGCTGTGATGTCGTGCTGAATGGCTCAATGTTTCCGAATTAATGATTGTATGAATGTATCTGTTTCTTAAAGTTGCCTAATTGGTATCTCGAACTGGAAAAGAATATAGTCACGTTAGGAATGCTTGGGCTAGGACTAACATGGCTGGCCTCGAATATTTTTCTTCAATTTGAAATTCATTCATTTTTGTGTAGCATGCTTGTGCAAGTAGGATATAGGCCATGTGAGTTTTCGGAATGAATGTTTAGAAAGATTTTTAGATGGAAATTTCTGAAAGAAAGGAGGAGTCCCTTGGTCCTGTGCATGAGATGTGATTCCCCTGTTGTAAACGAGCAATTATACTCTGGCTCTAATTGCTTTTTGTTTTCAGCGAGTTTTTTGTCAATTGTACGTTAGATTTACTGTGTGGAATCCTGTATTCCCTCAAGTATCCAGGGAGCATCTGTGGCTGCGTGGGACAATAAGCCCCTTTAGCTATCTGGTCAAGTCATCAAATGTTGTGGCATTATTATATAATTCAATGAATAACCCGAAAAAAAAACCTTCAAAGAAAAAAGGATCAGAAATAAAATGCTTAGGATTACACCATTAAAATAACCTGGCTGTGATTTTATATACTTCGCCCTTATCGTTGATAATTGTTCATTGATTGTGTGGGATTTGTTTTTATCCCCTCGAATATAAGGAAACAAATACAAAGTCAAGTGTGGCAATAAGCCTCTTTGACATTGTCTGGATCCCAAATTCATACCTTAGTAAGTATGTGATTTCAAGGACTCAGCATTTAAATATTTTTCATTTGTCGAATGTAAGAGTGATTTTTCTATCCTTATTAAATAAAAAAAATAAAAAAAGAAGCCCAAAAATTAGAAAAACTTAACCCAAAGAAAAGAGGGAATAGACTCTTAATTTCTAGGAATATATTTGAAAATCAAATTAACAATTAAGGTTAGTTCAAAATATTTCAAAGGGGGATAAAAGAGAAGTATTCAAGAATAGGAATTTTTTTAGGCAAAATCTGATTTCAAAATACAAAAATAGTAATAAAATAAAAGCAAACAAAAAAATTAAGAGAACTAAAATCAGAACGAAAGAAAATCACAAATTCAAGTCCAATCAAACGAAAAGTAAAAAAAAAATAATACAAAAATTTTTCCTTTTGTTAAAAAAAATCCAAATAGACCCAGGGTGAAAATTAAAGAAAGTCTTTTTTGTGTTGTAAAAAAAAAAGAAAAACATTAAAAAAAAAGGTAATAATAATAATAAGGAAGAAAAAAAAGAGAGCAAAAAAAAATGGAAAGACAAAAACAAGGACCAAATTCAAAAAAAAAAGAAAGTGAAAGAAAACCACAAGTAAACAAAAATAAAAAAAGGCAATAAAAAAAGAAAAAAATAACCAAAAAAATATAAACAAAAAAAAAACATAACGGATCAGATAAAACTAAAAAAAAAAAAGATGCAGAAAGAAAAGAAAATCGAAAAAGGGAAAACACAAAATTGAAAATGCAAAGAAAGTAAAAATTAAAGTCATTCTTGACAAATCAAAACATGCCAATCAACTTTTAAATTCGTTTTATTTGTTAAGAAAAAATTAAGTTTTATTTTCTTTATCTTTTCACCAAAAAAATAACAATAAAAGTATGGTAACACAAAATAGAAAACAAAAAATAAACAGAAATAAAATCGCAAAGCCTAAACAAAAAAAACACAAAAATCACAAAACCTAAAGAAAACAAAAAATAAATAAATAAAAAAGGGGAAGAGGAAAGAGTAAAATTAGTTTTGCCTTTTGCAAATAAACAAAAAACCATTCAACCAACCTCAAATTTGTTTGCAAGAGCATAAATGATTTTTTTTACTCTTTCTTTCTCTAAAAAATCAAGAAATAAAAAAAAATAATAATAACAATAAACAAAACAATAAAAAAAACAAAAAAAAACACTAAACAATCTCTCATCGAACTACGTGGACTTTGATCCCCTTCAGAGGGTACGTAGGCCCTAGGCTTTTATCCTAGGTCAAGTCCGCCCTTGTAAATAAAATTTTCTGTCCATTTTCTATTTTCTTAACTTCCTTCATTTTGTTTCCTAATTTCGTTTCTTTAGTTTCTTTCTTCCTTTTTAATTTCATTTCTTTTATTCTCGTCTCTTGTTTTGCATGTGATTTGTTAAAGGGAATTAAAATAGAATAGAGGCCATGATGATCTTGCACCACTAACTTAGGGTAACCGTTCTTAGTAACGGGTGTCGTGGGATGCCTAACACCTTCCCCACTCACAATCGATTCCCAAATCCAAATTTGGTTCGCAGACCACCTTTTTGTGACATTCCAAATTAAAAAAGTTTTTTTTTAAATTTTGCCTTTTCAAAAATAAAAATTTGGTGGCGACTCTACTTTTCACTACTTTTCTGCAATTTATTTCTACTTTTATCTTAAATTTGATTTTAATCTGACGCCGCACGGTTGCATTTTCGGGTGTGACAAGTGACATTAACAGTAGCCACTAGAAGTTATTTTTTTGTTTGGATTTTTTTTAACGGCGACTAAACCCTTTCTTTTCCCCTTAAAAATTCTTGAGATAAATAACAGACAATAAATCCTTTAAGTCTCTAACAATATGAATAATATAAGCATTCCAAAACAAAATCGAATAAAATAGTAAATTGTAAGCAAAATATATAAATGACAAATGTTATATACATAGAAATAATGTAATATTCAACAACAGTTGTATCAAGGAAGCCACATTTGTCAATGCTTGTTCATACTGTGCTAGCTCACATTTAAACGTAAAAACTAGTACAGATAGGGAAAAAAATGTTTAACGATAAATGAGGCCTCTTTGCAAATGTTTGCGCAGTTCCCTGTCCTGAGTCCCAATACAGTCACTGCATGCAACACCAAAAGAATAAGAAAAAGGTGAGACTTCGGACTAAAGAAAGAGTAAGAATCAAGAGAGCCAGCCACCCCAAAGCCATATAATTTACCAGACGAAGTAGTCAAAAATGCAATCGCAACGTACCATTTTTTATTTATCACCTGCATATTTGAGAAAAGAAATATATCAAATTTAATAATTAAATTACAGGCTTAATTACACTTTTTTACTTTTAATTTTATACAAAATTTAATTGAGTCCCCCTAAATTCAAAGTAGGCCCTCTTATTTTTTTAAGCGATCCAATTATTCCCCTATGTAACATTATTCATCCAAAATTTAATAGTATGTTGACTTATAAAGTTATTTATTTGCCTGGTATTATAATACACCTTAACGTCTAAATCAATATTTTGATAAATTTGACGTTAAACTTTAGACAGAGATGTGATAAATAAGCAAAATTGGAACAATTTTAGAAACTAAGAACACAACCTAATCCACTTTAAAACTAAAGGGACTAAATTAAAATTTTTATAAAAGTAGAAGAAAGATAAGCCTATTTAAACCTAAATTAAATGCAGCAGAGACAGTACAAACAACTAAAAAAAATATTTATATTTATAAACCACCAAAACTATATGATTCAAAACCAGAACAAATTAAAAACAAAAACGATTTCATAACATATTTTATCCTATATCGCTAATCAATAATATATAAGAAAATGTTAAACGAATTAACTATGATTAGGCATTTCATATATATATATATATATATATATATAAACATACATAGACAATATAATTTAAAATATTTAATTATTCGGGGTATATAGGGCTATATGTAAATAAATTAAAATAAATTTACTGATAAGCACCGAGCCATTTCATAGCATATTTCCAATCGAAGTGCTCTCAAAACATAAGCACCACACCAATATGATTATTTTTTGAAAAAATTATAATGAAGGATCCAGATATTATAAAATTTATAATGGAGAATTTTAAAAATTAAAATTATTTTTAAGGATCATTATTACTATTAATTTTTAAGAAATTTTACTATCAATTTTAAGAGATTTACTACTAGGTATAAGAGAGTGCTAAACTTTCTTACACCTAATAGTAATATATTCTAAAATTAATAATAAAATTTTTTAAAATTTGATAATAATAATGGTCCTTAATGACTCTCAAATCTGATAGTAATAATGATCCTTAATGGTAATTTTAATTTTTAAAATCTTTCATTATAAATTTTATAATATTTAGGTCCTTAATTATGATTTTTCCATTATTTTTTATTTTAAAAAATTTGTACTAGGTACACGCTTCTCTTTTTCAGAATCCATATTGTAGAAGTATTGTAATTAAGCTTTAGCCCATTCAAAGACCAAATTAAATAAATGACCATTCTCTTGAAGCTCATCATGTTCATCACAAATGATCCGCTTGGACAGAAAAGGAAAAATGAGATGATATGAAATAAGCAAGTGTTAATTTCCTCGAAATTAATAAACAGGGCACGACAAATTTCAGCCCAATTTATGAAGCTCATCATGTTCATCACTATAAGATTATACATTTAAAAATTGGACTGCATAAGTTTACATGATCTGGCCGCAAACATAGAGATATGCCTATTCCTATGTAAATTTTTCTTGTTAGTGTGGGGTAGGTCTGTGAAACCCCAATAAAAGACAATATATAGACTGTTCTATTTGGTCCTACATCTAATATATTTGCTATAAAATAATGCTAAATTGTACTTGAGCATCCTTGCACAATCCCCACTTACGCATGATTTGACTCTCAAAACTATTTAGATTTGCAATAGTTGTACTCAGGGTTTCAAATTCTAACTGCATTACCTTTTGTAATGCAAGTTAAAATTTGAAGTTTTAATATCTGCAACGCCCACAATGGTAATAATTACAATATGACTATAACCGTAATTTAAAATCTCAGTTATACTCATCTGATCTGTTAAATTTGCAAGTGTTAAATAAAAATCCATCCTTATTATATCATATCTTGACTCGTAAGTGAAGAAGGACAAGAAATGTTCTGATATATTTGTGCAATTGCCAAATAAGGGGAAAATATTCCTTGGAATGCAATTGCTAAGTTGCCTGACCTTATATCTATTCCTCTACCAAATTTTGCTTCAAACAGCCGTATTCTGCTGGTCCACACTAATTAGGAAGGCAGCGATGATAAAATATGCCTTCAGCAAAAAGTCATAGGCCATAAATTACAAGTTCAACTGAAAGGGAGAAAAAGAAGTAGGTATACATATAGGTCTACAAGGCTATAAATTGAAGCGTAAGGAGGACGTGAACAACAAAGTTAAGACAATAACTAGAACTCGCTTTGGTTTGAGAAACCAAAACGACTGCAAATGCAATATCACAAGATTCAAATGAGATCCACAAAATGAAAAGAGAAAAATTTACGGTAATCTTTATATATATATATAACTGTACAGTAAGTTGTACCCTTCCAAAGTCATAAACAGTACAACTTGTGTCGTGCTTATCATTAGTTTTTTTTTTTTTTAATATTGCACGGCTTCGGAGCAGACCCATCTAGTTACATATAAAGACCCGTTTAATATTTAAAAAATTAAGATAGAAATAAAAATAAAAATAAAAAATTTTATAAATAAAAAATATTCATAATACTTTTATTTTTAATAATTAAATAATTATTATTAAAAAATATTAAATTATAATTTTCTTTAATTTTCCTTCCACTTTTCCTCTTCTCACGTCTCTTCCACAGTAGCTGAACGGGTTTTAAAAGAGTGTTTGATTCAATAGAGGGGAGGGAAGGGGAGGGGAGGTGTTTTAATAATACGTTGTTTGGTTGATTTGGAGGGGAGGAGAAGGGAGGGGTTTTAACGATATGTTGTTTGGTTGAGGAGGGAAGGAGAGGGGAGGGATTAATGGACAATTATACCCTTATGATATTATAATTAATTTTTTTTGTTTTTAAGATATTTTTATAAAAAAGTTTTTTCTTATTTTTTATTATAAAAAAATATTTTTTATTTTTATTCAAAAATATTTTTTATTTTTATAAAAAATTATCTTGAACCCTATTAAAAAAAATAAGATCTATATTATATTTGAAATAAAAATAAAGTAAAAACAATTTGATCAAATAAAATTAAAAAATTTCTTTCCCTTCCAAAAACTCTCACTTTTACGCTTTGTTTGGATGGGGGAAGAGAAAATGAGAGGGAGAGAAAAGAGAGGTGAGGAGGCGAGAGAAGGGAAACCTAAAAATTTTCCATACGTTTGAATAGAGAGAAAAATAAAGGGAGAGAAAACGTATAAAAAAAAAAATATATATATATATATATATATTAATTTAATGTAATAATAAATTTGTTATTATTTTACATATATATTTTTTTAAAAAAATAAGAATAATAAAAGATAAAAAAATTAATTTAAATAATATTTAAATAAATTTAAAAAATTATTTTTGAATAAAACAAAAAAAATTTAATAAAAAAACATATATTTAAATTTTAAAAATATTTATTTTTTAAATTAATTAAATTTATTTTATAAAAAATATTTATAAATTAGTATTTTAAAATTATAAATATTAATATTATTTTAATATATATTAATTAATTTAAATATAAAATATAATAAATATTATATATATAATATAATATATATATGTGTGTTGCAGTCGGACAAGACTACGGCCAAAATACAGTTGGATGTATATGTCAAATTACATTGCAGTCGGAAATTTTTTTTTTTTAAATTATGTATAATTTTTTAAAAATTATATATCAATGTATTAATTTTTATATTACAAAATATTATTATTTTGTAAAATATATCAATTAATTTAATAAAAAAATTAATTATAACATTAATTTTTAATTAACTAATTAAAATATTTAAACAAATTTATTAAATATACATATATATTATTTTACGTAGGCGCGCATTTGTTTCCCTCTCCAATCTCTCCATATTTGGAGAGAAAAAAAAAATATTGAAACCCACCGTACTTTTCTCTTCAATTTTTCTCTTTTCCCCAATTTTTTTTTTAAACCAAATGGGAAAAAATTTTATTTTCCTCTCTCTCCCTCTCCCTCTCCTTCTCTTTACTTTTCTCTCGATCTAAACACATTATTAAAAAAAAGAGTTTGAATGGGAGGGGAGAGAATAGCCTCCAAAATCTTCCAACCAAACACTAGAGCCCGTATACATCAATTATACATCCCTACATTTATATTTACACCCGCATTTCACAATGTGCTGACGTCCATGATTGAATGGTCAAACCGTAACCTACACAGAAGAGAATCTCTGTGCCATAGTTCTTTGTCAGAACCCTAGCATTAGGGTCTGCTTCTCAACTTTCTATGCAAATGAGACGTCAAAGCGATGCATTTTCCCCTGTGAAAGCTCATATTCCCTGATAAATTTTTAGCCAATTTTTAATATAAATGTGTACGTGGATAATTTTAAAATTATATTTAAAAATATAAAATATAAAATCTATTTTTTAAAATATTCAGAATTAAATATTTTCTAAAAAATATAAATTTTAGGTTAATGTGTAGTGTTTTGCTATTTTATATTTTTTTATAAAAATATGAAATTTTATTTTCATAAATTGTCACAATAAATAAAAATATTAATAACAGTTTAAATGAATTTTAAAAGTTATTTAATTATCATGTGATATATTATCTTTTTATTATCTCCCTCATTTCTTCGACTACATAAGGTATCATATTACAATGGGAAATCTTTCAATTTGTTTTTTTTCGGAATAGGATCAATTGAATTTTATTTAGAAAGAAGTCACTTATAATATTTTTATAATATACTCTAAATTTAATTTTATTATGTGAATTTTAAGATATAAAATTTTATTTTATTAAACTATCATAATAAATAAAAATATTAATAACAAGTGAAATTAATTCTTATAAGTTATTTAATAGTTATGTGATATCGTGTCCTTTTATTAACTTCTTGAATTCTTCCATTACTTAAGCTATCACGTTATAATTGAGTAAGTTTCAATTTTTAATTTTAACCCACATATAATATTTTTACTCTTTCTAATATTCAAGGAGGACAAGTGCTGTGTTTTAAAAATTGGGTATTTTATTGGGATTTTTGGGTACCAATTTAAACTTATTTAATAAATAATTCAAAAAAAATTCTAAAATTTTGAACAAATAAAAGTAATAAAATATTATAAAATTTCAAATTAATTTTAATAATATACATAATAACTAAAAGAAATTGAAATTTCCTTGTTATAAAAAAATAAATTTGAAATTATTAAATCTCTTTTAAAAAAATTTGGTTTCTTCCAAAAAAATAAATAAATTTATGAATTGATTTTAAAATTGAGAATTAACAACTAAAATGATTCACTTCTAAAAATTTTTTAAACAAAAACGTAATATTTTTACTATATAATAATAGAATACATATGATAGAGTAGTTTATATATATATATGGTAATCATATAGTTTATGATAAAATGCTATATATAAGGTGATAATTTAGTATGTCTTGAAAAACAAAATGTTTGATTTCTATCAAAAGAAAAATTAATGGCTTTTGTGTCTTCACTGAAAATTTTGGCAAAACGGATAACATTTTTTTAACAACAACCTTTTGCCCCGTTAAAAGTACATGTCTTGAAAAACAAAATGTTTGATTTCTCCAAAAAGAAATTAATGACTTTTGTATCATCCTTGAAAGTTTTGGTAAAATGGGGAACATTCTTTTGGCAACATCCTTGTACGACGACTAAAAATGTTCAATTCGTCATCATTTTGTCATTGTTAAAAGTATATATTTTTTAAATTATGTTTAAAGATTAAAAAATAAAAAAACTTATTTTTAAGAATCTATTCTCAAGTTTAACTATTTGTTGCTAAACTCAATATAATAAACAAGTGATAATAGATTTTTAAGAATAAATTTTTTTATTTTTTGATTATTTATTATAATTCTCCCTATTTTTTTATAGTATTTGTAGAAAATAAATAATTTAGGGCAAAGTTAGGAAAAACAACACATTTTGATTTTGATAGGATCTTAATAATTTTCCAAGGCTATTATTATTATTATTATTATTAAAAATTTTGTTTAGTTAGGACTTAGGAGGCTTTTTCCTTGTTTAATTAGGAGGATTTTTTTATTTAATTGAGAGGTTTTTCCTTGTTTAGCTATGGTATCCATTAGAGTTTCTTTGTTCATCTAGGAAACTCTTTGAGGGTTACGTTTCTCCCTTTTAAATAAATAATCTTTATTTCTTGTTGGAAGAGGGATTGAATAATAATTTAGAATTTTTTTGCTTGATTTGAGCATAAGGTTTCTAGTTATGAAACTTGATTAGTTCTTCATGTTTAAACTGCTTGCGTTGGGTGGTATTAGAGAATTGCCCAATCTAATTATTGGTGACTCAAATCTACCAACCATGATTCTCATGACGATGACAAAGAATCTGAGATCTCATTATCTGTTATGCAAGATCGTGAGGTGGCATTAAGAACTTTGAAACAATGGATAAATCTCGTATTCCGATGTGTGATGAGATGCTTTGAAGGAATTGTGGAAACAAGAATAGCAATAGCCATGTATCAAAGATAATCTGCCTTAAGGACAACTTATCGATAGATTTGTTCCTGGAATTAGGCATAAGTAGCAAGTTAACTCAAGGTCAAGTTCTTCCCAACTAGAGTGGAATGACATGGGGTCAAGATCCTTAAAAAAAGCCATATATTTTAATTCATATAGGATCTTAATAATTTTCTTAGTTTATTAATAGTATTTTTGTATTATTATTATTCAAGATTTCGCCTAGTTTGGAAGATTTTTCCTTGTTTAATAAGGAAGCCCTTTTTATTATTTAATTAGGAGTTTTTTTTTTCTTGATTTAGCAGGGATATTTATTAGGGTTTCTTTATTGAACTAGGAGACTTTTTAATATATGGTTATGTTTATCCTTATATAAATAAGTACTCTTTATTTCTCTTTAGAAGGGGGATTGATTAACATATATAATTCAGAAATTGTCACTCAAGTTCAGCTTAAGTATTTACATAGTAGACTTGATTAGTTTTTCAAGCTTAGCCCGAAATGTCAGGTGGTATCAAAGCAAGGATTTGCCCAATATAAGGATTGGTGACTCAGTTATGGCAAGCAACAATTTTAATAGATCAGTAGGTTGACTGTTTAAAAAGAGAAAATAGTAAGGACACTAAAATTGAAGGCAAATATTAAGATGCGTAAATGCAATTTTTCCAAATTCAAAAAATGAGGGTAAATTTTGTAATAGAGCTTATTTTGGGAAGACAATATTACAAATTTATTAAAGGAATTAGAAAATTTCCAGCAAAATTTATCTAATCATAATTCCGTAGAAACTGAAAAGCATATCAGGAGAGAATGCTCGGTATTTTCATATTGTGGTGCGTAAATGCCAAATTAATAATCACATTTCAAAGATTTAGAACTCAAATGGGGAAAGGATTAGAGATTATAGTGAAATGGAAAATTTGGCTCATTATTATCTTGCGGTTGTTTACTAACATAAAAGCCTTTCGTTATTGGAATATTGTTATAGAGGATGAGCTGAGCCAACAAGACGACCAAGCTAAGGTGGACCAATTAAGAGGAGGGAAGGGAGTCACCAAAACTCCATCAGCAAGGAGGAAACCCCCACATTGAATGGAGGATTTCATTGTACCAACTTGTAGCTATTTTGGGATTTGGGCTGGACCAAACGCCTGCCAGCTAATGATTGTTACTAAATACCAATAAGGGCCTACTAGTGCGTTCGGTAGTAGATTTTTTTTTCTCTTTTAAATTCCCATTCCAACTTTGTTGCTTTAGTTTGTTTGGCAGTAACGTTTTCAGTGAACCCTTTTAATCTTTTCTAGTTGTGTTGTAGAGTGATTCTCTGCGCTCGGATGAGAGATCTTTATGTCTTCTTACCTTCTGATAAATCTTGAGATTTGAGTGATAACATTTGGTGCTTTCTTTGTCGCCATGGCAGAAGACATGAGGCTTCACCGATTCGATAAGACCGGTAAAGACTTGGAGATACGCATCTTCAACATTGAGTCTTCACTGCAGTATACTCATGATATGTTACGACAACTAAACAAGAGAGCTCCTCCAGTTTCTCCATCATGATCCAACCGACAAAACACCCCAACAAAACAACCAGATAACCCAAGTGCTCTTCTACTCAACTCAGACTATTCCGTTGCCAAAGGTATGCACATAGAGATACCACATTTTAATGGTACTCAAGCTGAGGATTGAGTGTTTAAAATACAAGAATTCTTTCACACCTATAATACGCCACCCTGAACATTGCATAAAAATAGCCTCCTTTCATATGAGTAGTCCTGCATATGCTTGGATAAATGGACCGCTAGATTTATTTTTCACTTGGGAAGCCTTTTTAAATGCCATTATTCTGCGTTTTGGTTCTACCTTTTATGATGACCCTAGAGCTGAACTAATGAATTAAAATAGGAAGGTGCAGTTGAGGATTATCAAGCCAAATTTGGAGCAATCTCCACTAAGGATTCATGACCTTCCTGAAACTTGGTTAATTAGTTTCTTTATATCTGGTTTAAAAGGATCACATATGCTGTGAATTATTGCTTGCACAACCCCAAACTTACTTCCATGTTGTTTTCCTTGCCTTGCTTCCAGAAAAGAAACACATTCAACTCCCAAAATCACTCCAATCCACCCCATTCCACAGCTACTCTTTTTCTAAACCATTCTCTTCATCAAACGCCAATCTCCCAAATTCTACGACTCCTTCATACTCACCATTCCAGACTCATTTCACTGCTTCAACAACCCCCTATATCACTTATTCTTCAACCACTTCCACTCCTAAATTAGGCCAACCTACCTTCAAAGAAACTTTCAATTGATGAAATTATACAGAAAAGAGAGCAAGGGCTTTGTTACTATTGTGACAGCAAGTATATACACCTATTCGAAAGTACCCAAACTCTTTTTACTTATTGCTGGGACAATAGGCACTCGTTAAGCTCATGTCTTCAACACCTACTCCATCCAATGACCTTCTAAATGAGATTTGACTCATCCACTGTTATTGAGACTCCAGAAATCAGCATGTTGACCCTTCATGGTGAATTTCAAATCAGCACAATTAGGATCCAAGGCACTTGCAAAAACACTGCAGTGCATGTATTAATTGATACACTACAATGTCTCCAAGTTCCTTTAACTCTTCAAGGCCACAAGTTCCCCATTGACTTCCATCTGCTTGACATCAAAGGGGCTAATATGGTACCTGGAGTCAATTGGTTGGTTACCTTGGGTCCCTTCACAACTAATTCTCAAAACCTTACCATGTCATTCACTTTTAATCACACTCCCATTCTTTTTCAAGGTCGGTTACCATTAGGCTCCAAACTTTTAACGTCTTCACCATTCAAAAATCTTGTCACAAACAATTCTATAGCCTACTGCTACTGATCTTGCTCCACTAGATCCTCATACCAAGCTTGAATTTCCAGCACTACCTCCTGAAATTAACTAGTTGCTGTCCACTTATGCTTCAGTGTTCCAGGATCCTACTTCTTTACCACCTTGCAGAGATAATGACTCCCAACTTCACCTCAGACCAGGGGCAATGTAACACCCGATGTGCATGAAGTTGTATGGGTGCAAGGGAAGTTTGACTTTTCAATGAAGATTTTGCAGTTGCCACATACCAGCCTCCTTCCTTCTGAAACTTTACTGATATATCCCTCCTTCTATTCACTTTCAGCTTGGTTTTTCAGTCATTTATCATCCAAACTTCTGCAGCACACATCTTTTCCAGCAGAGAAAATCGCAGAAGCAGACAGAGGCTCTGCATCTTCATCCCTGTTCACTGGACGCTGCCCCTTCTGCTTCTTCAAGCTGTGAGTTATTCTCTGCTGCATCTCCAGTTAAGTTGCTTCATTCCAGTCGCATAAACTCTTCTGCTGGATGAAGGCTGGTGCTGATCAAAAACTGCAATTTATTTCCCCTATGTTCAGCGCTACTTTGCTGTCCCTGTTTGAGTTGCTGCTGCTGGTGCTTGCTCCTTGAACTTTGCTAAGTTTCGTTGTTGTTTTTTTTGGTGAAAGCCGCCAGAAAAATCCTCTCTCCAAGCTGAAAGTTCTACTATGTGTATTGGTTATGCTGGTGGTTCTGCTGGACTCATTTGCATAGCGCCTTCTCTCCCTTGTTCACTGCCACTTTTTTTTTTTCTGGTTCGATTTTTGTTGCTGCTTGCTCTCTCTTCGTTTAAGCTGAGCTTCTTGGTTATGTGTGGCTGGTAGATTAACGCCATATAGGCTTTTCTTGGCTTGGAATTTCTGTTGTATGTGCTACTTCTTTTAGTTCCAGTTGTAGGCGTCTCTCTCCCTTGTTTTCTTTTTTTAAATTCTGAACACGTTTCTGTTGTGGCCAGCTGAGGGAAGTGCTGCGAAGAAGACAAAAAAGTGGGCAGGAAGATGATTTTGGTTGGAATAATTTTGACTTCTTTTATGCTAAATTGTATGCCCACATTCCTACACGCTAATTCCTCCCAAATCCTGCATATATTCCTAATTTAAGACCAAATTCCATTGTGCTTTTTCTTACTTGTCAAATTCTATTTATGCAGAACAAGCTTCCTTTTAACGTGTGGCTGCAGATTGAAGATGGTATGCGTTTCCTTTATTTATGGGTTTTGAGTCTAGCTCCTAAGTGGAATTAGGGAGAAAATGGCACAATATATGTATGTTGTATATTTTGTATGAGTATGGAGGGCGGAGGGCGTGAAATTTAGTAGAGAAATAATTTTTAAAAATAAGATAAATTCTGTATGAGATAAATTGGAGTGATTCACCTTCTAAAACCTGGTGAACGGATATTGTAGGGTATTTAGGAGATTGAGTCATAGCTGAGGACCGAGCAGGAAATTTCTATAATATCTTGGAAGGTGAGTAAGTAATGCGGACCGTGAGTAACGAGAAATTTTTATTTTTGTTACTAAGTTTCCTTGCAGTGTTCAAAAATTCAGTGATTTATTTATGGAGGTACATATTTAAATGTTTTGTCATATGCATGTTTACCAAAAATCGATTCGAACATGAATTTTTTCAAATCGACAGATGTTTGAGTTATTTGAAAATTTTACTATGAAATTGATCTGGAAGGTACTCTGCCTGAAATGTTAATTGGAGAAAAAGTATTGTTTTATGAAATTATCTGCTCAGAACCCTATAGCTAACAGCAGTGGATGTTAGCCCTGGTGCACCATGATCTGTACCTCAACTAGTAGGGGTGGTACTAGCCCCGTGTGTAGGCCCCCACACGTGGAGTTATATTATTTTCGCAAGCTGAATGCTCTGCGTCTGTAGTGATTTTTCCCCGCGAGCTGTGTGTTCTGTGTCTGTTTAAATTAGTTCTGCTTAGATACTTTCAGTGCATTTTAAGAAAGAATTTGCATAAAGCATGTTTTATGCGGTATATCTATAAATATGTATATATATTTGTGACCCTACCTTTATTTTAAGAAAAAAGGTTGGTATTGCTTATTCATTAAGTATCAAACTCATTTTTTTAAATATGTTTTTTTCAGATAGCAGTGCGGACCCTAGTCTACCTTCAGCAGCCTTTTAGTTGTTGATCTCTTGATTACTTCTTTTGACGAGCCTGTCGTTGCTCATGTGGGTGTATTTTGTTTGTAGTGTATTTTGTTTTGAACTTTGTAAAGTTGGCTCCACTGAATCATAGATAGGGTATCCCCACTCCCTAGAACTTTATTTTGGTCTGAATGAATTCGGGTTGTCCTTTTTGGGTGTATTGTGTTGGGCTGACAGATTGTAGAAATATCGGGAGGTCTGAATTATAAAGGAGACTCTGCCGAAATTTCTACAAAAGTCACCTAAAAGAAAAACGTATATGATTAGAAAATGATATCAATAATTATTCTCTTTATTTTCCGTTTCTGCGTCAACGTACTTAAATTGTGGGGCGTGACAGGCAACATCGGTTAATTTCAAACCATATAGATATCCTTATTTTTGAAGGAAAGAAAGGAAAAGGATGGTGCATAGATGTTAAAGCATGACATCATCCAAAAAAGCCATAGTGCTTTCTCATCGCCAGTACTTTGGTCACGAAGGATGGGTCTTGGCGCTTTAGTGTACAGGGCTCTCAATAACATCACCATTAAAGATAACCTTCCAATATCAGCCACAGATAGATTATTGATGAGTTACATGGAGTTACTGTGTTTTCCAAATTGGACCTGAGATCCGGTTATCACCTAATTCATATGGTTTCTCATGATACTCACAAGACTCTTTTAGATCTGCCATGAGGCATTATGAGTTTTTGGTCATGCTTTTTGGTTTGACAAATGCCCTAGCAACCTTTCAAGAAAGTATGAATGAAGTTTTTTCACCATTTCTTAAAACCTTTATAGCTATGTTTTATGATGACATCTTAGCTTATACTCCCTCAATAAGCCTCCACAAACTCCATTTGGAAAAATTCTGATAGAGCTTAGCTACCAATACTTTATTTGCCAAACTTTCAAAATACTCATTCTATAAAAGTACCAATGAATACTTACGCCATATTCTCAGGGTAGCAGGGGTCAAACCTGATCATAATAAGATAGAAGCCATGTTACAGTGGCCAACCCCAAGATCTTTCAAACAACTTAGAGGATGGTCTCACAGACTATTGTCGCAAGTTCACACTACACGAAAAGCAAGTATCAAAGATGAAAAATTCTGTCTCTACTCCAGGACAATTTCATCTTTAGTTACTTAGAAACGGAATAAACATCTCACAGACTATCGGTGTTGTTGATTTTTGAGATAGAAAATAAACATCTCAATGTTAAAGTCCATCGCTAAATGCTAGGATAGAGAAATCCGCATCTAGAGATAGATTTGAGACGAAATTCTTTGTGATGGAAATTCTATGTTAGATTCGTCTCTATTTTGAGAAGTATTATATGTATCAAATCCGTTTCTGATCTATGTCTAATTAGCTATCAAAATATTTAAAAAGTGTCATCACTTTGATCTGTCTCTAATTAGTTATCAGAATACTTAAAAAGTGCCATCGCTATGTGTAGCAAATCCTTTTTTCTTGGGACGTTCAAAGGTTTATTTTTTTTATCTTCATGAAATTAATTATCAAATAAAAAACATAACATAAAGAATGTTATTACTGAAAATTCAAACTCAACAATACAAACTATCACTCCAGAATAATAAAAGTACAATTATATATATATATATTTAGATATTAATTAGACTTTGTTCATAACACAATATGTGAAGTCTACTCCAACTTGAAACCCTTGGGATTGTCTAGTCTTCTTCATAGATCTCCTTAAGATACTTGATAACTCTTTCATCACGGTCAATGATCTTGGGATTCTCTTTGGCAATTAATGGGCAAAGCATGAATTAGTGAACATTCTCTCTCTTCTTGAAAATATATAGAATGGACTTAAAGCTGCAGGCATACAGAATTGTCAGTAACCTATGTAAAAATAACCAACATTAGTATTAAAAATGCGTCTGTTTCAACTCTAATGAGTTGAAGATTCAAAATATGTAGGGTAAGAGTGTTATTAATTTTTCAATTTGTGAGCCAATTATTTGGCATACTTGATCGTTTTCTCCCCAGACAATTAACATAAGCTACTTCAAAAGATGTCAAATAGCACCCTTCAACAACATAACTGTACATAACTGTCCAATGAACCTGCCAACTTTCAGCATGTAGGACTCTCTCAAGGAGAAAAATTACAGTAAAGGCCAAAACCAGGGGAAAAAAAAAACCTGTTAAACTCATAATGGATTAAAGCAACTCATTAACCAATGGATATGAAAAGCATGTTCCAACATTCCCGTGGTCCAATGGATATGAAAAGCAGATCTGAACGTTCTCTTGATGTCCAAAGCATCAGATAAAGCCATACCAATCCTTTGTAATTAAACTCCTAATTGACAAGAGGGAAGAAAAAAGTGGCGAGAGAAGCGAAAAGAGACAATCGGATTTTTGATCTCAACCTAGAAACACAAAAGCGTGTATATGCACAAAGCCATAAACAAGTCTTTAATAATGATTTCCCCTTCATAGAGAAAGAATATCATTAAAGAAGTCAAACTATTATCTTCTGATCTTTCCATAGTGCCACTTGCTAATACATTATGAAGACACTATTCATATTTCTATTAATATGGTTCTTCCATTCATTGATAGAGACCAGAAATGTCAAAATAGAAAAACAATAATTGCAATAACTGAAGATGGTTGCAAAAGACACTGTTCCAGGCCTACAAGTAGACAAGTTGATGGTAATTGACTGACCTCTGAAAAACAGAAATGTTTAAAATCTTAAAAAAGAAGAAGAATTGAGTTTTCATACTTTATTATTCTTTTTGGCCCTTCTTTTTCTTACCACAATTTAGAAATGATGCATACGCAAGCTTCTAATCAGCTATAGATAAAGATAAGGGAAGACTACAATGTAGCCATGTAAAAAAAAAACAACATTAAGGGACAAGTGAAGACAAGGTTCTGAGATACTGAAACTTATGAAAATACCATAAGGTTTGAATAGGGAGAAAGGGGACAATATTAGAATTAGAAAGAAAGAATGAGAGAAGCAACTAAAAGGGGGAATTGTACTAGAATAGTTTACTAGTTCCTATATTGCTTTCATAACCTTCATATAACGGACTCAATGTTATAACTTTATCCTCACATTATAACATTTCCCCAAAACACGCCACTAAAAGAACACCTCTTTGCTTGTCCCCACAACAGCACTACCTTCAAAAAACTACTAGGGTACATGAAGTTTACAACTTCCAAAAGCACTAGTTTCTCCTTCTCTCTCAAGTTCTTCTATCTATGAAGTATATTGAAATTTACAAGAAACACAAATAGAAAGAATCATTATCATCTAAGTTGTGAAAGGGAAAGAGCTGAGGGTTAAGTATCAGTTTATTAAATAATCAAGAGGATGAAGCGAATATGTTAATTTTTCATTATTGGATATATTAATATATAAGCATTTAGGAACTTGCTCAACCTCCTTGTAATGCCAAGTGAGCTGCAAGAGTCAGTTAACTCAGAAGAACACGTGGCAAATATGTTGAATCCAAGGAAGGCACTGGGGCTGAGGCCGCGTGGTAGCTGCTGTGAGAAGGAGTGACCGAATTAGGAAGAAAACGTGGAAATTGAAAGAGTGAGAAAAGGCCATATATGATAAGAAAAAGGAAAGGGAAAAGTGTGTGGAATTTCTTACTCCTTCTTCCCCTGAAATTTCCCCCAAAGCTTTTCCTCTGTTATTCCTTTTACTAAATCTTCTGGTTATTCCTCTAATATACTAAACTAGAGGGGTCTAGAAACAGTAAGTTGACTAAAACAATTTCCAGTGGTATTGAAACTTGTGTCAAAAATAAATTTAGAGAATTATTACTCAGTTTGTTGTTGTGATTTCTCTAATCTTTAAACTAGTACATTACATTGATGCTTTCATTGTTCACTATTGACAGGGAGTACGTGATTGAAGGAGTAAACTACCGAAGTTAAGTGCATTGCCGAAGTTATCGAGCAGTGGGACACCATCCGTAATTCTCACTTTGATCACTTAGAAACTTCAGTGCAAGGAATGGGTCACGTTGTTGGGACCTTATCTCGCAGTTTAGAACGCATATACCAACAAACTCCCGTAAGCGATTTTTGGACCTGTTGGACTGAAAAATTGCATGGAGAATCCTTCAAGGTTTATTAAAGGGAGAGTACAAAAGAATTATACTAAATGCTAAAAGACCTATTTATACTAATTTTTTAAACTCTTCAAAACATATTGATGACTCTCAATTCTTAAATTCTTATCATAATTATCCATACATTAAATAACACATATAATCAAAAGTCATATACTAAACTAGAGACACTTATTTATATTATTTATTTTTAAAAGATTTCACTTAATTCTAAATTCTATAAAGACTAATTCATTATTTGAATTTTTAATTTTTAACACTTGGCCTTAAACTCAAATAACTCTTACAATTAATAATTTTGACTGGGACCACAACTTGGTGGCCAATCTTGAGCTGCAAACACAATTCTTCTTGTTGTCACTACCGCTTCGTTGGTTCTAACCTTTTGCCTCTTCTATTTTCAAAGTTAAGAGTTCATCTCTTCTTCATATTTTTTCATTAACTCCATATATGCTTCTTTCAAACTTTCAACCTCATACTTGACATCATGCAACTCTCTTGCATTTATGTTTTTTATCACAATATTATAAAAATACCTCAAAGAATGAATCACTTGAAGTGTAGCTTCATTTTTCGG
The DNA here is from genome assembly GCA_026724425.1 of Erythrophleum ivorense. Classification (NCBI taxonomy): domain Eukaryota; kingdom Viridiplantae; phylum Streptophyta; class Magnoliopsida; order Fabales; family Fabaceae; genus Erythrophleum; species Erythrophleum ivorense. The sequence continues at coordinate 20,909,975 of JAIUCV010000003.1, read as the reverse complement.
TTCTTTCTTTGTGTGTGCCTTATAGCCATAACCATATCTATCTTGAAGTTTAACTTTGGCCAAAAACATCAGTTGATGATTTGGACCATGTCTTTTACAAACATATTTTGTAGATAGCAAATTTAGTTTTTCCAACAATTCCTTTAGTATTATTTTATACTAAATAGTGACAACAATCTACTCTTCAATCTCCATGGCAATCTATTCTACTTCGTTGTTCTCCATCATAACTTGGCTTCTTTGTTTTCCATCATTGCTGGCTATTGCATGCTTTTTTTCCAAAAATTTTTTCTTTAACCTCACTATTTCTTCTTCTTCTTCTTCTTCATGACATCACCTCTCACAACCCACCTCTCAACAGGCCCTTGTAACATGGAGATTATTGTCTCAACAGATTCTCACAATCTGGAGATAACTTTACAATAGTTTTATTTTCTGTTGTTCTTACCAGGATCTTTCCACTGCAGCTCTAATACTAATTTGTTAGATGAACAATTGCATATATGGAGAACCCTTCAAGGTTTATTAACCACCACTTAGAAGAGCGAAGAGGAATTACCCAAATACTTTATATTATATTCTTATTTACTTTGACAATTCCATTCTTCAATTCAAACTAAACACTCAAAGATTTATTTATACTAATTTTTCTAACTCTTCAAACTATCACATATTGATGACTCAGATTCCTAGATCCTCATCATAATTGTCCGTATATTGAATAACACACATAACCAAAAGTCACGCACTAAACTAGAGAGACTTAATATTACTTATTCCTAAAAGACTTCTCTTAATTCTAAATCTTAAAAAAACTAATTCATTATTTGAGTTTATAATTTCTAACACTTGCATCATTGTGTGATAAATTGCTCCATTGCTTATTCTAGTTCTAGTACTGTATCTCCTACATACTCGTTGGACAATGCAAAGGACCATGTTGTTTCACATGGTTCTATAGCATCTCAAATGCAAGATCTTTCGAGGTGACCAATGAAAGCAAGTTGTGTGTTCAAGGTACCTCTACCACACCACTTCCCCTCTATTCCTTGTTTTCTTCCATCTGTCTTCTTCAACAAATCTTGCTATGATGGACATGGGCTTAAGACAAAGAAAATGCGACACTCTATTGTTTCCATGGAGATGGCCTTAAAAAATTTAAGAAACCAATCTTATATAGTTGCCATTACTCATTTTGTGACAACAAGCCAGGATTCCAAATATATTCTTGTAAGATGCTTCAAAGAAGAAAGGTGAAGAAGGTAGTGCAATGGCTATCCATTCAACAAGATGTATTACAAAAAAATAAACTTTTATCAATGACTTTTAGTAAGGACTAAAAAAACATTTTTAGTAATGACTTTATTAAGTTATCACTAAAAGTTATTACTAAAAAACTATTCTTGATTCTGAAAATATTTTTAGTGGTGACAAAAAAAAACTATCACTAAAACTATTTAGTAACAACAAAAAAGCCACCGTTAAATATTTTTAGTGGTGACATCAATATTGTCACTATGAAAAAATTTATATTTAATGATGACATTTTAGTTGTCACTAAAAGGTCATCACTAAAATAGTCTTTTAGTGTAGTGGCAACAAGCTTGTGTTGCCACTAAAGGTAATTTTTAGTAGTGACTAGTATTGCTACTAAAAGTTTTGCTATAAAACTTTTTGGTGGAAACAATTTTAATCACCACTAAAAGTTTTAGGGCAAAATTTGTTATCAATAAAAAATATTTGTGTAAAACTTTTAGTGGTGACTAATCCTTGTCACCACAAAAAGATATCTTTTAGCGATAACCATTTTCATCATCATGAAATATACTAGTGCAAAATTTTTGTTAAATAAAAATTATTTGTGCAAAAACTTTTAGTATCAACTAATTTTAGTTATCACTTAAAGATAACTTTTAGTGGCAACTATTTTAGTTATCACTAAAAGTTCTAGTACCAAATTTTTATCCATTAAAAATGTTTGCGTCAAAACTTTTAGTGGTGACTATTTTTAGTTGTCACTAAAATATACCTCTTAGTGATGACTATTTTTTTGCCACTAAAAGTTTTGGTGCCAAATTTTGGGTCAATTAAAAATGTGCACTAAAACTTTTTACAACGACTAGTTCTAGTCGTCACTAAAAGACACCTTTTAGCGGTAACTATTTTAGTTGCCACTACAAGTTTTAGCGCAAAATTTGTTACTATTTTAATCATCATTGAAAATTTTGACATAAATTTTTTTGTCAATTACAAATATTTGTACCAAAAATTTAGTAGCAACAGGTTTTAGTTATTATTAAAAAATACATTTTAGTGGAGACTATTTTAGTTGCCACTAAAAGTTGTGGCGCAAAATTTGTTATTAATTAAAAATTTTTATACCAAAACTTTTAGTGACAATAGTTGAAATCGCCACTAAAGATTACTTTTTGATAAAGTTATATTTCTTTGTATAAAATGTTTTTGTAACTTATTTTTAAATAAAAATATTTGAACTTAGAATATTTTTATAAACACATAAGTTAAAAAAAATAAATTATACTTATCAAAGAAAATTAAATTTTTAAAGTTAATAATTAATATATGCAAATATAAAAATAACTTGAGGTAATCTTTTTATATTAGACTAAAAAAAATGTTTTAGTTAAGTTTAATCATTAATTAAAAAATAAAATTATAATTTTATTAAATATATAATTTTAAAATTTTTTACTTAAGTTTCAAAAATCTAATAGATTATTATTTATAATTTTTATTAATAAATTAAATTGTCAATTTTTAGAATTCATGAAATTAATATATCTAACATTTCATATATCAAATAATCCATATATCTAAATTTTAAATTTCAACTTCTGGGGTTCATTTTATTAATATAACTCATTAATTTTAATTAATTTTTTATGAATATATTAAAATTTCAATTTTTACCCTAATGTGTCCTTTCACCCCAAACATCTACAACATACAACGCAACTCCCTCTAACCTTTAGTTTCAACTTCTAAAACAAAGCAAAGAAAAAAAAAAGGTAGAAAGGAAGAAAAAATGAAGGAGAAGAAGAAATAACGGATAAAAAATTGAACTCCACCCCAATCTCTTATCATTGTAACATTGATTTTAGTTGGATAAGCTTTTTAAATTCCTATTTGTCTTCTTCTCCGTCCATTAATACTTGAGGTTTTGATTGATGGAGGAAGTATAAACTCTAGGCTTTGTAAATTGAGACCTTTAGTCTAATATTCAAGCTCCATGGCTTATAATAGTTCCTTTTGTTCTGGGTAGTGAGCAAAAATATAATAATTTCTATGGATTTCTTGGTGAGGACAGCCATGGATGTAAATTTGGAACCTTAAATTTAATCTTGATACTTTAATGGTTGGATGATGCCTCTTTAAACTTGGGGAGACCTTAAATGATGTATTTTTTTTTATATAAAGATAAGCCCTAATATAATAATTTAGCATGCATTTCTTGTTGAGGTAGCCACATATGTGAATTCTAAAGGGATGTACTAGAGGATGGCTTATATTTGGGATTAAAAGCTTTAAATGATTTAGTTGGGACAAAAATATAATAGGTAAATTGTAAAAAAATGGTATATATTATTAGAGATTTAAAAGATTTATTTTTCACCATTTGTAAAATTATAAAATCTATTTTAGCAAACAGGATTGAAGAAAATAATTTTAAAAAATATTATAAATTTGAAAAAATAAAATAACCTCTTTAGCGACGACTGTACCAATATTGTTGATAACAGTCGATACTAAAGATATATTTAACGGTAACACAAAAGATTGATGCTAAAAGAAAAACTTTAGCAACAAAAGAATGATTTGTCCCCAAAATAAGCATTTAGTAACTACAAATGTTGCACTATTATTGCCTCTAAAATCGTATTTAGTGTCACCAAAATGTTTCGCCGCTAAAAGCATACATTTAGCAATGACAATGGTCGTTACTAATTCCTCTAAATGCCCACTAGAAGAAATTTTGTTGGCTACTAATGTCGCTATTAAAACAACATTTAGCATCAAGATATATGTCATCACTAAAAGATCCATTTAGCGACAACTAAATGTTGCTGCCCCTAAAAGAGGCTTCTTAAAAGGCCAAAATAAAAGGATTTTTGCAATAAAAAAGTTGTTGCTAAATCTCTTGAAATGAAGAGTTGTCACTAAAAGTATGCATTTAGCGACCATAGCTATTGGCAAAAGTTATCGCTAAAAGTTTTTAATACCAAGGGATATTGTTGCCTCTAAAACCATACATTTAGTGACCATGTTTTCCGCACTTAAAAGTATTTTTTGTGACGACATAAGCTTTGATGAACCTTTAGTGGCAAAATTTGTTATTTCTAAATATTGTGACCCTAAAAGTTTAAGAGTTTTAATGGCAAAATTACATATATTTAGGGGCAAGTTTTATCTTTGCAAAAAAGTCTTTTTAGCCCAACATTTTTTTGCCATTAAATTTCTTTAGCAATGACTGTTGTTGCGGTGACTTAGCAACAACCAATTTGTCATTGCTAAATAGTTTTTGCGACAACTTCTGATGTTTTAGTGATGACTTTTGTTGCCATAAAATCTATATTTTTTTGTTGCAATGATTAAGACTATCCCTTTGACTTTCATGGTGACAAAGTGAGAGGGTGGGTCAAAGATGAGAAAGGCCTTAGGGCAATGAAAGTGTCAAATGAGAAAGAAGGATCCATAATTAATAGGTCCCTCTAATTTTCCCCCTTTTTTTCTTGCATAAAATTTCTATCAATTTCATATTATCGTCCAAATTTTCATTTACTTTTCTTTCACCTTTTTAACTAAATTCTTTTGTAATAATACTTAAACCTTTTATATTTTAATCAACCTTGTATTAAATTTAAAAAAGTTGGTAACTTTTAAATTATAAACTATCATAAAAAATATTTGGTACTATTTAAATAATAATAATTGAAGTACTTATTTTTGTCTAATTAATTATATAATTTAATTTCACTCTTAGTCCTTTTATTTATTAAGAAAGTAACTTTTAATTTATATAAAATTTTCATATATTAAACTTTAATATAAATATTAGCTTTATAAAGTATTATACATGAATTATTATGCTATTAATTATAGTGTTCTGAGAAATATTCTTAGAGATGAATTGCACAAAAGAAAAAAAGAAAGAAAATGTTACTATTTTGGAATATTGAGTGCGTATTGTAACGTCTGATTTTTCGTAAAATATCGAAATGAGTCAATTTTCAAAGCAATTCCCTTGAGATGAGTGATTCAAGGCCAAATAAAATTTGGATAAAATTTTAAATAATAAAAAATAAGGATTTGAGCTTTAAGTTGCTCAAAAACTGGGATCCGAGTGATTTAAAAAATTTGCTGAATGGCCAATGGCATTTTCATAAATAAGTGAAATTTTGGAAAAGCACCTAGGAGGGCTTTTTAAATAGAAATTTTGAGTTTCTAAGGATTCTCAGAGGCCCCAAAAATCATGGGAAGCCCCGGGACAGGTAAACCCCTTCGGTGTACTCTTTCTGACGTCAGTTAACCCAAACTTTGACTGGTTCGTTCGGGAAGGTTTTAGCTCCAATTTGAGTGATTCCAAAGGCATTTTATTAAATTGGGAATCTAAATTTTATGATAGAAAATACAGTTCTAAAAAGGAGCTAAAACGAAGCCAAACTGGAAATGCCATTATGGAAGGGTAAAAATGGAATTAAAGTGTTAAAGGAAGCTTCCAAATTCCTCTTTATAACTCACATTCACTCTCCCTCACTTTAGACCGACTTGCTTCTGCCCACTTTTAGAGAAAACTCCAGCTTCTTAGGCACATAAGAGAAGGATGATTTTGGAGGAAGAAATTCAAGAAAAAGGTAAGAAACTTTAAGAAATTCCATATCCTTCCTTCTTGAAACTTGCTCCTCTCCTATCAAGCTTTCTTTCTATGGTTTTAATGGAGAGTTTAGTGCTATTTTAGGGGTAGAACAAAGAGGGGAATTTTGAAATTTGAGGGAGCAAGCCAACCAAATGAAAGAACAAGCCAAAGAACCAAGGAAACAAGGTAAAACTTCCATTCTTGGTAGTTTCTTCCTCTCCCTTCCTCTTGCACAAATTTGACCACCATGAGCCCAATTCTTAAGGGCTATTTTCTGTCCAATTCATGGAAGAATTAGGGGTTTTAGGTGGCAAAGATTAAGAATGAACTAATAGAATCAAGAAAGGAGCATTGGGAAACAAGATGGAATCATTAGGGATCCAAATACTCCCTTACAAATCTGATTCAACATGAATGTTCTTAGGCTTAAATGAATGTTTAAATATGCTCCTAATATCCCTAAGAGATCCCCCACATGGCTTTTCCTCCATGAAAACAAACAAAACCCCATGAAAAGTCATAAACCTAGAAGTTGGAAAAGTGTAGATCACTTAAGGGGATTGTAAAAACTGATTTAATCCATAAATTCCCTTGGCTATTTAAGTGTTTCCTTGACCTCTTACAACTCTTAACAACCTCCCTAAATGGTTCTCCCATCAAGGAAAAATCAAGAAGCCATTAAATCCTATTTATACTATAGGTTTCGGCCAAGTAGGGATGGCATAGCTAAGGAGTTTTTTAAATTTTTCTAAGCTCATTTTTGAGTCATATGTGGTGAATGAATGTGAGGGGAAGCCTTGGAAAAAATTTAGGAAGCTTAGAGAATGGTTTGTTGCCTTAGGTTCTATATTATGACCTAAAGAAGCAACATGATGCTAGGCCTTTTGTTTTAAATGTGTGATGACTCCAAGAGGCTTAAAGGAGTCAAGAATCATATTTGAAAAGAAAGAATGAGGTCTAGAGGTCATTTGATGGGTGTTGCTTCATTAGGTATAATTATAGACCATAATGAAGTCTATAGAGTAATCTAGTAGTTCATCTAGTTATGTAACCTTAGAATATGTTTCATAAACCTAATTAGCTCCCATAAATTGTATCTAGGCCAAGAGGAACCTTCCACACACTTTTGTGGGTGTGTAGCCGAAAAGAAAAGCTTAAATCCAAAAGGGAAAAGTGTGTGAATTTACACAAAGTAGCTCTCTCCTCCTTCTCTCATGCATGGATGTATGTTTAGCTTGTTTTATGATGTGTGTGTGTATATTTTTTAGCTATGAAAAGTATGCTAGCATGCTCTTATATACCATGACTCTTGATGCCACATTATGCTTTTAAATGAATATACGATGTGTGGTTGAGCTTGCTTAAGTGTAGAGAGGCCAAAAACTCTTCACCATGGTGAGGATGAGCCAAAAACCCTTGAGCTTGGTTGAGACAAAGTAAAGAGTCTCTTAAAAGCAAAGTGGACTCCCAAAGAGTGTGGTTGAGTCCAAAGATTTCAAAAAATGGGTGAGGCAAGTCCAAATACCATGGAGAGAAGTGTGAGACCAATCCAAATACTTGGTGAGCTCTTGAATGCCTTGTATGATGTGTTTCTATGCTAAGCTTGATTTTAAATGTTCATGACTTCTATCTTTCCTACATATACATTCATAGAACTTGCTTGCACATATTATGTGTGATGGAATAAGAGATGAGCTATTGAGATTCTTGAATCTCACTCCCTCCTCTTAAATGTCCTAATATGCTAGGTGGACCAAGTGGACATGGCAATGGGAGCCAATCACATTGAAGAAAGAAGATTGCCACCTTTATACTTGATTTTTGTGTTTTTGACTCATAATGAGAATTCATGATGTATATTATGATTGTAAATAGTCTATGACCCTTTGGACAAATATAAAAATGATATTATGTGATAGATAAATGAATGAGTATGGTGTATGTATTCTAGATCATAAAGTGAGTGCTTATGCCAATGTATGCATTTGAGAAAAGCTTGGTGTAATGTGTATGAGTGAGGGTGAAAAGGCCAAAATGAGATGCAAATGGTTTGGGACCATTTGGCCAGCTCTTACAAGTCTTAAATATTCTTTTAGACTTGCCCAAAAAGTGCTAAAACCCAAGGGAAGCCAAATAGCAATTTTGGTACCCTATATAGAGCCAAAAGTGACTAAAATAGAACCCTATATCACATTTTGGCTAAATAATTTATTCTTGATTTGAGATTTGGCATGATATTATAATATGTTGAGATCTTTTTGGGAAGCTAAAGTTCAGAATTTTTTGAGGTCTAGAGAATATTTGATGAATTTTTAAAGTTAGCCAAAATTCTTGAAAAGGACTGATGTACTGTTCCATTAGGTCCGAATTGTTTTTCTGTCATTCAGGGGCCAAATGAATTCCAATTACCATGAAATTTTATAGGCAGAAACTAGAGGTCATGAGTGAATTTTTCCAGAATCACCCCATTTGGATGTCTATAGAGGGAGATATGATTTTTCAAATATTCAGTCCAGTATCAAGAGTCCAACAAATCCTTAGTCACTGTTTGATTGAAATTCAGGATCTGGTGAGCTTGAACTTGTCTGCATTGATTTTTCCCTTCTAGCTAAAATCCTCATCTTTCCATATTGGTATCATTCACTCGAATTAGAATTTTTTGAAATTAATTGGATATTTTTGAAGTTTATATCAGTAAACTATGATAGCATCAAGACCTAGTTCGACCTCCAAATGATTTTGCATATCAAACGCTCTGTGTGTGGGATGTTATGACTTGTATATATTTTTAGAATAAAGTAGACATCACAAGATTTCCATAATGACCAAGATTACATGGTTTCAATTTTTTTAGATTTAGTTATGATTTTTCAAAGTTTTAGACATAATGGAGGTAAATCTAGCCGAAATTCAATAACTTCAATTTATGCTCCATTTCGGTTTTCTTGAGTCATGAGCAAGATTTTGTGATGCAAATGAGTAGTAATGATATATTTAAATATAAGGATACATGGCATGAACCCACACGGTTCACGTGACACTATTTGTGAATTTTTAAGCATGATGTAACGCATTTAAATCCATTATTGTTGGTTCCTTTTCCATGTGCTTTTACGAACATGATGATATGGAGTTTATGAATGCCAAGAATGGGGTTAGATATATATGGTATTACACGTATAAGATTATATCTTTATTTTTCTTTTCTTGTTACTAATTGATATTCCTCAAAATTGACCATATTTACAAGTGACAAACTTATAAGCGATGGAAAATTTAAAGATTCACCCAAATTAACAAAGAAAAGGTTTACGTAAGATAAAACTATACTAAATAACAATGCTTGACCATGCACATCCAAGGATACCTAGAAACAACTTGTTTTGCCTCAGGTGGTGTCAAACTCACAATCCTTTTCTTACAAGCAGCTTCAACACTAAGGGTTTTTAAGTCTTTTTCTCTGAGAGGATAGGAAAGATAAGTGCAACATGAGGTTGAAAGTGATTATAAGTGCCTAAAGGCAATGTGAGATTGAAAGTGATTATAAGCACATGCCTTGTTAGTCATCATATTATTTTGGATAATAGGCAAGGCAACATGGCCTAACTCATCTTATAAATCAAATGTAATACTGGAGACAACACTTGTAGAAAATTCATTTTGCTCATGCTTGCTAATAAGGTAATAAAGTAAGATAATCATTTGTCAAACATACTTGAAATCTATGTGGCAAATTTGTTGTGTTTTAAGGTCTGTTGTTGAAATACAATTATTTGGTATGTTAATTTCATCTTTTAAAAAAAAACCATTTTCCTAATAGTTTAAGACAACATATTTTGATATGGAAATTTTATCTTTCATCTTAATTTTTTTAAAAAAATTAAGATGGATTTAGAGAGGAATTTTTTAAAAAATTGTTTCTTTGTTTACAAAAATTATTTTCCCAACACAGAAGATTTAGATATAGAAAACTCCATCTCTAATCCTAGTTTTTCCCCCAAAAAAATCATTATAAGATGGATTTAGGGACATAAAATTTTATCTTTAATTTAAGAATTTGTTTTTAATTTTAGTTCTTAGTAGATTAAAGAAGGAATTAGAGAGATGGAATACTCTGATATGGAAAACCCATTGCTAAATTTGTTTCTAATCTTAGTCTTTTTTGTTTTACCCAATAAAAAAAATACTAAGATGGAATTAAAGACAAAAACTTCCAACTCTAATCTCAAATTTTTTTTAACAAAAATATTTTTGTCATAAATTAAGGACAAAATATTTTGAGATGAAAAATTTTGTCTTTAAATCTATCTTTAATAAAAAAATCATTTTGAGCTGAATTAGAGACAAAACAAAGTGTATCTAATTTCTTATTTTCTTATAGTGTCATCCAACATTATGCCAAACTTGTAACACCATTAAGTGATCCTTTAAAGACAAATTTCTTTGTTTGGAATTGCAGAAGAAACCTTCAATAACCTTTAAACAAACTATGACAACAACATTTGTTCTATAATTGCCTAACTTTACTAAGTTCTTTTGCATTGAGACTAATGCTTATAAAATTGGCATTAAAGTAGTACTCATGTAGAGGGGACATAAAATTGCATTTTTTTTGCAAGAAAATGAGTGATACAATGTCCAATGCTTCCATATATGTTAGAGAGCTCTACATTGTTTAGCCAAATAGAGGCACTATCTACTCGGTTGTACCACTATAAGAGTTTAAAAGAACTATTAAACCAAGCAATTTAGACACCAAAGTAGCATCATTATTTGTCCAAACACCTTGGTTTGTGGGGACTTTATTAAAGTTGCTGCAAAGTGCTTTTAAATATAATTAATAAGAAAAAAATTATATGTTATGAACTTTAGCGACAACCCTCATATCTCACCTCTAAAGCTACTTATTATGGCTACATGGGTGGCCACAAATAGTACATATTATAATGACAAGAGTTGTCATAATAAGTTTTTTTCATGGTGTAACACCCCAGAAATAATTAATAGTAATTATTTGGGGATTATGAAATTATTAAGAGAGTTTAAGGAAAATGACAAATTTGAATATCTTAACATAATAATAATAATAATAATAATAATAATAATAATAATTAATTAGACCATTTTTAGAAAGTATAATAATATTTATGGATTTAAATGTGACTTAAGCCCATGATTAAATTATATGTGTCAAGAACATTATTAGAAGCTTCAACTTATTTATATGAAAGCTCATCTTCATCTAAATATGACCCAACTCTATTCTTAGAGAAGCCCAACCCATTTTGAACCTAACTAACTAACATGTTAAGCATAAGCTCACTTGAAATAATGGACCCTTGAAGCTTAGTCCAACCCTCATTTAACCTATGTAACCCTAGAATCTATGGCCCAACCCAACCAAAATCTGAACTCACAAGAAATTGGGCCTTTGGGTCAACATATTCCACTCTTAGCTCTAAGTTTTCTGCAGCCCATTTATTAAATCATAGCCCAGCAACTTGGAAGGAGCCCAATTGGACTTTAGGATGATGGGTCAGCCCATTTCTCATTAAAACCTTAAGAGAAAATCCTTCCTTTTTGCCTCATTCTGCAAAAAACACAAGAAGAGCAAGAGATTTTCAGAGGTTCAAAGGAGAGGTTAGGGTTCCTTGTATATTTCCATCATTTTCCACCTCTAGAGCAATATTTAACTAAGGTAACATGTATAGAACCTTCTCTTTTTCCTCTTTAATTTGAATTAATTGATTTCTCATTTGGAGCATTTTTATCTTCCACCAAAAACTAAAACTTGTTGTTTGATGCTTCCGTTGTGGATTTTTAGAGGTTGAGGCTACGAGTATTGTTAGGTAAGTATTCTCTTCCCATTTTGATGCATCTACTGCTAGTTGAAATCCTCATATTTGATTTATAATATGGGTCTTTATTTTATGCAAAATTACCTAAAAATTAGAGTGAACTATTGTGGTTTTTGGTGTGGCGAAGTTAGAACTCAAGATTGGAATCCATTGGTCGATAGGTAAGTAACCTTTAGGTAGTAATTGGTAATTCAACTCTTTGGGTATCTGATTTATTGCTAGAAATGATGATAACTATGCTTATCTTAGGCTTAGTGTGCATTTGGATTATGATGGTAGGTAGAGAAAGAGTAATTGGCTTCATTGAGGTAACGGAGGTTAATTTCTTAATTCCATGTATATACTCATTTTAATTTGATGGTTTGCTGTACATATATGATTTTGAAATACTAAATAATTGGTTGACTACTTGATTGTTGTTATGATTCAACCTTGTGAGTCTATGATAGATTTGTGATGTAGCTACCACTCGTGCATTATTCTTTGATCGAGCACTGGGTTGTAATTAGATCCCTGAATGCATTGAACCTAGGTTGTGCTTTTTGGGGAGTTGGTGCCGTGGACGGGTTTCTCTCAGTGTTATTACGCATTAATATATTCACTACAAGAAAATAGTGAAATTGCAACGGAATTTAGTGACAAAATTTTTTGTAGTCGCTAGTTTGTTACAATTCCGTCACAAATTTTATCGACGAAATTAGCGATGGAATGTTTTCCATCAGAAGAATTTTTCGTCGGTAATCCAACACTAAATTGTTAGCGATAGACATCTATGACGAAAAATTCCATCATAATGCCTGGAGTGGGTTATTTACATTTTGTGATGCATTTTTGTGACGGAAAATTCTGTCAATAATTTTGTGACGGAATTAGTAATAAAAATTTTTGTCATAAAATTTACTGTGACTACTCCGTCGCAAAAATATGATTTAAATTTGTTAATAATTTATATGGTATAACAATTTAACTAATATATATTATTCATTAATTTAATAATTTATATATTATAGTTTAAAATATATATATTAATAATTTTAATATTAAAGTAGTAAAATTCGATAAATATTAATGTACTTAATTATTTTATTGTTGATTGAAGGTCATCGTTTGTATTCAAAAGTTAATAAATTTATAATTTATTTAGAAATATTAATTTAAGTGTAGAAAATATTTTTTAATTAAAAATAATAAAAAAAATTAACAAATGTAAATCATATATAATTTAAACAAATGTATATAAGGGAATGATTTAGTTAAAAATATAAAAAAAGAAATAAAAGTCAAATAAATATTTGGTTAAATTAGTATTTTATTCTCTTTACTTTATTTAATGTTTCAAATTAGTTCCTTAATCTTGAAATATTTCAAAATGATCCCTTACTTTTATTTAACATTTAAAATTAGTACCTTAATTTTGAAGTGTTTCAAAATGATTCCTTAACTTTATTTAATATTTCAAAATAGTCACATAACTTTTAAATTTTATTTTATTTAATGTTTCAAACTAGTCTGTTAATATTAAAATTAAATTAAGAGACTAATTTGAAAAATTTTTGAAGAACCTTTCAATTTGTAATATTTTTTTAATATGAAATATTTGAAAAAAGTAATTTGAAAATATACAAAAATTCTTTTTATAGATAAAATTATTGGAAAAAGTTATGTAGAAGTACTTTCTTAGTATAATTACTTGAAGAAAAAAACACTTATTATAAAATTTTTAAAACTAGAAAATACTTAAAATGTTCACTATAATAAAATATTTTAAAAAATGATAGTTGTGTTAATGTAAAATATTTATAGAAATAGTATTAGTGATGGATTGTCATATTAAAATAAATATTATTTCTTGAAGTATTTTATTCTAGTAAACTTTTGAAGCATCTTTTAATATTTAAAATTTTATAATAGGTTTTTTTTAATTGAAGTGATTACACTAAGGGTTATGTTATAATAAGTTAACTTTTTTAGGATCTATTCAGTGTTGGGGGATTAATTTAAAATACTAAATAAAATAGAGAGACCATTTTGAGACACTTCACAATAAAGGAATCAATTTAAAATATTAAATAAAGTTAAGGAACTAAAATATTAATTTAACGTAGATATTTCATTCAAAAAATACAAAAGATAAATAGCATAAAAAAATAACAATATCTCTCTTTTCCAAGATTTTACAAATTAAAAAAATGACTACTTGTCCACTATGCTTTAATCACAATATTTGCCTCTTGTCTATCTCTTCTCCCAATCGAGATCTACTTACTTTCAAATGAATGTAGCTTCACTAATGGACTCTTTTATCTTATACATGATCTCTTAAGAAGTGAACGAACTCTAACTCTAATCCTAACTCGATGAGTTAAATTTTAAATATATTATTCAAGATTTTGTCTATCCAAGAGTTATCTTCTAAATTTTTAGACTTAAATAACTTTGTTTAATTTCTTTTAAAACATATTACGGAAACAAATCATTTTTAGTATTTATGCATATTTATTATGCATCTTTCTTGGTGGAGGGATCATTTGAAATATTTTTATTTAATAAAGAAAGCCACGTAAAAAATAAATAATTAGAATTTCTTATAGAATTATCCTTAGAAAAAATAAAAATTTAAAATATGCAAAATATAATATAAAATACCATTCATCCCTCCTTTTTAAAAAAAGTCTTTAATCTCTTGATAGTACGAGAGAGCAAATTCATGGAAAAGGCAAATTTGTTATCATTTGCTTTGACTTCAAAGCATTCAGACTCTAGTATGCTTGAAAGCACACAATGAAGTTAGTTTCCATTTGCTCTCCGAAATTTGGCTATCAAATATTGATAAAGGTTGTGAATCCCTTTCCGTTTCATTTCTTAGCCTACCAAATAAGGTTTTGGTAAGTCAATTAACTATCTTATTTATAAATATGGAAATAAACATAAAGAGGAAGAAGAAAAACATCTGTGTTGACATAAAATATTAAAATTTTAATTGAAATATATAGTTAGAGCATTTTCTTTAAATTTTATGAAACATCAAATGTGAAAGGTAGAGAATGATTTATGTTTACATTTTTAGAAAGCATTCCACTCCTGTTGAAAAAAAAGAAAAAAAATATTCCACACCTATTACATCACGAGGGTTTATTCTATTAAATTTAAGGAAACAAAATTATGAGTATGAGGTTAGTTAAAAATTTTTAGATTGCAATTTTGAGTTTTTTTTCCCTTCATCTAAGAGACAAATTTAATTTCAATAAGTTACAGTTGATGGTGCACGTGGTTGGCAAAATCAATTGAAAATTTATAAAAGCATTTTAAAAAAACTTGATACGAGGTTTAAAAAAATATATTTGCAAAAGTACGAAGGTAGGAATGTTGGATCTTTACAATGAAATGTTTAAAAAATGATGAAGGTTAGAGCATTTTAGGTTTGTGAGTTTAGTATATCTGCAAGGCTCTAATCAAAATGTTTGTCTTAGCACTATATCTAATATTTATGGCATTTTTTATTTGATTTTTGAATTATATCTTAAATCATTGTAATAGAGAAATTATCTCAATATATAAAAAATATTATAAAGACTAACTTTATAATTATGATGATATTGACTGATTATAGTACACTGATATTGATTATATTTTTATTTTTTTATTTTTTATATAAATTACATATGTTTTAAACAAACCAACATGAACATTTTTTAAAAAATTTGATTCTATGATTTAGTAATGAGCGCTTCTACCCTCTATGTAGTTATAATTGGAAATTGATAATAAGAAAGAAAAATTATATTTAAAGACTTTAAATTGAAAATATTTAAAATAAAAGATTTTAAATTTAAAAATTATTGTTAAAATATAAAAATGAAAATATTAACATAAAACTCTATAGTATAATTTTTGTGTGTAATTTAAATTTATAATATTTAAAATTTTCAAAATAATTTTTAAAAAATACTTCAATATAAATATTTTCTTGATCTACTGTAATTTTTTTAAGGAAGAAATGGAAATTCATTGTTGATTCTTTTATGACTATATATGTTTGTAAAGTTTATAATGATCAAAATTAATAAATAAAATAAGACTATAATAAAATGGATCTCTTTGTGTTTCATAAACCAACAAAGGCAGCACTCAACTAATGTAAAAAATATATCATACAAAAATTAAACATGTTTCAAAGTTTTATATGTTGTTAAGATTTAATTATTGATATTTCAACAAAGACTATGTAGTTAGACTTACTTGGGTTACATGGAGAAGAAAATAAAAGAAATTTCATTTAATAATGTAGGTTACATAGATTGCTCATAAATTTTATTAAAATTATATAAATTTATTGTACTTTTTTAAACTATATATATCTTATATGAAACAAGATATTATCTTATGCTTTAATTCAATTCTAAATTTTTTGATTAAAATATAAATGGACATAACTAAACCTTAAAAAAAACGTCAATATGATCTAGTTCATTTGACAAAAAATCATATCAGGATTACTAGTCCGTAGATTAGAGAATATGACATGATACAAAAAAAATATGAAATATCAATAAGTGAAAAAAATAATTTCTATACTTTTATTTAAGAAAAATAGAAAAAGCATATAATATGGAATAATATTTTATAAAACTATAATAGATATTATATAAAATTTGAAAAAGAAATTTCTCACTTTTGCGACAAGTCAAATAGGTGTATAT
This sequence comes from Erythrophleum ivorense, assembly GCA_026724425.1. Taxonomy (NCBI): domain Eukaryota; kingdom Viridiplantae; phylum Streptophyta; class Magnoliopsida; order Fabales; family Fabaceae; genus Erythrophleum; species Erythrophleum ivorense. The sequence goes on along the minus strand of JAIUCV010000003.1, from coordinate 20,893,542 downwards.
GTACAAAGAACATTGTAATCCATATAATATTAAAATAACTTTTTTGAATGAGCATGAATTTATACCAAAATATCAAATAAGAAATTTATTCTCTACTGTGCAATGTGAAAAGTGAAATTGAAAAATATAATGGATATGAATCTTTTATTTTTAATTAATAAATGTATATTAAATATATAGTTAGAAAGAAATAAAAAGTAAAAACATATGTGAGGGCTATTTGGTTGGAGGGTTTCATACCTTGCACAATATCCTTGGTCTTCATTTTCTTTATAATTTTATTTTATCTTATAGTAGATTATATTATATTTTGATTACGCATTTTTATTTTTGATTTTTTTATTCTTTAAAAAAAGAAGTGATAAAGATAATAATTTAATTTTCAAAAAATAGGCAAATAACTTGATATTATATAACAAAAATTGAAAGATCATTTTTATTTTTCTAAATAAAAGAATAAAAAAATAAATGAATCACCAATATTATAATAATTTATAATAATGGGATTGGACCTTGCTTCGATCTGCACTTTTATTCATTGAGTAGTTAGAGTTTGGTATGAAGTACTCAGTACTTGTGCTAAGGTAGTTTACTTGCTTACTTGCTAGAGTAAGGAATTTCTTACTAAGCTACTAATAATCGGTGAACCTTAACGTTTCCCCCCTGTTGTGCTTCCCCCTAACTGTGAATATTATATTTTGTCTAGGCAAATTTTAAAAAAATATAATAATAATAATAATAATGAAATTAATTTAGAAAAAATATGAAAAAAATGACAAAATGAAGAAAGTAAAAAAAAAAGGGTATAGAACTTATTTTCTTCCAAATTTCTGAAGCCCAATAATTCAACATAAAAAAAGGTAAAAGTTAAAAAAAAAAGGAAATGGAATTGAAAAAAATAAAAAGATGAAAATTTAAGGAACTGAAAAAAAAAAGAGAAACAAAAAAGGAAGATTTCTTAATAAAGATAAGAAAACAAAAAGAGAAAATGCAACCTAATAAAACAGGCCAATAAAAAAAACCCAACATGTCTACATTGAACTTTTGATGGGCTTGCCTAACCTAGCCCAGATCTATTCAGGATAAACCCTACTTATTTTATTAATCTACTGGTCCCCTTTCTGACCCACGCACTCACGCACGCCCAGAGAGAAGAGAAAAGCAACGAGAGGTTTCAGGAAAAGGGAAACAGCTGAACACAAAAAGCAAACACAAGAGCAGCAGGTCACAAACAGGGACAAAAACATGCACATAAGGCAGATGCATAGGAAATGAAGAGGGAAGGCCATTGTCTCAGGAGGAGATCTGCAGTGATGAGCTCGAGGCATGGACTTCCCTTAAGGTCCCTTTCACCACGAGAGAAACAAGGCGAGGTAGATGCAAGCTCTGGGTGTAAAGGAGAGAAGGCAAAAAGATTGAGAGGGGCAAAAAAGAAAAAGGAGATTTTTCGGATTCGGGGAAGAGAGGCAGAGAATAGGAGATTCAGTGAAATAGAAAGCCAAAATAATTGAGGAAGGAGAAGATGGAGAGAGAAGGGAGAAACAGGGAGGATGAGGTTAAAGGATGGCCAAGAGCAAAGGAAATTCGAAAGAGAGAACAAAGCATAGAGGAAGAAGAAATTGAAGTCTAAGGTAAATCTGATCTTAAACTAAAATTAAAATGGTGATTTAAAAATTGATGATGATGGTCCGTGGTTTTTCGCTTTTTTTTTCCTTCAATCTTATAGTTATGGGAATCTTATTCATCTAATTGCTATGCTTACTGATGTAATTGAGAGTACAAATTTGGTGATATCATTTTTGTATCAAGAATGTGTGCTGGATGCTTGAATACGTGCCTTATTATAACTGGGGTATGAATTCAGTGGTTTCATTAGCATTGTCATGAATAGGATACTCTAATGTACCTTAGCTCTCCATCTTCTGCATGGACAATATAAGTTCATGTGAGTTTGGGTAGCAACCTAAGGAACTAGGTAGTTGGAGTTTCCTCAGGGTAGTGTTTCTTGTTTTCCCTGAGTCCCAATCCTTCTGGGTATTTTGTTGCTATGCCTTTGTTATGTAGTTTCATGTTGTGAGAGAAAATTTCAATTGAAATCTCTATTGTTCTGACTCAATGGATTCATTTTTGTGTGATAGATCCTAAATTAATCCTCCACCATTCACCCCTGATTTTTAATTTGATGTTGTATATAGGGTTTGGAATAAATTTGAGGTATGAGTGAATCTTTATAATACTTGGACCCTTGAATTGGCAATTGGTTAAGATGAATTTGGTTTTTAAGTGTAAGCATCGTGTATTGTTTGCTAATTTCAAGTGTTGTCTCACGACCATTGTGTGCAATTCATTTTGGTAGATGTTTATTTGTGTTTGTGTCGATAAGATAGGTGTGTAGAGTTGGTTGAAGCCTAAAATATTCTATTACAGTCTACTAGTCAGAGCATCTTAACTCAGTTGGGAAATTATTTGGTGTAGTCTAATGGTAGAAAAAAATACATTTGTTATAATTTAATTATAAAACCTTATATAAAAAAATGTAATTCTTGTGCAACTCTTGTAGTCCGCCACAACTAACCCATTGGCCACGATTTTCATTGGTTAAGAAATGGTCATGGTGTTGAAGCTCACAACATTTGAAATCTAAAGAAAGACTTCAATAATGGGTAGGAAAATCTCAATGCAATAAAGTTATCTAGAAAGTCATCTTTCAACTTTGCAAGCAAGTTGGTGAACAAAATAAAAAAGAGAAGCAAGTATTGGGGTCAAATAGGTATTTGGGTCACAATACCTGTTGAAAGAGAATAATACCTTTTAAAAATCCAAAGAGAATTGTTGGCTTGACCAACTTCTAGCCAATGTCTCTCTTACGAGATTAATTACTAATATTTCAATGGAGTGAATATTCCTTGTCGACCTGATTGATGTATCAAACATTGACCTTAGTTCATGAGCAACAAAGTAACCCTCCCCTTTCTTTGGACATGTGTCTACATTTTTTTTAAGGCATTGGAACTTTTTACACATTGATGAAAGAAAAAATTTGATATGTATTATGTATATGTTTTAGAAAATTTTACCAATGAAACTAAATGAGAGCTGGCTTGGACACTAGTAACTGGTATGTGTGCTTTTTGTAGTTGATTTGTTTCATGCATACTAAATATTATTTAAGAATCAGTATAATCAAAGGAGTATGATGTTGAATATCTTGCAATTTGGCAAATCAAATCAATAGTAGTTAGGTAAAAACCTTCAATCCCAAGTCCCAAATCTAAACCAAACCAAATAACTCTTTGGTCAAGACAATGTTTTATCTTCAAGAAAGTAGTTAGATAAAATGTTTTAAATATTTTTTTAATCAAGCTTTTGTGTCAAACTTATATATATAAATAAATCTATGGTCACTTCTCTAACTTATGATTACATTACAATGATGACTTTTTATTTTAAATGAAAAATTATAAATATGTCACTTCAATTTTGAGTTATTTACAAACACCTCTTTCAATTTTAGAAAGCAAGAAAAAAAATCTAATGAACTATTAACTTCTAAAATTTAAGTCCTTTGATGCATTTTCTTTTTATTAAAATTATTGATTGAAATGTCACTTTAATTTCAATTGCCACTAGGTATGTTTTTATTAGTTTATTATCCTAATTATACACCTTAAAGGTTCCTTTTATCTTTGGAATAGCTAAAGAATGTTAGATTAAAGGGTTTTTTGTTAAAATTATTGATTGAAATGTCACTTTAGACAATTTCAATTGCCACCAGGTACGTTTTTATTGGTTTATCACTGTAGTTATACACCTTAAAGGTTCCTATATCTTTGGAATAGCTCAAGAATTTTACGTTACCGGATTTGTTTTTTATGCAATTTGAATAACTTTGTATATGAAATTTGATAGGATTTTTTTACAGACCATTAAGATGATGCCATGTGACAAATAAAAGGGTTTAAAATAACATCTTAGGCATCGAAACTGGATAGAAGGTTTTTCTTAAAAGTGATAGTTTAAGATTTATATATATATATGTATGTATGTATGTATGTACATTTAAGTTTGATTTATTATATTATTATTGTATGCACATCTTTTGCTTAATAAGTTAAAATTGATGAGGATATATTATTTTGTGAAGACAAACCATGATTGCCATCCCTATGTAATTTTGTTTAAGCTTTCAATTTTTTTTTCATTTATTAGTTTATAATTCTCATCCCAGTTTAGTTCCTTCACCCTTTTTTCTGGTCCAACTCTCAACTTAAAACTGAAAATAAAATATGACAAAAAATCTTATAATCTTATAATTGGTCCAACTACTTGTTTATATAATTATTATTTGTTCAACTAAAATTAAAGTAATGAATTGTGAATTAATATTTTCATTGTTTTAATAATTGGTCTAATTTTCAAAACATTAGTGATTATTATTGTAAAGCACACCCTTGTCATGTTAATGGTTGAGGGAATGTATATATAAGACGAAGTGAGTCTTGTTTTACTTTATTCTTTCAACTATACAACTATGAAGAAGGGAAAAGGGCAAATATAGACATAAATAATATAAGTGATTATTTTAGTTATGATATAATAATCATAAAATGTAAAATAATATTATGCTTATTTTGTTAGAATTATTACTATAACTCGTAAGAGATCTATGCATCACTTAAGGTATTTAAACTTTTGTTATTTATTCGAAACATGAATATTATATATATATATATATATATATATATATAAGTTATTTAATACACTTATACAAATTGATGATTGAATTATTTTGTAATATAAAACTACGTAAAATTAAGTAATTTTTTTAGTACATTTTAATCGTTGAACACTATAAAATATAGATAATAGATTAAGTATACAAATTGCTAATTAATTTTCACAAAATATTAATACTTAAAGATAAGGCCAAGTCTTTCAAGTCCTTTTCACTTTTATCGTTTGCTTTGGCCATTTCTCCTCCTTCCTTTAAAGGTTCAATTTGACCAATAATATAAACCAATACAATGCAATTCATTATGTACAACAAATTCCTAGCCAACAAACTACTGACATATCTATGCTATCAGCAACAAATTTATTGCTTTTCATATATGGTCCTACTTCAGTTTGTTATATTATACTTTATACCAGTTTTTGACCTTCTGTTGTTTGGAAAATTATAGGATTGTGTGGCAATATTTATTTGGGTCAAGATAAGGCAATGTTTATTTGGAAGAAGACAAGGCCAACGCCATCATCCTTATCCCTTGCTCCTCTTGAGCAAGATAATGTAACCCCTGAGCTTTCAGAGCAGGAAAAAAATTATCTTTGTAATATGAATTATTAAAAACCAAAGCAAATTGAATTCTACTCATACCTTAAATTACACTTATATTTGTATTCCTTGAATTGATTCATTTATTACGAGGAATATACATATTTTAGTCCCTAAAGAATGCATGCTTTTACCATTTAGATAATTAGATGTAATAATTTTGTAAAAATTATATATACAATTATTACTTTGCAGACCCATCTTTGTTTACAAAAAGAGTGATCAAAATGAGATACTTTGCAGACCCATCTTACATTATATTCTTTTTATTTGGTTATAAGACAAATATATGTATTTTCATCATTTGCTTCATAAATTATCGATCTTCCTCACCTTGAAAGCTGTTATCCATTTTTTCTCACATAGCTGCACTTTTTATAGCCTTGTTGAAAGTGATATTAACATAAATATGTGGAGGAAAATATCAGGTTTGGGTAGTTACGTTTAGTGTATAGATCCTTTCATATTTATTGCTCCACACGGTATAAGCATAGTTATGAATTGGACTTTAGTCTTGTTTCATAGCAGAGACACTAAATCTTGTTTTGTTATATATTTTTTTTATGATCAATGTGGTCTCGATAAAAAGCCTGCTCCAGAGTCTCAAAAGCTTGGTACTAGCTTAAAGAAATTCAAGGCTATTTCAAGAGGAAAGGTTAGCACCCTTAGCCTAATGGACATGGACTTACATTGAATTTTTGTATTTGTTGAATGAAATAAAAATTTATGTAAATTTAACATGTAAGTGTCATGTGTGTAAATTGCATGCCAACCATTAAGTGTATTATACCATTTTGTATATAAGAATCTCTTGAGGAAGTTTAAGATTTTAAGGCAGGTAAAGTTATTATAAGCAATAAGTAAATTAAATGAACTTGGATGGTAGTTTGAATCTTTTTCTATATAGATTTTGTAAGGTGTAAAACTTGTAAAATAATGGTTGAAAGAGTAAATTAAAAAAAATTGTCACATATATATTATTATTTTTAGTTTCACTTTCTTACACATAAAATTTTGTCTTTTATAGTAATAAATTAATTAATGATTCAACTACTTTAAATAAAAAAACTGTTTATTCAATGCTTGACATATAATATACATAAGCATGCTCTATATTCATGATTCAATAACCCTATCTAAACTTTCTGTGGAAGTAGATAAAATCAGTTTAATTGAGTAGGTAAACATGTGCGTGCTATAACTTTTTGTTTGTCGCTAATTATATGTGATGTTTGTACAATAAAGTGATTGAAAGATAGAATGGAGGTACTAGAAAATCGAATATGGATGTATAATAGAGTGGATTCAACTCTTTGATGCTTTACAAAAGAGTTCGAGCAAGGTGTTGAGGAGTTCCTAACTCATGCATGTCAATTGCCTTCTTTTTTACATTCGGAGAAGATTAGGTGTCCATGTGCTCGGTATAAATGCAAGAACTATCTATGTCTCGACGAGGTGAAAGAGTATATTTATAGACATGGATTCTAACCAGACTACTATATATGGACTAGTCATGGCGAAACACCAATTGAGTATCATTCACCTATGTGTCAAATGCCAGGTGTCCAACATATCTCACATAGGCCGCTTGGGAACTAGGTTACACAATATGAGACCATGGTGATGGAAGCAGCTGAACCAAGTTTCAGGGATAACAATAATGAAAATACTGAAGAGATGCCAAATCCCAATGCAAAGGCATTCTATGACATGTTACATGCTGCACAACAACCATTGTGGGAAGGTTGTGAGGAGGAATTTGAACTTTTAGCAACTGTACAATTACTAAGCATCAAGGCAGAGACCAACATGTCACAACAATGATACAATTTAGTGTCACGCCTTATGGAGAGAACATAAACTAAAGACACTCGTATGCCTACAGATTTGTATCAAACAAAGAAGTTGGTGTCAAAATTAGGGTTTGGTTATACAAAGATCGATTGTTATGTAACTAGGTGTATATTGTATTATAAAGATGATGCAAATGCAACCTAGTATAAGTTTTGTCATGAAGCACGATATGCTGCAAGAAAGTGTCATGGAAGAAAAAAGAAAATTGCAACTAAGCAATTGTGGTACCTACCACTAATTCCTAGACTTCAAAGATTATTTGCTTTTGCAAAATAGCAAAGGAAATGAGGTGGCACCATGAGAACCGTAGATATTTTGACATCCATACTCACCCATCCGATAGAAAAGCATGGAAGGTATTTGATAGCACATACCTCGACTTTGTGTGTGACGCACAAAATGTTCGACTCGGGTTATGTGTTGATGGCTTTACACCATTTGGCCAACATGGTAGAAATTATTCTTGTTAGCCGATTATTGTCACACCTTATAATCTACCACCAGCAATGTGCATGAGATAAGAGTATATGTTATTAACATTAATTATCCCTGGTCCTAGCAATCCTAAAGGAAAAATTGATGTTTACTTGCAACCATTAATAGATGAACTAAAATTGTTATAGACTGAGGGTGTATTAACATATGATGCTTCGTTGAGACAAAACTTTTAAAAGTGTACAGCATTATTATGGATAATCAATGACTTCCCAGCATATGGCATGTTATCTGGTTAGATGACAGCAGGGAGATTGTCATGTCCTATATGTATGGAGAAATCAAAGTCATTCCAATTGAAACATGGGAGGAAAACATCTTTCTTTGATTACCATCGACAATTTCTCCCCCCAAATCACATATATAGGAGAAATAAAAGCTCTTTTTATAAGAATAGAATTGAGAAATCAATGCCTCCACCACAGTTAGATGGAAAAGAAGTTTGGCAAAGAGTGTGTAATTTGCCATCAGTGACTAAGTAGGGAGGACTTATACCAATTGAAGGATATAATGCCACACACCATTAGACAAAACAAAGTATATTTTGGGAATTACCGTATTGGAAATATAACCTCATTTGACATAATCTTGATGTCATACACGTTGAGAAAAATATGTTTGACAATTTATTTTTCACCGTCTTGGATATAAAAGGGAAGACTAAAGATAATATACAAGCTCAGTTAGATGTGGAAGAATATTACAGACGAAAAGAATTAGAACTTGTTAATAGGAGAGGGAAAGTTCTAAAACCCAAAGCACAATATACTTTGAATATAGAACAAAAATGAGTAGTTTATAAGTAGGCAAAGAACCTACGACTCCCTAATGGGTATGCATCAAATTTGGCCCAATGTGTTGACATGAAAGAAGCAAAGATGTATGGAATGAAGAGTCATGATTGTCATGTGTTTATGCAACACTTACTTCCTATTGCCTTTAGTGCTCTACTTGAAGTTGTATATAATCCCGTAACCGAGCTTAGTCAATTTTTTAGAGAACTTTGTTCCACTACCTTGACAATGACTCAATTAGAGTTATTAGAGCAAAATATTGTAGTGACATTGTGTAAGTTGGAAAAGGCCTTCCCCCTTGGGTTCTTTAACTCAATGGAACACCTATCCATCAACCTTCCTTATAAAGCCAAAGTTGGGGGACAGGTTTAATATCGTTGGATGTATCCATTTGAAAGGTAATAAAGTATATCATTATATGCTTGGAATGATTATGTGCTAAAAAGCTAATAAAAGGTGTTTAACTACTCTTTCTGTAGGTTCCTCCATACCTTAAAGCAAAAATTCAAGAATAAAGCTCGAGTGGAAGGATCTATATGCAAAGATTATATCATTGAGGAGATCGCAAGATTTTGCTCACATTACTTTGAGCAAGATGTGCCATCAAGAATAATGAGACCTCCAAGAAATGATGATGGCAAAGATTCGGGCTTACCTATAATTTCTATTTTTAACTATCTTGGAAGGCCTTCTGGAGAATGCAAGTCTTGTTTCTTGAATGATCAAGAAATGGAAGCTGCCATAAAATATGTTCTAATAAACTATGATGAAGTACAACCTTATATTAAGTAAGTGATATTGCTTACACGTCACTTATTTGTATATGCTTAACACATTTCTTTACCTAAGTTAATAAAAAAATGCATTTCTTTGTTATGCAGCTTAGTTATTCATGAGTTAACTTTATCCAATTCTTAAATTATGGATGTTGAGGTAAAAGCTCAGATTGAAGCAAATTTTCCTTCCTGGTTTCGAGAACATGTAAGTAGTAATATAGCATGAAATTAATTGTGTCTTAAAACAAAGTGTCAACTTACATAAAATATTAAAAATGCCACATAGGTTCAAAACCCAGCCAACAATGTTCTGGATTTATTTTTACATGACGTTGCTCAGGGACCAAAGAGAAGTATTAGAACTTGGCCTATTTACTTTGTTAATGGGTATAAATTTCACATACATCCATTGACCCATCAAAAATCAACAATAAATAGTGGTATATGCATGAAAGGGACTGACTTTGCACAATCAGAATATGACTTTTATGGCATTTTAGAAGAGATTGTGGAAATTGAATACACAGGGGTTATTGTGAAGTGATTAGTGTTGTTCAATTGTCAATGGTATAATCCTTCACCTAATCGCAGTATGAGGGTTCATAAACAATATGGGATTGTTGAAGTTCATGAATTAAGGAGGTATAACAAGTTTGATCCATTCATATTTGCACAACAAGCGACATATGTGTACTATGCACATTATCCTAGTTGTCATCAGAAGGCTAATTGGTTAGCTGTTATCAAAGTTAAGGCCTAGAGCATAATTGATACTCCGATATCTGAAACAAAAATAGGGCCATTTCAAGTGGATGGATTAGAAGTCATACTATCCACAATTGTCTCCAATGACGAATTCCATAACCTAAGAGACCCTACAGGCTCTTATAAGGAGATAGATATGTTAACCACTAATATAGTTCATGAAGAAGAAGAAGATGATGATGATGATGACCATGATGATGATGAAGATGAGGATGAAGAAGAAGAAGAAGAAGATGATGATAATGATGAGGACAATGTTGACAACGACCACGACAAGGACGATGATGATGAAAATATAGATGACGATGATAAAGATGATGAACAAGATGATGATGCATAAATTAGGGTTGGGTTTAGTTTAATTTTGAGTTTGATTTGTTTTTATAATGTATTTTGCTATTTTGATTGAGTTGCATATAGCACTTTTACATTTTTCATTTAATTTTTTGCCAACTTATACTAAATCAAGGTTTGTTATTGTATATGTAGATGTCCGATCATGGCTCTATGCGAGTTCGTGCTCGAGGTAGTACCTCAACACCACTACCTCTACATCCACAACCATCTCCTTATCCTCTTACTTCAAACCTGCATCAATTCCTATAATGCCAAATGCATCTACTACACCTCTATCTATAACACCTTAACCTCTAGCTCATACCCATCATGCCCACATACTCATATGCTCATGCTAAGCTTACAAGGGAGATGATTTTCTCTACCTTGATGCTCTTTCTCTAAGGCATATTGGATGGGTAGAGATCCACTTAGAAGTAATGTGGACCGGTTGAGCTCTTTCAATGCTTCCTTATGCTTAATTTCACTATTAAGACTTATTTCAATCCCAAACATATGCTTTAAACTCATGGAAATCAAAAAGGGATTGGAGACATGTATTTTCGTTATTGGCAGATTTTGCTTCATTTCTGGGCTAAGTTTACAAATCCATAACTAATTGCAGAAAAATTGTAACTGCATGATCTGGGTCATTCTAGAAAGTTTGAGACGTCTACTTCATGATAAAAATAAGTAGAAGTCCCAATATCTCACATATTCTGTGTTTGACATCGAAATCGCTCACTGGTCAGAGGGGGCTCCTTTGCTGTCACAGTTTACTGATATGGACTTTGAAATTGTCTAACTAATTCCACAAAAATCCAATGCTTGCAAATCATATCTCTATGGAAAGATGTGGATGTTAGCTAAACAGAAAAAATATCTCCAGATCAGTTCACCAAGCCAAATTCCCGGAAACCGATGAAACAGTACTTCGGGTCTGGTTGGGTGTCTGGTTCTGGGCAGGAACTTCGAAATTGTATAACTCACTCTCTGGACCTCTAAATGAGGTGATTCCAGTTCCTACACGTCACTGTGACCATCTAATTTCTGTGTATAAAACTTCGTAGCCATTGGACTATGTTTGCCCCTCGGATGACACGATTCTCAAACCGACCAAATGAACAGTGTTTTCTGAAATCCGATTTTCTGATGTCAACTTTGAAAAATCATAGAAAATGCTATAGACCTCTAAATGACATGAACTCTAGCTTCCCAGAAATCTCTAAACATAATCTAGCTACATGTCAAATCTCAAAACGAAAAGAGGTCATATGGCTAATCTATGACATCATGTGCAAGAAGGCCTTTTCTTGGCCAAAAGTGGGGTTCATGGGGCCCAATCTTGGTTTTTCTACTTCTATGACTCTTTGAGTACATGAGAAAGCATCTCTAGGGGCCATCAATCATGTCTCAAGTGTCTAGTAACTTAGATTGGAGAAACTCACTACCCCATGCCCACTTATGCACCCATATAGTCTATACTACATTGAGCATTTCACATTAAAACATGCCTCTTCATTCATCATAGACATCATTCCCATACATTCATCATTCATACATACATTATCTACAAATACTCTTAGGGACTACATCTTATACATTATCAATTTACATTTACAACTCTCATATACAACATATTGCAAAAAGTCCCTTTTTACAATTCTTCCTTGGCTTCCCTAGCCTCATCCTTGGTGGTGGTTCCCATCTCTAGCCTCACTTGGTCCACCTGGCATGTTTGGATGGTGGAGAGGGAGGGTGAGATTCGGAGAATCCCAGTAGTTCAACTCTCATTCAATCATACATATATCGCATGCAACAAGTCTCATTATGCATGTATGGCATGTTAGCATATAAAACCATGATAAAAATATTTAAAACATATGAATTGGCCATGCATAAAGGAAAATATTCTCAACATGTGAGTAGGCCACACATAACATTTAGAAGCTTGCTAAGTGCATGGATTAGCCTCACCCACTCCCTTGTGGCTTTTGGATTTGCCTTACCCATTCTTTAGAGGTCCTTGGACTCAACCCTTACTCTTTGGGAGTCAACCTCACTTTTGGGAGACCTTTTACTCTTGTCTCAACCAACTTAAGGGCTTGGCTCATCCTCACCTTGGCTATAGGGTTATTGGCTTTTCCATTCCTCAAGCAAACCAAAACAAATCACATAGATCATCATTTCAATTCATATCATATCATCATGCTAACACACTTCTCATAGCGCATATCATTCATACACACAAGCAAGACAATGTAAACACACAACTATGCATGAGAGAAAGTGGAGAGAACTACCTTGTTAGCTATTCACTACTTGCTCTTTCACTTGTCTCCTCCTTTGTTGGTTTCACAACAACTTCTAGAGGGGAGAGCTTCTCTTAAGCCTAACCACACAAAAGCATAGAATTAATGCCTTAATACTGGGTTCTCAAGCTAGGGATCTCTTCTAATCAGCTCTACTGAGCTTCTCAATCTAGGTTTTTTTCCTCTCACTAGAGTCCATTAGCTATCCTCTCTCTTTTCTCAAATTCTCAAGTTCTTAAGAGGGGAAAGCAAGAAAGAGAAGACTATATACTTCTAATCTCTCTCAAGAGTGATTTCCCACTCTCTCTCTTCTGAACCAACCTCAAGACCTAACCATTTTTGCTATCTAAACCGTAGGAAAGAGAGGGGAAGGGGAGAAGGGCAACATACTAAGAGGAAGCCATGAGAATCCTTACCTTTCTTGTCCTTTCTTCTTCTCCTCAGCTTCTCTCTCTCTCCTCCACCCTTTTCTCTCTCCTAAGATGAGCTTGAGTCGGTTAGAAGAAGAAAGAAGAGATTTGGAAGCTTTTAAAAAGTCAAATTCTCTTTTTCTTGCTTTTTTGGACCGCTCTCGCTATAACGAGTCATTACCCTCGCTACGGCGAGCTCGTGTCTGTTCCAGACCTCTGCCTTCGCTATGGCGTCGCTACAGCGAGCTCGTGCCTGTTCCAGACCTTCGCTATAGCATCGCTATGGCGAGATCGTGCCTGCTCTAGACCTCTGCCTTCGCTATGGCGTCGCTACGGCGAGCAACTCCCTGGTTTTTGTATGGAATGCCCGCACTTGCTATAGCTAGGAACATTTTTGCTATTGCGAGGAGGCATTTTCGCTATGGCGAGGCCATTTCTCGCTATGGCGAGAAGACTTAGAAAATTCTCAGCTCTTCGAAAATTTTCCAACTTTCTCTTTTCTTTTTCTTTTCTCATTTCTTTTCCTTCTATTTTCTTGGCTGTTACACTATCAACTCCCCTCATGCCTAAATCATCTAGGAGACACTCAATGTCACCTGTATCATCTCCTCCAATACCATTTCCTATCTCGTAACACTCACATTCCACTCCGCAGTGTCCTTCCATGAGTTCTACACCCATGCCACCTATCCAACCTTTTGGTCGTGACCCTACTAACGGTCGAACATGGTTGTATCTTGACAAGCATACATAAGTCATAAAATTTACGTTGTTTTACTTATTATTTAGTTAACAACTTAGTGTCATTGTAACATTTAGATTCATTGTTGTTAAATTATTAGGTTTAATCCTGTCGTCGCTGTTGTTCGTGATATTCTCCCTGTAATTCAAGCAAAATTTGAATATCCATGTCATAGTTGGAAAGTAATGCCTTTTGAGGTAAGGCAGCTATGGTTTAATGAATGGGCGGTATATATCTTATCCTATTCTATATATAATGTGTTCATTTTTTCCTCTCATTTTGTCTTAGTTTTGATTTTTCTATTATTTATGCAGAAGAAGTATAAATGGTTGCTACAATATAACCAAATAATTAGACGCAATTGGACCAAAAAGTATGGGGACATCTTACGAAATGCAATGCACAGAGTTCAATCAGACTTGGAAAAGGGTATCATGCCTAACTGGATCCTAGATGACATTATGGTCCAATTAAAGCGCTATTGGGAGTCAGAAGAATACAAGGTTATGTGCCAGACAGCTAAAAACAACCGAGCATCTACCATAGGAGGCATGCAACATAAAAGGGAAAGTATTCCTTCAACTGAGTATAAGAGGAGACTGGTAAGCATTTAAATCCAAATGCAATCATCATTTATTTAATGTATGAGATAACTAATGTCAATAAACAATTATAGATTTCACAGCTTGGAAGGCCACCTACAATGTTTGAACTATTCAAGCATACACATTATGCGAGGCAACTCGTCAATTTGTGGACCATAAGGCAGCTGAAGTTTATGTGTGTATATGTTTATCTATTTTACTCTCATTGGGATTATACTGACGGCCAGAGGCCTAACTAGTTGTAGTGTTCGTCTTGCTTTTTGTTTTGAATCTCATTGGGATTGTGTTAAAGGTAAGAGGCCTAACTAGCTGTACTGTGAGTTCTATTTTTTGTTTTGATTGTCACTGAGATTGTGCTGATGGCCAGAGGCCTGACTAGCGGTAGTGTGAGTCTTACTTTTTATTATGATTGTCACTAGATTTGTCTTGAAGGCTGGAGGCATGACTAGTTATAATGTCAATCTTGATTTTTTATCTTTATTGTCACTATACTTGTGTTGGTGGCCAAAGGCCTAACAAACAATATGTGAGTCTTACTTTTTTGTTTTGATTATCATTAGAATTGTGTTGATGGTTGAAGGCCTGACTAGCTATAATGTGAGTTTTACTTTTCTACTTTTATTGTTATTACATTTGTGTTAGTGGACAGAGACTTAACTAGTTATAGTGTGAGCCTTATTTTTTGTTTTCATTGTCACAAATTCGTGCTAATGGTTAGAACTTCTTGTAGTGTAAGTCTTGATTTTTTATTTTGATTATCATTGAAATTATGCTACCATTTATTTAATATTTTTTACTCATTCAATTGTCTCTATGGCTATCAACATCATTACATATTCTTTCTATACACCTAATCATGCAATTCCAATATTTAATTGCCTTGATTGTGAAGGATGAATATATTTGTAGTTTTAAAATACTTATTCTTTATCATATGATCATATTTCATTTTGATACTATATATGACATAAAGAATGTTTCAACATGTGTATACTTTTTTGTTCTTAATGTATTGTCGTTGTTTTCTTTATTTGAAAATTGTCTTCCTTTGTTTGCTTAAATAGGTTGATTACTTGAGGCTTAAGAATGCCAAAGCTTCTACTCAGGACTCAACAGGCGTAGCATCAAATGACGTAAATGATACGATGTCAGTAGGCATGCCCATTAGAGCACTACAAGTTCGAGGAACCCTTATCCATCAAGAACTTCAAAGAGCTCAAGTGGCCCAAATTGTGTATTATGTCCAAAAATCTCAAGGAGCTCAAAATAATATCTATGTTGGACGTCGGCCCAAGTTTAGAGCCCAAGATCCATATTTGATCAATATCTCTTTAAATATGCAAAAGTGGAAGTCCAAGTGGAAGCCCAATTTCCTAAGAAGAGTCCATGGAGATGTTAAAGGCCCAATGTAGTTATACACATACAAGAGGAGTGTCAAGGCCCAATTGGAGTCCAATTGCAAGAGATTAAGAATCATGTGTTAACCATGTGATTTTTAATGAAGCATGTGCATCCCATGTGACTACTTAAATAAGTTAATTAGTTTTGATTAGGATTTTTATGAATTTCGTTTTTATTATTTTATTATTTTTTTAGACTTGGTCCAGGAGCTTATCTAGGAGATTAAGTTAAAATTAATATCCTAATCTTGTTCCTTGATTTTAGGCATTATTTAAAATATTTCTAATTAGATTTTAGAGTTTTAGTTTTAGTAGGATTCTAAGTCTTATAGAAACTTTGCCTATAAAAGGCTCCCTATTGTATTCTATTGAAGATCATGAATGAATGAATGAACTTGAGTATTATTCAATACTTTGAGAGGCTTTAGCTTCTTTGTGTTCTCTGAGAATTCACGTGACTTATCAAAGGATTGGTCTTCCTTTGTGGCGTCTTGAGGCTAGGGTTTTAAGGGACAAGTTCTCTTAGGGTCTTTCCTTTGACCAACATTCTTGTTTCTAGCCGGTCCCGGGAAAAATTTCGAATTGTTGAAGGTTCTCTAGGGCATGTTCCTAGTGGGTCTTGCATCATTTGGTATCAGAGCCTTGGTTTGCTAGTACAAGGTATATCTTTGTATTTCCCTTCCATTGTTCTTCATACTTTCTCTCCTTCCATTTGTGTTTTCTTCTCATCTTCATCTTTGTCTTCTATCTTCTTCTTCTTCCATTGTTGTGTGCCTCTATACTTATTCAAAAAAAAAAAAATTCGAAAAAGAAAAATTCAAAAGAAAAATTCAAAAAAATAATTCAAAAAAAAAAGAAAAAAAAAGAAAAAAAAGGAAATTGCAAGTTGTGCAAATTCAAAAGCTTGGAGTTAGTTTCCTAATTGGAATCAATTTCCTAATTGGAGTTAGTTTCCTAATTGGAATTAATTTCCTAATTGGAGTTAGTTTCCTAATTTGAGTCAATTTCCTAATTTGAGTTAATTTCCTAATTGGAGTAGTTTCCTAATTTTCAGATTTTCTTAAAGTTGGTTTCCTAATTTCCCAAGTAGTTTCCTATTTCAGATTTTCCCTTTTCTTCTCCTTCCTTCCAAGCCATCCCAACCTCCTCCCCCCTTGTTTTCCTTTCCTCTTTACCTCTTTGTTACACACCTTTTTTTTTTCCTTGTTTGATTCTTTGGGAATTTACATTTTAGGATTCTAGTTTTTTTTTTATTGCCACTAGTTTGATCTTTTCTTTTGATTTGCTTGTGACTTACTTAGAACACTTGTAAGAAGAAAATTGTTTAGTGGTAAAAGGCAAGAGTGCAATTAACATTAAAGAAAAAGCCAAAAAGAGAATTAAACACGAGTGAACTTATCATCTTTTGAGTGTAAACACGTGAGAAGAGTGTGTAAGGTCCTATTTTTTTCTTTGACTAACTTCTCAGGTGATAAGATGTCCAATGAGTACAAATTCCTTAAAGAGGCTAACAAAGAGAAATTCAAGCAAACTTGTGCATGGTTAGATGCATTCCAATCCAACTCCAACTCTACAAGATAAGATAAGGAAAAGCCATCTCCTGATTTCCATACTAGATGCCTTATCAAAGAGAAAGTGTGCAGCATGACTATTGATAATAGTAGCTATGTAAATGTTGCTAGTACCTTACTTATTGAGAAATTAAACTTGCCTACTATAAAGCATCCTAGGCCCTATACCTTGTTGAAGGGTAGTGCTAAATTTAAGGTTAATAAGCAAGTTTTGATTTCTTTCTCCATTAGTAAATATCATGATAAAGTGCTGTGTGATGTGGCTCCTATGTATGAGGGACATATTATGCTTGGAAAACCATGGAAACATGTTAGAAAAGCTAAATATGTTAAGCATAAGCACAGATATGGTTATTGCTATTCATTTATATTCAATGAAAAAAATCATGTATTAGTACCTCTTGATCCTATGGATGCTTATGAGGATCAAATGAGAATAGTACAAGCATACAAGATGAAAGAAAAAGAGAGAGAATATGAGTTAGAAAGAGAAAAAGAAAAAGAGAGAGAACATGAGTTAGAGAGAGAAAAAGACGAGATTAAAAAAGAAAAGAGTATGAGTGAAAAGAAAGAGCACGAGAGTTGTGAGAAAAGTAAGAAAAGCATGAGTGTGAGCAAGTTTGATGAAAAAAGAGAGGTTGAGAGCGTGTGTAAGGATGTTTGCTTATCTACTAACAATCTTAACCTATCTTTATCTATTGTTGGTTCTAGCTTCTTGCAAGTATGTGGAGATATGTTTTCAAAGAAGCTATCCAATGAACCCTCATTTTCAACTAGCATTGAAAAGAGTTGTGATTGCCTAGATTTGCTTCTTGTGAAACCACCTGATGGCGAAGATTCGAGGACGAATCTTTTCAAAGAGGGAGGGAATGATATGATATCAGTAGGCATGCCCATTAGAGCACTACAAGTTCGAGGAACCCTTATCCATCAAGAACTTCAAAGAGCTCAAGTGGCCCAAATTGTGTATTATGTCCAAAAATCTCAAGGAGCTCAAAATAATATCTATGTTGGACGTCGGCCCAAGTTTAGAGCCCAAGATCCATATTTGATCAATATCTCTTTAAATATGCAAAAGTGGAAGTCCAAGTGGAAGCCCAATTTCCTAAGAAGAGTCCATGGAGATGTTAAAGGCCCAATGTAGTTATACACATACAAGAGGAGTGTCAAGGCCCAATTGGAGTCCAATTGCAAGAGATTAAGAATCATGTGTTAACCATGTGATTTTTAATGAAGCATGTGCATCCCATGTGACTACTTAAATAAGTTAATTAGTTTTGATTAGGATTTTTATGAATTTCGTTTTTATTATTTTATTATTTTTTTAGACTTGGTCCAGGAGCTTATCTAGGAGATTAAGTTAAAATTAATATCTTAATCTTGTTCCTTGATTTTAGGCATTATTTAAAATATTTCTAATTAGATTTTAGAGTTTTAGTTTTAGTAGGATTCTAAGTCTTATAGAAACTTTGCCTATAAAAGGCTCCCTATTGTATTCTATTGAAGATCATGAATGAATGAATGAACTTGAGTATTATTCAATACTTTGAGAGGCTTTAGCTTCTTTGTGTTCTCTGAGAGTTCACGTGACTTATCAAAGGATTGGTCTTCCTTTGTGGCGTCTTGAGGCTAGGGTTTTAAGGGACAAGTTCTCTTAGGGTCTTTCCTTTGACCAACATTCTTGTTTCTAGCCGGTCCCGGGAAAAATTTCGAATTGTTGAAGGTTCTCTAGGGCATGTTCCTAGTGGGTCTTGCATCATTTGGTATCAGAGCCTTGGTTTGCTAGTACAAGGTATATCTTTGTATTTCCCTTCCATTGTTCTTCATACTTTCTCTCCTTCCATTTGTGTTTTCTTCTCATCTTCATCTTTGTCTTCTATCTTCTTCTTCTTCCATTGTTGTGTGCCTCTATACTTATTCAAAAAAAAAAAAATTCGAAAAAGAAAAATTCAAAAGAAAAATTCAAAAAAATAATTCAAAAAAAAAAGAAAAAAAAAGAAAAAAAAGGAAATTGCAAGTTGTGCAAATTCAAAAGCTTGGAGTTAGTTTCCTAATTGGAATCAATTTCCTAATTGGAGTTAGTTTCCTAATTGGAATTAATTTCCTAATTGGAGTTAGTTTCCTAATTTGAGTCAATTTCCTAATTTGAGTTAATTTCCTAATTGGAGTAGTTTCCTAATTTTCAGATTTTCTTAAAGTTGGTTTCCTAATTTCCCAAGTAGTTTCCTATTTCAGATTTTCCCTTTTCTTCTCCTTCCTTCCAAGCCATCCCAACCTCCTCCCCCCTTGTTTTCCTTTCCTCTTTACCTCTTTGTTACACACCTTTTTTTTTTCCTTGTTTGATTCTTTGGGAATTTACATTTTAGGATTCTAGTTTTTTTTTATTGCCACTAGTTTGATCTTTTCTTTTGATTTGCTTGTGACTTACTTAGAACACTTGTAAGAAGAAAATTGTTTAGTGGTAAAAGGCAAGAGTGCAATTAACATTAAAGAAAAAGCCAAAAAGAGAATTAAACACGAGTGAACTTATCATCTTTTGAGTGTAAACACGTGAGAAGAGTGTGTAAGGTCCTATTTTTTTCTTTGACTAACTTCTCAGGTGATAAGATGTCCAATGAGTACAAATTCCTTAAAGAGGCTAACAAAGAGAAATTCAAGCAAACTTGTGCATGGTTAGATGCATTCCAATCCAACTCCAACTCTACAAGATAAGATAAGGAAAAGCCATCTCCTGATTTCCATACTAGATGCCTTATCAAAGAGAAAGTGTGCAGCATGACTATTGATAATAGTAGCTATGTAAATGTTGCTAGTACCTTACTTATTGAGAAATTAAACTTGCCTACTATAAAGCATCCTAGGCCCTATACCTTGTTGAAGGGTAGTGCTGAATTTAAGGTTAATAAGCAAGTTTTGATTTCTTTCTCCATTAGTAAATATCATGATAAAGTGCTGTGTGATGTGGCTCCTATGTATGAGGGACATATTATGCTTGGAAAACCATGGAAACATGTTAGAAAAGCTAAATATGTTAAGCATAAGCACAGATATGGTTATTGCTATTCATTTATATTCAATGAAAAAAATCATGTATTAGTACCTCTTGATCCTATGGATGCTTATGAGGATCAAATGAGAATAGTACAAGCATACAAGATGAAAGAAAAAGAGAGAGAATATGAGTTAGAAAGAGAAAAAGAAAAAGAGAGAGAACATGAGTTAGAGAGAGAAAAAGACGAGATTAAAAAAGAAAAGAGTATGAGTGAAAAGAAAGAGCACGAGAGTTGTGAGAAAAGTAAGAAAAGCATGAGTGTGAGCAAGTTTGATGAAAAAAGAGAGGTTGAGAGCGTGTGTAAGGATGTTTGCTTATCTACTAACAATCTTAACCTATCTTTATCTATTGTTGGTTCTAGCTTCTTGCAAGTATGTGGAGATATGTTTTCAAAGAAGCTATCCAATGAACCCTCATTTTCAACTAGCATTGAAAAGAGTTGTGATTGCCTAGATTTGCTTCTTGTGAAACCACCTGATGGCGAAGATTCGAGGACGAATCTTTTCAAAGAGGGAGGGAATGATATGATATCAGTAGGCATGCCCATTAGAGCACTACAAGTTCGAGGAACCCTTATCCATCAAGAACTTCAAAGAGCTCAAGTGGCCCAAATTGTGTATTATGTCCAAAAATCTCAAGGAGCTCAAAATAATATCTATGTTGGACGTCGGCCCAAGTTTAGAGCCCAAGATCCATATTTGATCAATATCTCTTTAAATATGCAAAAGTGGAAGTCCAAGTGGAAGCCCAATTTCCTAAGAAGAGTCCATGGAGATGTTAAAGGCCCAATGTAGTTATACACATACAAGAGGAGTGTCAAGGCCCAATTGGAGTCCAATTGCAAGAGATTAAGAATCATGTGTTAACCATGTGATTTTTAATGAAGCATGTGCATCCCATGTGACTACTTAAATAAGTTAATTAGTTTTGATTAGGATTTTTATGAATTTCGTTTTTATTATTTTATTATTTTTTTAGACTTGGTCAAGGAGCTTATCTAGGAGATTAAGTTAAAATTAATATCCTAATCTTGTTCCTTGATTTTAGGCATTATTTAAAATATTTCTAATTAGATTTTAGAGTTTTAGTTTTAGTAGGATTCTAAGTCTTATAGAAACTTTGCCTATAAAAGGCTCCCTATTGTATTCTATTGAAGATCATGAATGAATGAATGAACTTGAGTATTATTCAATACTTTGAGAGGCTTTAGCTTCTTTGTGTTCTCTGAGAGTTCACGTGACTTATCAAAGGATTGGTCTTCCTTTGTGGCGTCTTGAGGCTAGGGTTTTAAGGGACAAGTTCTCTTAGAGTCTTTCCTTTGACCAACATTCTTGCTTCTAGCCGGTCCTGGGCAAAATTTTGAATTGTTGAAGGTTCTCTAGGGCATGTTCCTAGTGGGTCTTGCATCAGTAGAAGATGATGATGAAGTTGCTTTATGGTTAGAGGCGGTAAGTGGTAAGAATAAGAGGGGTCACATCTTTGGGGTTGGATCTGAGGCTCACGATACTGACGCTAGCTATTCCTGTGAAACCCCTTCTTCTATTCATAACTCAGGACTTCATTTAGATTTTAAAGAAAAATTACGTAAGACGATTGCCACAGAGACAGCACCATTGAGACAAGACAATCAAGAACTTAAAGAAAAAAATCAGCGTATAACAGAGCAATATTAACAAATCTTGTCTCTACTAGATCAACATCAACAAACACTAAATAGATTACAAGAACTTAAATTGTGATTGTCGCGTGCTCCAGTAGATCCTACACCAAAAGACTTAGTACCTGAGAAAACAGGTACAGATGATCATCTTCCTCCATAAGGATTTTATTCCTCATCCCCTATCTATAAATATCTTTATTTTGAGACTTTAGTTTAAGAATTGCTATGCTTTGTTTTAGAACTATTAGTTGACATTAATTAAATATGGTTATGTTCTTGTACTTTTTTGGATGGTGAACAAATTTAAATCTTGATTTTATTATTCAATTATCGTATTATTCTCAATTCATTTTTTTCCTATTTTGCTTTTATTGTATTTCTCTGGACAAGCAGTAAATAAATACAACATCAAATTTAGGTTAAAATTTTAAAAAAATTTAAAAAAATCAGTGACGAAATTAGCGATATAAATATTAGTCGCTAATCAGTGATGGAATAATTCTATCATTAATTCCGTCGCTGATCTAATTCTGTCATTAATTCCATTGCTGATCAACAACGGAATAATTTCATCGCTGATCAGCGATGAAATTCTGTCGTTAATCAGCGATAAAATTCTGTCATTAATTCCGTAGCTGATCAGCGATGGAAGTTCGACACTATTCCATCGTTAATCAGCGTATTGTTCATCACTAATTCTGTCACTAATCAGTGACAGAATAGTTGTCACTAATTTGTCGCTGACTTGGGATACGTTATCCTCTCATTTTGTGACAAAATTTTTTTGTGACAGAATTTTCCGTCACTAATTGTGATAGAATTTTTATTTCCATTGCAAATGTGTTAGTGACGATGAAATTAGTGATGGAAAAATTCCATCACTAATTTATTTTGTGACGGACAAATCTACATTTAGCGACAGAAAATTCCGTCACTAATTTTGGTTTTCCTTGTAGTGATTGTATGTGATTGCTAGTATGAGATAGTAATCACTGTAGTTTAACTAGTTCATTTGCTAATTGAGTTTATAAATTTTGGTATTTGATGATATGAAAATGAATTATGTTGATTAATCTATACATATATATGGAATTTGCCTCTTGTTATTAAGATTGTATATCTTACTCCAGTTGTAGGCTAACATTTTCAGGGACCGGACCTCTCAGTGGCAAGGAAAAATTAATGGAAACATAATGTATGGTTTAATAGCATATACGTTTGAAAACCTTATCAAATTAGGTTTGTGTAACAAGAATATTAGTTTTTATGTATTTGTTGCATTGCATCATAAATTACTAAGGATAGGGACTGGTTATGTAATCTAATTATCGTGGAATCTAATGTAACTAATAGGGGTTAGGTTCTTTACAATTTGGTGTCTGATGTATGCACTAGTTTATATCTAATATGAAACCATATTAGATGGATATATATATATGACTTGTTTCTTGGAAGTATGTTATGGTATTACCATGGATGGTGATGTTACTGGTTATGAATCCCTCTTGTTGTCATTGATACATAAATTGTAGATGTATGATAGTAGATGAGTAGGAATCAACACCTAGGATTTGATTTGGTAATGAGACACATGTGAAGTAAATTAGGTGGTTGAATGCCGTTAAAGCTTTACAAATTAAAGTATAATGGCTCTAGAGTACTACTAGAGGAAGTGTTAGAGTATATGGGACAAAATTCAAGAGCCATAGGCGCAGTAGAGGGTTAAGTCATAGCCAAAATGACCAAAGTTGCTGTCAAGGGTCAGTCAGAAGTGAGGAGCACTGTGGTGCAGGGTGAAAATTCACCTAAGAGGGTAACAGTGAGCAATCTCATCGCAATACAAGGGAAGCTCGCAGTAGTGAGCATTGAGAGGCAAGCTTAGAATGGTCCAAAGGGGTCTCTCGCCACTACGCCACATAGGCTTATCGCAATGAGGCTCCAACCCATTGTGACAATAAATAGTGGCTCCCTAAGAACACTTCACCAGAAGAGGAAGCCTAAGTTGCGAATTTTCAATTTTGAATTACAGTAGCCACTTACATCTTGATGAGGGTGTACCAAGTTGTGGCAGGAGTCTCTAAACTTAGGTTTTAAGTTCTAGTAACCAACTTAACCCTCGTGACAAAGGTCCAAGTCACAGTGAAGGTTTCCAAACTTTTATTTTGACTTAGAAACCTTGAGTTTCACTATGTTAAGATTATGTAATAACTTGGGATCATTATAAGAGAATTTTGTGAATCGGAAATCAGTAATAACATGTGTCAAAGGTTCTTAATTGATAACTAGATTTTCTTGTGGATTTAAATAGTTGTGATGGTTTGACTAATAACTCTAATAATATCAAAGTGTAAATTTTCTCACTTTTCTCCAATATAATTAATTGTAATAATTTTAGACCTTGATTTACAATAATTGACTGCATAATTAAGCCTAATTATGATAATTAAGAATTATGGTTGTTACACGTGATGCCATATTGTTGCTACAAAACTTTTTAATAGTGACATTTGACATCATCACAAAAAAATTTCTTTTTTAAAAAGATTTAATATATTATATAAAAATATAAAATATTAAAAAATAATTAATTAAATAATAAATTTTTTATTTTTAATTATTGAAGTAACAATTTAATTATATAAATATAAAATAGAATATTATTAATTTTATTTTTTAAATTTAATTAATATTAAAAAATATCGTTTTGCCCTAGCCCATCTTAAAGATGGGGTTTCCCCCTCTTTATTTCCCCTCCAACACACCCTAACCCATTTGATCTAGAGAAGGGGGAATGAAAGAAGAGACAATGAATAAGGGGGATGTGATGGAGAAGAAGAAGGAGAAAAAGAAAAGGGTTGTGAACTACTTGTTGCTATTTTGCCTTCATTGTTTGTTGCTAATATGCCATTGTGCATTTAAACTAGGACAGAAGTTGTTGATTTGGACTAAAAGTGGTAACCACTTTTTCTTGCTTCAATAATTTGCTTTTTACTTTGGTTGCTAATTCTCTTATTTGGGTTTAGAAGTAGGATTTTAGTCTGCTTGGAAATAGGATTTTTTCTTTTTAGTTTGCTTCAATGTATGATTTGATTCTTCAATGGGTTTTTAAGTTTTCTTGATGGCATGCCTACTTAGCAGTTGCTTTTTTCTTCTCCATTTTTGTGATTGAATTTTTATAACCTTGTGGCTTCAAACTTTAGAGATCTTGCTTTGGTGTCTAATTTTAGAGCATCCATTGTGATACTTTTGTCTCCTCTGTTCCATGTCTCTATAGAAGTTTGTTTTTTGAATTTATTTTCACCCATTCTTGTTGAGATTGCTTTCCATTGAAAATTCACGATATTTAGAAGTTATGAACAAGAAGAAACACTAAGCAACAAAGCCACAATTTTGAAGCAAGAAGTGACAAATAGAAGAGACTTTTGCAAAGAGGGGGATGAGTTTCTTAAAATTACGAATGAAGTGGATAGATGGGATGTCAATGTTTTGAAAATGCATTGGAAGCCAATTTAGGCATTCCAAACTCTTTCCTCCAAACATTGCACAATTTAATATTCCTTCAAATATATATGTGTGTGTGTGTGTGTGTGTGTGTGTGTGTGTTTAAGGATTTAAGAATTCAATAAAGAAGGAAAAATGGATTGAATTTGATACCTATTGGAGTATGGGTCCAAAGATGAGAAATATTTTTTTTTTCTAGGTCTTAAAATAGAGACTCTAGTTAACATTATTAAATAACTTTGAAAATGGATTTTAAGACCATGGTTAGATTAAGGTTTAGCTATGGTATTAACAACGATTAGTTAAAACTATAGTTAAAGCCACTGTGACAGATGTTTTAAGGACAAATTTTGGAACTATGGCTAAACCCACCTTTTTCTTTTGCGTATAAGGGACCAAATTAAAAATTTAAGTGGAAGAACAAGGATTGAATTAAAAAGAGATTAAGGTTGAGTGAACAAGTTAAAGTTGCATATAGCACATGTTAATCTTAGAATTGTAACACAGACAATTCGTTAATCAACTTAGTTTAAGTTTTATAGTGTAATAACAAAAATCGATATATCAGATAGTGTATATATATATATATATATAGACACACACACACACTAAGTTGAAGACATAACCAAAGTATAGGGACTAAATGTATAGTTTAACTCAAAATGAAAAACCAAATTAGATAGGCTGGTCAAATTGATGAACCGGCCATGGGATCAATTCAATTGACTTTCAAAAGTAACTTGCTAACAAATTAGTTAAAAACTAGTTAAATTGGTAAAAGAAAAAAATAATTGATAAAAACTAGCTTACTTAAAAACTAACTAAACTGATCAAATACCAGGATTTTTTTTAATCACCAAGAAGTAAAGAAAAATAAAGAGCCATTAAAGAACCATGAAAGCTCATGTCCATTAATGATAGTAATGTATTTGTACATATTTTTAATATATAAAATTATTTATTATATTGTATTTTTAAGCTATAAAATTATAAAATACATATTTAATTATTATTGGTTCAATTATAGTTTAACTATGGTCAGATTAGTGAATGATAAATTAGTACCTGTACTATTTCATCAACGGGTATATTTTTTAAAACATTTATTTAACTAATAAATAATTATCCAAACTCCACTAGTTACATTTATCAAAGAGATGTTCGACCTCAGATAATGGAAACCCCTATTCATGAAAGAGACGTCATGGACGAAATTGCTCATGATGAATAATCTATTGCGCACCGATCTAGGATCAATCCAAGCTCTTGAATTTGATAACCTGAGCGCACTCAGGAAGCGGTTCGTCCTTGAGGAAACCAAGAGCAAGGCAACGCGATCCTGGGTTTGAATTAGGCCATTCTTACTTGTGATGCTAAGCTTTTTAGTTTGTTGCGCATGTCTTGATTTATCCCACTTTGCGCAGTCTTCCCTGCTGCTCTTCGCAAGCACTACCTGGCAATCCTCGTCGGCATGGTGCCTGTCCACCTTAATATTGTACAGCCCGTTTTCGTCAGTCGTCGCCTCTTTGTTCAGCGTTATGTTTTTTGAGTTCTAAACATCGATGCCCTCCAAGCGCACCTTTGTACCTTGACAATGGTCACACTTTATCAATACACAATCTCAGTCATTGTGGGTAATCGCATGGTTTTTATTTTATCATCCACTTTGTAATTCCTCTCTAGGACTAAAGGACATTCAAAATCAAAAGAAGGCTTTGCAATTACGTCAAATTCCAAGCTTTCCTCCTTTAAATTTTTGTCAACATTCCAATTATTTGAGTAACCAGATTCTAGAACGACTTCTCGATCATAAGGCACCCAGATGATATTTTAAAATCTCCAACGAGATCATGAACATTTCATATTTCTGATGCCCAACTCATATATTATTGGTCACTACTATTTATGGCCTCTAGTTGCCTAACGGATATGCTAACAATTGCTCCTTTGTTTGGTACCTATACTCCTATCCTAATTGTCAAATTTTCTCTTAACTTTTTGTTCTTCTATAGTTAATTTCTTCATTCTTTTTGAATCCCCAGAATAAAAATAAAATTCGAAACAGATCCTTGCAATTAATTAGAAATGACTTAGTGTTTTAGCTTTGAATTTTTTAGATGTAATGAATAATATTTTTGTGAGTAATGAGTTTCTTTTCCAAAACTATTTGAATCGAGAGAAATTTGTAAGAAATATGGAAGGGCTATATATAATATTGAAAAATTAATTGAAATTACTGCATTTTTCGCTCTTCTTTGTCAAGAATTCTCAAGTGCGATAATTAATTAAACATTCTGGTCCAATATACGTCATCTTAAGACATCCTTACAAGGAATTACAGAACAAAAGGGTGGTTCTATTCAATCCAACAGTTGTAAATAATATAAGAATGAGTTATATGTAACTTTGAGGAGGAAATACGTACCGGCCATGGGCTGGCTGAGCTTGGTGACGAATTGAACGTTGCATGTGTCACAATAAACTAAGCCATGTACAGCGAATTTGTCTCTAAGATCTTTTCAATCGCCGAAAGTGGAACCGAAGAAGGACAAGAAGCAAAGGGCTGAGGCGAAGATGAATATGGTAGCCTTGGCCGCATGTGTGTGTGTGTGAGAGAGAGAGAGAATCTTGGTTTAATTTGCCTTTGATTGTATTATGATTGGAGAATTTTTTGGATGGAAGAATTTAAGAATGGATTTAATTAGTGCCACCTTTTTATACATGAAATGAGGTCAAACTACTATTTGTGCCTCTTTACACTTGAGGTTGTCATTAATTTTTTTCTCCCTCACTTTTCTGGTGATTTTGTGATGATTCGCTCTTTCCTCCATATTATATCTGCCTTAGAGCCTCAAGTGCCGTTGCTAGACAATACTGTCCACAGCTGTAATCGTGATCATGCTATTTGAGTCGGAAGTTAAGGTGGTCATGGTCATAATTAATCACCTAAACTTCTTAACTTGGAAAAATGAATGTTTATCTAATTTTAATGGGTTATATGTTTTTATATCATCAAATAAAACAAATATTAGTTTTCAATTTTTGCATGATCAATAAACACCATGACAGTTAATATTTGCATATGTCATAATTGCAATTAATTTGGAGATATGTAACTTGCATAAAGTAGCCGTAATTTCATAATAATTAATACATAAGATCAGTTTGACAAAAGAAAAGAAAAATTGTGTTTTTCTATATTTTGAAAAATAAATAAATTTTTCTTCAAAAATAAGATCTGTGATGACTGCTTTTAGGAACACACGTAAGTAATTTTTCTTAATTTTCAAAAATTGAAAAGTGAGTATATATTTTAAGTGGAAGTAAATAATTTTATCATAAGATGATGAAGTATGGCAAAATTTTTTATTCAAATTTGTTTAGGGAAATTTTTAAAGTATAGAAATAAAAAACAGTTTTAAAGGTTCTTTTAAGAACTTAATTATTAGACTAAGGGAAGTTTTCGGGCTAGACTAAAATTTAAAAAATAAAGTACGTGTCAAAATGCAATTTTAGAAAAATTTTGGCAAATTCAAACCAATATTTAACAATATCAGCCTCTGTTCTTCATTTTTCTTTCCAAGCTTTGCCATTTCTCTCCTTCACGCCATTTTTCTTTATCTTCTACTATTTATAACCAAATTCCATCATTTTTGGCATCAACCAGCACCTTCCACCGCCATTTCTGGCCACCTTCCACTTGGGCGGCCCCTTTAGCTCTTCTTGTGTGGTTGGGTTTAGGATTTAACTATCAAATTTGTTATTTTCGTGGTAGCTTTTGAAGCTTTGATTTAATATATTTAGGGTGAATCCCTCCCTATATTCTTTCAATCTTTGGCACCCTAGGATAACCTGTAAGATTAATCTTGGATTTGGATGCCGATTTAATTAAAGGGACTAAGGTCTAGGTAATTTAATTTGACTAGTAATTGAAATGTGAATAGTAATCGACATGTAGTTAAAATTTGGGGCTTGATTTAGTATCTATAGGATATGGATTTCAGATTCTTAATTATGATCTTTGATTTTGAAATGGTAAATTTGATTATCTTTTCCAATTTCAAACGCTAACATAGAAATGGATCTCATGGTATATGACGTTTTGATGTTAGATTGGTCACTTCGAAATTGTTATCCAATGTTATAAGTTATGCGTAATGAATCGAAAAAAAGTTGAGACTCTTCCTAATGCTAAATCATGTTACATCTCTGAAAGTCTTACTTATTTTTGGTTCCATGGGTCAAAAATTTCCCATTTGTTAGTCTAGAAAGAATCGTAGGAGAGGTTGAATTGAATTTTTAAAAATATTTTTACTCCATAAAAAAATTATAATTCATTTAAGATTATTAGATTCCTAATTATTATATGTCTACTTGCTTAAAATATATTTTAATAAAAAATCACACAGCTAATTTATCTTAGTTCAGACCAAAATGTCATATGTGTAGGCCCCGAACGCAAAGCTTGAGATTTTATTGCTTGTGAGCAATCACCAAAGAGACAAAACAACCATATAACATAGATACAACTCTCTAGCTTTCACCATCTATTGTGATGCATCCTTACGAGGCTTAGCACATAGCTTTCATAGCTTCTCCTCAATCCCTTATGTGTCCCATACTACTAGGTTTTTCCCAAGTTTTCTAAAAACTCATAACACAAGGCAATTATATAGGTTAAACCCTTAGGTTGCTTATAGCATTTCTATCCCTAGGTTTTTCTCACAAGATACCTAGAAACATCATTCAAAAGACAAGGACAGATTAAGTATACAAACTTTTGAAGAGTTCTTTCAAATACAAAGCTAACTCACACAGAGCAATAACTTGTTAAAGCATGAATGGTATAACTTTAGTATATAAGTGTTCAATGTTCTATTTCTCTCTTCTTGTCATGCTCCTCAAAATGGTCTTCTTTATATAAAGTAGCCTTTAGCAAATGACCATCAAACAGAAGGTTCCCTTAAATGCATAGATATGCTCCAACAATCATGAATCTCTAACTTTATGCTTTAAATCAATTTGTGATAGCAACAATGACTTCTTTCCATATTGAGGAATCTTCAATGTCTAGATGTTGATTCTATTGAGGATATTCCTTCTAGCAACTAGAAGACTTGAATCATTCTTTATTAATGCAATTTTGTTTTTGCTTCCTTCAAACAAGTTTTCCTTTTTCATCCTCCTTTAATCTCATACTAGCATTATTTATTCCTTAATTAATAATATCTTAATTAAAACACCAAAAACATTAGTATAATTGGTCCTTTATCAATGGATAATATTCCAATAATGAAGTTAATAAAGATATTTCCAGGTCTTCTAAACTTTGACTCAAACAATGTAAATACTTTCCTTTTGAGGAACCTAAGGATTGATCAAATTATAGATACTTTCCTGAGTTTCACCATTTCAAATACTTTCCTTAAATTCTCCAAATCATGATAAATATTATTTAAAAGCTTTCAATAAAATTTTTACAAATCGTGACCAATGATATTTTGAAAACTTTCTATATAAAATCATTGATTCAATCATATTTGAAAACTTATCATAAAATGCATTGACTCAATAAATGAATCTTTTTAAAAACTTCCCTTTTTCAACCAAGTCATAAAATATGATTATAGATCTTCTAAATAAATAAAACACACTTTTGCCCATGAAACAATATGTAGCCCAACAAATTTTCCTTGGCTCAAAACAATATTTTCAAAAATAACAATTTTAGCCCAAATAAACTATTACCCAAAAATCACTATAGTGAGAGGAACAAGAAAGCTGGCAAAAAGAGTAAGCATTTTTATGAGGAAATCCTTGAACCAACTCAACTATTGAGAGAGAGATAAATGCCTTTAAGTCTTTCATAACATCTTCTTTAGTGAGTTGATGAGCATAGTTGTCAAAGGTTGCTTGTTCTTGAATGTTAAGAAACCTTTTAAGTTGTTCAATAAATAAGCCTAGAGACATATTAGACCACATGGGAGGCTTAGCAGAAGAAGTATGAACATTCATAGCATCAATTTCATCTTCAAAAATTTCCACATTGCTTGTTTCCTTATGAGAGTTAGTGGAGTCATAATCATAGTCAATAATACATATACTAGCATTTGCCTCACTATAACTTGTGGACCAAGGTTGTTCTCCCTTATAAGCATTTAAGTGCACACACATATACTTCACAATCAAGATAACAACCATCCTATATGGTAGTTCGCATAATTCATTGTTCAAGGCAACTTTCATATGGCTTAGTGTAACACCTTAACTTCTAACTCATACCCATTATGCCCACATACTCATAATCATGTGCTAAGCATACAAGGGAGATTATTCACTCTACCTTATGCTCATTCTCTAAGGCATATTGTATGGGTAGATATCCACTTAGAAGTAACATGGACCGGATGAGCTCTTTCTATGCTTCCTCATGCTTAATTTCACTATTAAGACTTGCTTCAATCCCAAACATATGCTTTAAACTCATGGAAAGCAAAAAGGGATTTGAGACATGCATTTTCTTTCTTGGCAGATTTTGCTTCATTTCTGGGCTAAGTTTGAAAATCCATAACTAAATGCAGAAAAATCGTAACTACATGATCTTGGTCATTATAGAAATCTTAAGACGTCTAATTAATGCTAAAAATAAGTAGAAGTCTCAATATCTCATGCACAAGGCGTTTGACATCGAAATCGTTCACTGGTCAGAGGGGGCACCTTTGCTGTCACAGTTTACTGATATGGAATTTGAAAATGTCTAACTAATTCCAAAAAAATCCAATGCTTGCAAACTAGCTCTCTATGGAAAGATGTGGATATTAGCTAGAGGAGAAAAATATCTCCAGATCAGTTCACCAAACCAAATTCCCGGAAACGGATGAAACAGTACTTTGGGTCTGGTTGGGTGTCTGATTCTGGGCAGGAACTTCGAAATTGCATAACTTCCTCTCTAGACCTCTAAATGAGGTGCTTCCAGTTCCTACAAGTCACTGTGAACATCTAGTTTCTTTTTATAAAATTTCGTAGCCATTGGACTACGTTTGCCCCTCGGATGACACGATTCTCAAACTGACCAAATGAACAGTGATTTCTGAAATCCGAATTTCTGATGTCAACTTTGAAAAATCATAGAAAATGCTATAGACCTCTAAATGACATGAACTCTAGCTTCCCAGAAAGCTCTAAACATAATCTAGTTACATGTCAAATTTCAAAATGAGAAGAGGTCATATGGCTGATCTATGACATCAAGTGCAAGAAGGCCTTTTCTTGGCCAAAAGTGGGGTCCAATCTTGGTTCTTTCACCTCTATGACCCTTTGAGCACATGAGAAAGCATCTCTAGGGGCCATCAATCATGACTCAAGTGTCTAGTAACTTAGATTGGAAAAACTCACTACCCCACGCCCACTATTGCACCCATATAGCCTATGCTAACATTGAGCATTTCACATTAAAACATGCCTCTTCATTCATCATAGACTTCATTCTCATACATTCATCATTCATACATACATTATCTACAAATACTCTTAGGGACTACATCTTATACATTATCAATCTACATCACTTGTCTCATGTACAATGTATTTACAAGAACTCCCTTTACACTCTTCTTTAGTCTCCTTAGCCTCATGCTTGGTGATGGTTCCCATCTCTAGCCTCACTTGGTCCACCTGACATGTTTGGATGGTGGAGAGGGAGGGTGAGATTCGGAGAATCTCATTAGTTCAACTCTCATTCAATCATACATATATAGCATGCAAACAAGTCTCATTGTGCATGTATGGCATGTTAGCATATAAAACCATGATGAAAACATTTAAACATATGAATTGGCCATGCATAAAGGAAAAACATTCTCAACATGTGAGTAGGCCATACATAACATCTAGAAGCTTGCTAAGTACATGGATTAGCCTCACCCACTCACTTGTGGCTTTTAGACTTGCCTTACCCATTCTTAAGAGGTCCTTAGACTCAACCCTTACTCTTTGGGAGTCAACCTCACTTTTGGGAGACCCTTTTCTTTGTCTCAACCACTTAAGGGTTTGGCTCATCCTCACCTTTGCTAAAGGGTTATTAGCTTTTCCATTTCCTCAAGCAAACCAAAACAATCATATAAATCATCATTTCAATTCATAACATATCATCCTGCTAACACACTTCTCATAACTCATATCATACATACATACAAGTAAGACAATGTAAACATCCAATTATGCATGAGAGAAAGTGGAGAGAACTACCTTGTTAGCTATTCATTACTTCCTCTTTCACTTGTCTCCTCCCTTGTGGATTTCACTACCACTTCTAGATGGGAGAGCTTCTCTTGAGCCTAACCACACAAAAGCATGGAATTAATTTCTTAATACTTGATTCTCAAGCTAGGAATCTCTTCTAATCAGCTCTACTGAGCTTCTCAATCTAGGTCTTTTTCTCTCACTAAAGTCCATTAACTATCCTCTCTCTTTTCTCAACTCTTAAGCTCTTAAGAAAGGGGAAAGCAAGAAAAAGAAGATTATATACTTCTAATCTCTCTCAAGAATGGTTTCCCACTCTCTCTCCTCTGAACCAGACTCAAAACCTAACCATCTTAGCTATTCAAACCGTAAAAAGAGAAGGGAAGGGGAGAAGGGCAACATACTAAGAGGAAGCCATGAGAATTCTTACCTTTCTTGTCCTTTCTTCTTCTCCTAAGCTTCTTTCTCTCTCCTCCGCCCTTTTCTCTCACCTATAGCGAGCTTGAGTCGATTAGAAGAAGAAAGAAGAGATTTGAAAGTTTTTAAAAAGTCAAATTCTCTTTTTCTCGCTTTTCTGGACCGCTCTCGCTATAGCGAGCCATCGCCCTCGCTACGGTGAGCTCGTGTCTGTTCCAGACCTCTGCCTTTGCTATTGCGTCGCTACAGCGAGCTCGTGCCTGCTCCAGACCTTCGCTATGGCATCGCTACGGCGAGATCGTGTCTGTTCCAGACCTCTGCCTTCGCTATGGCGTCGCTACGGCGAGCAACTCCCTGATTTTTGTATGGAATGCCCGCACTCGCTATAGCTAGGAGCATTTTCGCTATTGCGAGAAGGCATTCTCGCTATGGCGAGGCTATTCCTCGCTATGGCAAGAAGACTTAGAAAATTTTCAGCTCTTCGAAAATTTTCCAGCTTTCTCCTTTCCTTTTCTTTTCTCATTTCTTTTCTCTTCTTTTTTTTTTTTTTTCTTTTCTTTTTCTGGGTTGTTACACTTAGAATGATAAATGTCAAGTTCACGTGAAATGTCATGGAAGGCACACTAAATGTAGAAAACTTCCAAGTGAATCAATGACTTAGATTTTGCAACATAAGGAATAACTAGTTGATTCATTGTATGCAGCAACATTTCAGTGTTGGCATCCATAGTGTGTACATCAATCATAGTGGCTTTTATGATTTCTTCAACAGCTTCAAAGTAGTTGAATCCATCAAATTCAATGCCTTGGTGAGTGGAATAATGTTGGACTCTAGCATTTGGGCATTTTCAGGATGTTCGTAATGAAATCACAGTCAAACTTGAATTGTCAACCTTGCGGCATGCCATAACCAATTAACAATTCAGAATTAAAGGTCAAATTTGCATAAAACTCTTTAATCAAACTTGGGTATATCTCCTCTTTCATTTGAAAATTTCAATCCATCCTAGCTTTTCAAGTAATAAGAAGCAGGAGAAACCTTAAGCATGAAGAAATCCAAATTTACTTAGTATAAAGTAACTTCTAATCTAACAGTCATTTTCATATCAAGCCTTTGCCACTACATTCTTGAAGATTTTGACTTTCTTGGTCTTCTTCGTTTTACCACTATTGCCATGGATCTTTCAAAGCTAAGTCACTTTGTTGGAGTTTTGTGTTCTAGTTTCACAATCGATATAAAGAGGGGTTCGGCTATGTAAGGGGGAATAATGGTCTAAGCTTTTAGAAATGAAGGTAGTGGTGAGAGAGGACAATTATGCAAATGCACAATGTAGTCATTTAAAGCACGTTGCACATTCCCAAAGTCATGCAATGATGAAGAGAAGTGCAAGATTTTCAAAATTGAAAAGGTAACTTTTTGAAAATGCAGATATCATGCACTAATATGGCAATAAAAAATCATAGTCAAAGATTATGCATTTAGGAAATAGTGTCAATCAATTCAATGCAATTTTTTTCAATATACTCACAAATCATCAACAACCAATTATAATTGCATCATCCAGATTTGTCTTCTAATTTTGTTGATTTTATCTTCTTTTAATGGTTTAGTAAATGTATTAGTTAATTGATCATCAATTGAAACAAAGTTTAATACAATGTCACCCTTAACTATATGATCCCTTAAAAGGTGATGCTTGATCTCAATATGTTTTGTATTTTAATGTTGAATGGGATTTTTAGACAAATTTATAGCACTCATATTGTCGCACTTAATGGAAATATGATGAAAATGTACACCATAGTCTTACAATTGTTGTTTTATCCGTAGAATTTAAGCACAACATCTTCCTACTAAGACAACTAGCAATAACCCCTACAAATCCAGGGGTTGGTGCATCACAGTATGTGAATAATGCAGCACAGTAAATGAATAATGCCAATGACGCAATGCAATGAACAGTGCCTAATGACTAGTGCTGGACTCACGACTTTTATATATATAAAGTAGATTAGCTTCAGCTAATAATGCTTTTTCTATCAATTTTGCAACTTTCAAAGTTAGCATCACAATAACCAAACAAATAACATGTTTCATTTTTAGGGTACTGAAGTTCCTAATTCTTAAGTTCTAAATAGATATTTGAATATTCTTTTTAGAATAGAAATATAAGATTCTTTAAGATTAGATTAAAATTTAAAACACAAGCATACACTAAACATGATATCAAGTTTACTAAGAGTTAAGTATAGTAAGAAACCAATTATACCTCCAAACTTCTCTTGATCTACAAAAAATAGCTTTTTCATTTTTGTCAAGTTTGAAGGATGAGCTTATAAGAGTTTTACTTGAATTGGATTTGTCCATATCAAATCTCTTTGGCAACTCCTTCACATATGTTGTTTGATTAATGAAGATTCCTTCTTTTAATTGTTTAATTGGCAATATGACATATCTTACTACATATAGTAATTATCTTAAGTAATTTATCACCATTATACCAAGAAATCATTAACCAAGTCATAAAAAGTGGTAAACATTTGAAACTTTTTCTTACCAACAACGTAGCTAAAACATGTACATCCTTTATTTATCTTGCATTTCTTCTTTAAATGTTTCAAATAACTTACATCTTTTGGAACTTTTCTACAAGAATAATTCATGGTAGGTGCCACAAGCCACACACTGAGTTCTCAATAGAAGTAACCATAATCTAGCCATTTCATAAGCTCCAATTCAAATTTGCATACTTCTTTTGGCCATGCTTACAAAGTGGAACAAATTTTTGGGCATTAAACATTTTTCCAATGTACTTCATTCAAGGTATCTAATTATCAAGAGAGTATCTATTCAAAGCAACAAACTCCTTAACACATATAACATAATTTTAACCATAATGACCAAAAATATAAGTCTATGGTCTTGGCCTCAATTAGCCCTAAACATGATTCTTTTCATTTTTTCAAGACTCCACATAAGTTCGTTTCAAAATCACTCCAAAAAAGCAAACATAACATCTATATGCACTTGAGGGCTCAATTAGTAACTAGTTGTATTAATGCCTCAATTCTAATGGTCTAAAGTAAAATGATAATTGAAACATTCTGACTCTAATAATAAAATGCCACAATCACAACAACAATATGAAACCATAATTATACAAGCTTGTCTTGGCCAAAAAAGAGATAAGGTAACTAAAACTAATCTAACCCATAATTATATGAACATCTCAACCTTAGAGAAGAAAAGGTGATGATATCCAAGCAAAACTCCTATATAGACATAATCATGTATAGTCTTAGCTATAAGGAGAGAAATAAGGAAAAACTAGACATTACTTTTTGAATCAAATCACATTCCATTCCATAATTCAAGTGTCAAAGGCTCCTTAATTTAGTATATCCATGCACTTTTATTTCTAAATAAACATTTATACTAAACTAAAGGTTTGAAAAGTTACATCAACATCCTTCAACTAAGACCCATAATCTTAATTAGAGGTCATTATAATCCAAAATAATCAACTCCAATGTCATATCCATTACAAAAGTAGCTATTCAAAAGAAGTAAATACAACACAATCTTCTTCAAGCTCTTAGCACTAAAGTGGCAACTTGCTTGCCCTTATCCTTTGCACAACTTTCACTTGGCATTAGTTGGTTGGCATATATAGAATGAAATTTATAATCTTTGTAGCAAAATCTACCATTTAATACATACAAATTATCACATAAGTAATGGAATACAAGCATGCTTAAGACATCATCATGAAAGCGTTAGAGTTGGCAATTACATAAACTAGTTAATGGCCATTAACCCATAAGCATGCATACTTTTGTTAGCTTGAGAAGAGCTACTAAGCTCAATTCCTTACTTCATCATACATAATGCCATAAGGCATCTCTAGCCACAACGGTACATGGAAGCATAACATACATAGCCAACTCATACCATAAAACATTGACATTTGCAACATACAATTTCATACAAGCATTCCAATCACCAAGCAACAACTATGCACAAAAAGAAGGGTATAATTGCTATCTTGTAAAGTCACCACTCAATGCCAAGCAAGCCTTTAAACTCCTACGCAGAAAAAGGTCTTCCTACTTGGCCTAATACTTTCAAGCAATACCGTCAGTTTAAATAGCTTTAAAACATCATATTGAATTATATAATAAGCAACTAGGCCTGTTACTAAGTCAAAAGCATATAATAGCTCATTATAAGTAAAAATAGTATCATCTATCTCTTCTTCTACCTTTATATTAGCAAATTCCTCATTTGTCATAAAACAAAAGCTTTAGTTTTTGTCTTGATATCAACATTGCTCTAGGAATTTGATGTGACTAAAAGGTAGATATTTGTTGTTTCTTGCTCCTTTTCTTCCTTGGAATCATTAAGAAGGTTATCATCATGGCCTGCTTTTCATGCCTTGAACATGATTTATTAAGCATTAGATAGTAAGCTTTTTATATGGTCTTTTTTCTTGCATTTATAACATTTGAGTGTATTTCTAGTTCCTTCACATTTTGGTGATCTTCCTCTTCTTTGATTGTTTTAAAATCTTTCCTTATAGAAGATATACATTCTTCTAGTTAATAGTGTCATTTCTTTGTCATTGAACTAATAAGCAAGAAACTAATCTTCTTCATCTTGGAAGGATGCTTTTAACGCAATAATCTTTTCTTTCTTTAAGCTTTTTGTGCTTCTATTCAAGTAGTTTCTTTCATAAATATATCTTCTACTAGTTCATCAAATGTAATTCTTTCTAATGTTTTGTTATATTGAATGGCAACTACCTTTGCACTTCAAGGCAAACTTAAACTTCTAGGGACCTTTCAAATAAGTTCTTCATTGGGATAGCACTTTCCAAAAGCATGAAGGTCATTAATGATTTTTCCAAGCCTTCTAAACATCTCCTTTATGCTTTCATCATCCTTCATTTTGAATAGCTTATATTCATACACCAATATAGCAATCCTTATTTTCTTGACTTCTGTAGTTCCTTCATATGTAATTTGCACTTTGTCCCATATTTCCTTTGCTAAGTGATATCCTAAGAGATTTTTTTCATTCTTCTACATTTATAACACTTAGAAAAGGTTAATTACCTTACAATTTATTATATAGCTCTTTCTGTCTTCCTCATTCCATTCTTTTCGTGGCTTTTCAACTATCTTGTCGTCCACTTTCTTTGCAAATGGACCGTTTTCTATTAGCTCCCACATGTATTAATTAGTTATACTCAATAAAGATTTTTATTCAAATCTTCTAGTAAGAGTAGTTTGTTCCATTGAAGCAAGGTTGTTGTTGATTAAGTGCCCTTCAATACTAGGAAACTAACTCATCTTTTAGATGAGATCTTTTCTGTAGAAGGTTAGTCTTGTAAAACATAAATTATGCTCTGATATTAACTGTTAGTCCAAAAGTAATCTAAAAGGGGTTAAATTGAATGTTTAAATATTTTTACTCCTTTAAAAAATTTTGACTCCTTTAAGATTGTTAGATTCCTAATTATCAAATGCCTGCACATTTTAAAAGATGTTTTAATCAATATAAAGAGAATAAGGAAGAGAGAGAAATCACACAATTAATTTATCTTGATTTCAACCAAAATGTCTTATGTTTAGTCCTTAAGCACATAATAAGAGATTTTATTACTCGTGGGCAATAACTAAGAAAACAAAGAAGTTGTATAGTGTAGGCACAACTTTCTGGCTTTTATCACATCCCAAGGGAACCTTACAAATCTCATCACATGAATTCTATAGCTTCTTTTTAATCCACTAGGTTTCCCCCACCACTAGATTTTTCCCAAGATGTCTAAAAACTAATGTTACCAAGCAACTTTACACAGGTCTAACTCTCAAGTTTTTACAATTTTTCTCTCATTAGGTTTTTCTTAAAAAATATCTAGCAACATAATTCAAAAGAAAGGACAAATTAAGTACACAAACTCTTAAAGAGTTCTCTCAAATACAAAGTTAACTCGCACAAAGCAACATTTCGTTAAAACACAGATAATTTTAGTATATATGTATTCAATATTCCATTTCTCTTTTATTGTCTTTCTCTTGGATATGGTCTTTTTTAAATAGAGTAGTCTTTAGCAAATGACCATTAGATAAAAGGTTCCTTTAATTGTTTAGATATGCTCCATAGATCAAGAATCTCGAACTTTATAGTTTAAATCAATATGTGATCCATCAACGACTTCTTTCTATACTAAGAAGTCTTTAATATCTAGACGTTGAGTGTAATCATTCTAAAAGCCAAAAGACTTGAATCTTTCTTCATTAATGCAATTTTGCTTCTACTTCCATCAAACAAGTTTTCCTTATTCAGCCTCCTCAAATTCATTCCCTAATCAATAATATTTCAATAAAAAACGCAAGAAACATTAAAATATTCCCATTATGGAGTCAATAAAGATATTTCCACGTCTTACAAGCTTTGACTGAAACAATTCAAAAACTCTCCTTTTGAAGAACCTAAGGATCGATCAAATTATAGATGCTTTCCTTAAGTTTCACCATTTCAAAAACTTTCCTTAAATCCTTCAAATCATGATAAATATCATTTGAAAGCCTTCCATAAGATATTTGCAAATCGTGATTCACTCAAGATTTAAAAAAAAATGGCTTTTCCCAGTATTTTTTTTTTGGGGGGTGTTTTGTAGCGATTTTGATTGTCTCTAAATGAGTCAAGCAACAGATGGTTAACCGCATCTGTAACAACCGTCAGTAGGCATTTATTAATGGTTTTTTGTAACTGTGGGAACAACCACTGCCTATTGTTAAGTGGCAGTTAGCATTAATTATCGATAGTTTTTGCATACCAAAAATATGAATAGAGATTTAGTCTTGGTGTGTCTTTATAGGCAGTTTCAAACTTTCGCCTGTTTGTATAGGCTGTTATTTAAATGTGGTTCAAATCACCACTAAAATCAATTTTTTTTAAGAAAAAATTGACATCCTCTCTTTATTAAAATTTTTATTATTTGAAATCGTGATTGTACATTATTGAAAATCTCTTTTAAAATTATGAAACAAACAT
Source organism: Erythrophleum ivorense (assembly GCA_026724425.1). Classification (NCBI taxonomy): domain Eukaryota; kingdom Viridiplantae; phylum Streptophyta; class Magnoliopsida; order Fabales; family Fabaceae; genus Erythrophleum; species Erythrophleum ivorense. The sequence goes on along the minus strand of JAIUCV010000003.1, from coordinate 20,852,216 downwards.
TACTAAATTACCAAATCATATATTTAATATAATTATAAAAAAGGAGAATTCATAAATTCATTAAAATAAAAATTGCTAGTGCTACAAAATCTTAATAAGTTAACAAACTGTTTGTTTACAATATTGTTCAACTAAACATTCCAAAATGCAGGAAGCTGTATCTGCAAATCAATCCCTAACCATTTGAAATATTGCTTGAAGAAGAAGGTGTTATGTGTGGAGTTGCAAAATCCACACCATAGATATGATCCAATGCAAAACCTTTTGGAACAATAAAATAGTAGAAATAAAGGAAATTGAAAAATAAAGCAACTTTCTAAGATAACAAAATTAGAAATAAAATTAGAAAGGAAACACACACAAACCCATACACTTTAAAAGGAGGCAATAAATTATATTATATATAATATATAGATGTTGGTTTATAATAGAAAATGAATATTTACCCTATTTTCTTTAGGAAATAAGTAAGTTTAGACTAGAGATTGAAATTAATGATACCTCAAATTACATTTCCATTGACAAAATTTTATGTATTAAGAGTGTAGATGGGCCAAGCTAAGCTAAGTTTCAGCCTAAGTTGTGGCAAGTTTGATTTTAAATGGGTTTCAAAATTGAAATAAAATGTTTGAGCTTAGTCCAATATAGTACCAAGTAAGACTTGGCTAGTATCAAGTGACCCAATTTTACTTTTCTTTCTTTCTTTTTTTTAAAGAAATTTATTGTAAAAATTATCAAATAACTCTTAAAAAAGATTTTTTTAAGTAAGTCCCAATAAAATACATATCACCCTTAAAAAATATTAAGATTTTCATATGAGATTTTATAAAAATATTTGTTTATTTATTTTATTTAAATTATCAAACCAAGTCAGGCCATATTGGTCCTTGGAGCCAGCTTGGTTATGTGAGTTAGCCTAGCCCTCTTTTCTTTTCGCGCTTGACCCAACCTATCTCAATTTGGGTAGATAGGACCAAGCCCACTAGGGTATCGAGTATGGTATACAACCTTACTATGTAAATAATAAATATCTCCTAAATTTTATATAATTAATAATGTAAAAGGGTTGTAGATGACAATAAATGAGGTTAAATATAAATCTATTTGATAAGACACTAATGATTATCATTAGTAATTGATTAATTATGATAAATCTCACATAAAACAAAAGATTAGAGCTATAAGTCAGTAATCATATGTTAATATTTTATTACAACCTTTAAGATAGCCTTTTAGCTGTGAAAAGCATACAAGGAATGGAAATCTATAACTCAATTAAATCACAGAGGGGAGAACATGAGGAAATTTCAGTAAAATGATGCACAAACCTCGTGGTAAATGAGATATATTGTCAACCGTAATGTTCAGGCTTCAAGACACCAATATAAGGCAAGTTCATGTACAGTTCGGCAAAATCCATCCCGTAGCCAGCGACAAAATAATCTGGACACTAATAGATAGTAGGAACCATTAATAGAATCATTCCAGTGATAGATAGTAGGACAATTAGGAAGTTTGAAGTATGCTGGAAAAAGAAAAAAAACTAGAATTGTTCTACCTTAAGATCTTAGAGTATGAAATTTAGAAGAGTACCTATGAACTAAACATTTTTATTGCCTAGTACTGAGGTTTATGTTGACAATCATCGAGGAAGAGAAAGAAACTGCTACAGTAGAAAAATTGAAAATTACCATAATTATAAAGGAAAACAAAACTCATTCATCATTATTACCATATTTCCATAAAGTGTAAATTTGTACATGCTTTAAGTGAATAATTATTTAAATGAGAAAAGAATCAGTTTTTTTTTTTTTCTTTTCATTATGTTTGACCTATTAAGTGATTATTAGTTAGAGTACTATACCTCAAATCCCCTGTGTAACTTCCCCTATCCAACTAGTTGAATATTAACCTTTCTCCTTACTGCTTTATCTAGGAAAGTGCACAAAGAGACAGAGGATGCTCCTTTGATTTCAAGAAAGCAATGAAGCTAGCTGTAGTATGTCCGGCATCTGCAATGTCCTCATCCTAATTAACAATACCAATTTCATATGTAATACAGTTGAATAAGAAAGAAGGAAGCGGGAGAAAACTAATTAAGACGCCAACAGTACAATTGCTTATAGAGTGAACCGCAACAATTATTTTAACGAATTTGACATAAAAAATCACTGTTACTGAACATCTGAAACCGTATGTGGTTAAAATAGTTGAATAGGAAAGAAGGGTGGAGAAAACTAAATAAGAAACTAACAGCACAGTTGAATAGGAAAGAAAGAAGGGGGCGAAAACTGATTAAGAAACTAACAGTACAATTGCTTATAAAGTGAACCACAACAGTTATTGTGAAGAATTTGATACAACAAATCATTGTTACTGAACATCTGAAACCACGTGGTTAAAACAATTTGATAGTATCACTTCTTTGAGAGTAAGAATTAAACAAGATACACTTTGCAAAAATACCACAGTGAACAGAAATGATTACAAAGTTATTAGATAAAATATCTTAGGAGCAGTCATTAGATATTCTTCCGGCAAAAGTTGTTCTAGCTTGAAAACCCCTCCGAGTAATACAAATGAAAAACATAATATTAGTCAAAAACAAAAATTTCATTGTGGAGGGATCACCAAATTAATAGAGGAAGAATTTGAAAGAGGGGTCCAAGAAAGCACTTCTATATATGTTCAACCTTTGAGGCCTACGATACAAGCAAGGAAGTTTAATCCATTACTCACAAGCCATGTATGTCAACTCTTATCAGTGCTTCTAAATTTGTATACCCTTCAATGCTCACACATAGCATTATAAGTCCTCAGCAGACTCAACAGGCAACAAACAGATAGAAAATTCATTAAAGAGAGTTAAACAGTCAGATTCAGAATCACTAGATGGCTTTCAACAAGAACAAAAAATAAGCAGAGTAAAATACATGACCTCATGCTGAAAACAAGTAGAGTGGCAGAACCAACTATGCATTCAAACTAATTTTTTAACTTCATGTTTTCCCGTCCTTACTTTCAATTAAGTATTGTAACCTTTCAGCTCCAATGGCAACTTGGAGCAGCACAACAATGTATCTAAGGATGTTAAGACTTAATAAAAGAGAAGCACATTGAAATTTTCATATGAAACAAAAAAGCTTGATAGATAACATGAGGAGCATTGCTTAGACACATGAATGACTTTATATAAGGTTCCTTAGAAATTAATTGTGCAATTTGCAATAAAGTGAACCAGAACTATTAACTTCACCCACCTGTATTCTAAATCAACATATTTATGTCAGTGAATATAGGCAGAGTCATATTGACTTTATAATACATGCTTAATATTAAGTAAGCCACTTTTGGGGATATTTCCTAGCAATTTAGAGATTAAAATATAAAAAACAAAACAATTGGAGAGCTTTCTCCTTGCCCTATTTTAAAACTGTGTTTACGTCTGGGATATTAAGGCAAGAAACTCACATTACAAAGAATCAATTTGATTTTATGTTAAGAAGGTTGACTAAGTAAGCAATATACTTGTTATGAAAATTGATAGAGAGATATCGAAGGAATAAAAAAGATTTAAACATGATGTTCATTAATTTGGAGAAGCCATGTGATAGGGTACCAAGAGAGATTTTGTGAAATACTCTGAAAAAAAAAATAGAAGTTCTATTGCTTATGTTCGAACAATCTTAGATATGTATGATAGGATTACAACTAGTGTGAGATGCAAATGTAGGCTCACAAAAGATTTTTCAATAACTATTAACCTGCATCAAGGGTTAATTTTAAGCTCCTATCTTTTTACTTTAGTTTTGAATGTATTCATTGAACAGATCTAAGAGTCAACGCCACAATGCATGTTTTCTTACAGGTGATGTAATCTTAGTTGGAGACTTAAAAGAGAAAATAAATGAACAGTTAAAGATGTGAAGACTATCATTGAAAGTACATAGATTTTGCTTTAGTAAAAGTAAAATGAAATATATGGAATATAAGTTTAGTAACAGGCACACTAATTCTATCATAGAAGCGAAAATTGCGGAATATACTATGTTATAAGTCACACAGTTTAAATATCCTGGGTTTATCATATAACATGGCAAGAAATAAAGAAAGATATAAATCATAGGATTTAAGCAAGGTAGATGAAATGGAAAAGGATTTTGATTGTTATTTGTGATAGAAGAATACTGTTTACATTTAAGGGTAAATTTTACTACACAGGTATAAGACTTACAATATTGTATAAAATTGAGTATTGGGTAATAAAAAAACTAATAAGAAAATAAGTTTAATATTGCAGAAATAAGAATGTTGCATTGGATGAATGAATATATCAGATATGATAGAATTAGAAATAAATATATTAAAGAGAAAGTTGAAATCGCACCTATTACAAAAAAAATTATAGAATCGTGTTTTAGATAGTTTGAGCATGAGTGGAAAAGATCTATAGAAGGTCTAGTAAGGAGAGTAAATCTAATAGAGAGTAATATAATAGTTAGAGGTAGAAAAAGACTAAGAAAAATTATAGGTGAAACCATTAAAAAGAATTTAAACTTAAAATAATTTATCTAAAAACATGATTCACGATAGAATTTTATGACATTGTTTGATTCAAGTAACAAATCCCACTTAGTGGGAAAAGATTTGTTATTATTGTTGCATAAGCTGGGATATCAAAGAGTTACTGCTTCTATTTTTTGGATATGGAGTGTGAAATCAAATTTATAGAGAAATAATATGAAAAGAGAACTCTTAATCTGCTTTCTCAAATTTGCAAAGGTATATCACAGTACTTTTTCTAGTTTAGTCTTTCGATTTCTTGGCTAATTTTCTAACATTAAAAGTACTATTGAGGTTCGAAGAAGAGTAAGGATGTGGAAAATGGCAACAAGTATCTGCATCATCATTATTAGTTACATCAGATCTAGGAAGCACTTATATGAATACAGGTATCGAGTATGATACGATATGATATATGAGATACAACAATTTTTAAAATTTTAAGATGAGTACGGAAATATATATATATATATATATAATATAACATATTAAAAATTAAATTAAATCATAAATAAGCGAAAAGGATAAACAAACACCAACCACCAGAGAATGACGAACCACCAATGAAGATGATGTAGTGCGAGTGCGAAGGAATACATTTATTTTTTTAAAACAATTGATAAAAGAAAATAGTCCATATGATTAGAGGAGGGTAGAAGGAAGAAACAAAAAACTTGGATTATAGGAAGCAACGGAGACTGTAGGTCATCACGAATGTCGAAGAAGAACTTTTGAAGTCTTGAGGCATATGCCTGAGCATCTAGGTGGGTGAGGGTATCAGATTCGCCTTTATACTATAACGAGGCCTTAACAGTGCCACCATCTTGCAGCAACAGCCGAGTCCTCATAATCATGTGATTGGAAAGCTCTTTCCCTCATTCCCACTGACTTATATTGGTGCCTCTAATGGCATAAGGCACCAATCCCACCACACTAAATCCGAGCTTCTTCTCCAAGATCCAATTTGCAAATGGCATTCTAGGTCCGATTCTGTTCATCTTCTTGTCGTCAATGTCCTTGTGGAGGGGCTCCCATGCTTCCACCCACTGTAGGCTTGCGTTCAGTTACGGAATGGAGGGATTGGGATGGCATTCCACAGGAACGAAATGTTCCATAACCGTTTTGGAGCTGTTTCGCAATGGGTTGATCTTGTACCAAAATGTTTTGATACATCCTGAAACATTTTGAAACGTACCTATGAGAAAAAAAAAAAAGTTTCAAATACTTTTGTATCTGTACAGTACACATATTCATATTAGATATGTATCTGATATCGGTACGACTTATAAATAGTCATACCCGTACTTCCTAGCACCAGATGGATTAAGGGTCTTTGAAGGGATGGGCAAATAGAGGCCACTCAACAGACCTTAAAATATGTGTGCTCTTTTCAAAAGCAATGAAACATAAAATGTAGTATGTAAGAACAGCACAACATGCATTTTTATAAGGTTGTGCTTATCTGAATTTCAAATCAAGACACAAAAAATTAGCCAGTTTAACATTTTATTTTGTCATTTTTAATAATCCATCTGCAAAAGAATAAGGTTTTTAGAGTATATTTGGGAGTTTTTTTTAAGAGAGAATGAAGTGGAATGGAATGGATTTAAGATTTAAACCATTGTTTGGAAGTTTTATTTAGGAGTGAGTGGAATGACAAGAGATGGCCTCCTAAGCCATCCTTAGCCATCCAAAGCTCTTTTTTTTTTGTCCCCCCAGTTTGGGGGTCAATAATGGAATGACTAAATTTAAATATTTAAATTACAAAATTATCCTTTAATCTTATTTAACTAATACAAAATTATGAAAATCTTAATATAGATATATTAAAATTATTAGTTCTAGAAAACATTAATTCTAGAAAAGTGAATAAAATATTTCTTTTTATCTTTTTGTTAGTTTTTAATTATTTTAAGATTAGGTATATGACTTTCAATAAGATTAGGATTTTATATATTTATCTTTTATTATTAGAAGTTATCTTTTATTAGAATTAGAATTAGACTTCTATAAATATAAGTTTTTGCATTTGTATTAATTCAAAATCTAATATTGAATAATAAGAAATATTTTCAAAATATCTACATCTCCCTCTCCCTTCTTCTCCTTTTCCCTTTATTTCTTCCACATCTCCCTCCTTTCTTCTATCTTCTTCGTCTCTTCTTCCTTGTTCTAATATCTTTCTCTACTCTCTTCCCTACGTATGTTACATTATTAACATTATTCAAAATTCATAGCCAATAACAAAAATTTTAAATAATAATTAATTATCTTGACAATTTTTAATTTGCAAACTAATTGGTTTTGTACAAATATAAAAATAATATAAATATAAATTCATGCACTATAAACTTTATCATATCATTATTATTATTGAAATACATTTTTATCTAATTATTATGTAGTATGAGAAGAGTTTTTATAAGGATAACATTGGAAAAACATAATTTTTATCAATTCTATTCTATTCATTTTATAATAACTCCCAAACAATAGTCAAATGAAACCATTCCATCTCCCTGTAAAACTTCTAAGCAATGATACGTTCCGTTAAGCTCCACCCCATTCTGTTTCATTCCATTATATTTCATAAATATCCGTTTCATTCTATTCCTTCCTAAACTCCCAAACATAACCTTAACCTTAGTGCCTAATTTTGTTGATGTCTACAGTATATGATGGAATACAATTAGCAGGTAGAGATGAGCAGATCAGCTCACACTTCCCGTGATTATTAAGAAGTTCCCATCTTCAAAATAAAGTCTGCAAGATATTACCCATGAAATTAAACAGATGACGATAATATATAGTTGCAACGACTGCAAAAACATATAAACTAATTGCAATGGAAATCATCATCAATGCTAAGTTTTCGAACATGCCTTCCACAACTCTGAGAGGGCCAATTAGAAAAGACAGAAAAAAAAGGATCTACGCCACTTTCAAAAGAGAGAAACAAGCTCTGTCTAATATTGAATTTATTCAGTACACCGCGATCCATTAGAGTTAAGCATACCAGTGGTAACAATTCTCTCTATGAATGTAATATTAGAGAAAGAGAAGGATATCAATAAAATTATATCTAATATGTCTATGTATTTATTCATAAAAAATTAAGTCACCCTACTTACTCAAATTTTACTTTAAACTTACTATTGGGGGTTCACTCTGACCTTGTATGCAGAAATGACTTCTGCTCCGATCTACATTCTGCAGAACCCTTTAGGAAATATAAAGGGATAAAAACATTAACAGATAAAAAGAGGGAGCATTTTGTTGAAGCAATTTCGCAAACACTTAACATGCATGAAATCGCTAACTAATAACGTGCTAAATTTAAAATCTCAACACTCTTTTCTTACTTTACATTCTTCTTTGGTGTGAACTAATAAATTCTGGGCAAAGTTTATAAGTAGAGCATACAACTTTTGTTAAAGGATGCCAAGGGAAGCATGTTGATTTGATCAGTTTTATCAGTATGAAGATATCAGCAACAAGCCAGCAGCAGAATTATAATCCTATATAAAATGTAACAGATCAAAATGAAGAACAAACAAAGACCATCAATCACCGAGTGAGAGCAAGATAGTGCAGTTTACCCAAACGCATTTTAAAATTTCATTCAGTCATTCACAAGCTAATTAGAAATGCAATTCCCAAAATCAACTGAATAACATGACTCAATAATCAGATACCTTTACTCTCTTTTACTTCAAAGGCAGTTATTGCTGATACTTTCCCAACACCATCTGAGGTTGGGTCTTTAAGGGCCGACGACACTGAAAACAGTACAGAAAACACCATCAGACATAGCACGATGACCCACATTAGCCTTATCAGAGTAAGGCTGCTTTTCTTGTTCGTATCCTTCAAAGCGCTGCGAGAGCCAACGTGAAAGTTTTTCTATATCTTCATTGGGATTCATATTTAACCTCAGTATCGTACCAGCAAATCCTCGCCCGGGTCCGCCCGACCTGGTCAGTACTACCTTCGACTTCGATTCGCTATTGATTTGGCTAAATAGGAAGGCAATCTTCCAGGGTTTGGGCCAAATGAAATGGGAATGAAAGATGAGGGTTCGGCCAAGAATGAAAATTTGGGAGAGTCAATGGAGCCCAACGAAAATGGAATCTGGCTCTTCTGTAGCTAGCCGCAGAGACCGTGCGATTATCTAAATTTTAATTTTAATTTTTTAATTTTATGATTTTTTTTAGTTTATAGTTAAAAATATTTTTTTCATTTTATATTCTATTTCATTTTTAAAAAAAGAGTAATTGAAATAACAAATAAATAAATAAATTTAAGCTATCAAGAACACGTTTAGATGATCCAAGATCGTCCATGTCACAGTAGCACTGTCTATTGTTGTTTTCCTAGAAGCAAAGAATCTGCTCTAACGAAAATGCGAGAGTTATACTAACATTTTCCAACGATTTCAAAACCGATGGAAGAATTGTTGGGAAGTTAGGCAGTTTCGACGGTCGGAAATGCTTCGTTCTTTGATAGTGATTAATTGTATTTTGAAATCTTCTCGTATAACACTTTTGATTCAATTATATTTAAAAAAAAAACTTATTAGAAAACGCATTGAGTCAATACATGAAATTCTTTTTATTTTTATTTTCAACCAAATCATATTATATTATTATAAATAATTTAAATAAATAAAATATATTTTAACCCATGAAACAATATTTAGTCCAACAAACCTTTTTATTGGCCCAAAATCATATTTTTAATAATTATAATTTTGGTCCAAATAAACCATTTTTAAAATAATCACATTATATAAAGTATTTAACATAATTAAAACATAATTTCATTTGATCCAACACTGTCTACAGAGGCAAGATTTTGCGTCTACTTTAGAATTCACCATTGAAAGATTCTTTTAGATAGTTGGGCAACGAATAAGCATGATATCACTGGGATTAGATCCTCTAAAGTGAATCCCTATGAATTCTTTCTAAAGTATCTCACAAAACTAAATTTATTTTTTAAAACATGTATTTTTTTTTATAAATCCCACTCTCCCTCTTTTATATATGCTACTGCAGAGGCACTGTACCTCGCTACTATGCTGCACTTTCCTTCATGAATTATGGATATCTATTTAAAGAATTCAATGAAACATTGATGACCATGATCACTAAAATATCTGCTTGATTGACATTTAAGGATTTTTCATCCTATTACTTTGTGTAATGTTGTGAGAACCCGACGTGATGCAGGAGGAAGAAAGAAAAAAAAACGACGTGCTGCATGAAGAAAAAAGAAGCTACGTGATGCATGAAGGAGTTGACTTTTCAAAGCATAATTCTGCCCTTCTGCAACTTACATATATACCCTTCATTTGCATCACTTTCAGTTGGTTCTTCGGTCATTTCCCATCCAGAATTTCTGCAGTATTTATCATCTAGCGCAGCATTACAGAACCGCCAGAAAATCACCTCTTCATCCCCTATTTTCGCTGGATGCTACCATCTCTGCTCGTGCGAACTGCTGGACGCTGGTTTCTTCCCTCTGCACGCTGTAAAAATTCTCCTGGTGAGTGCTCCATTCCAGTCGCATCTCCTCCTTGCTGAACGAAACTGGTATGGATTAATTCTGCAGCTTATTTCCTCCTCTGTTCAGCGTTTTTTTCTGCTCTGTTTCAGCGCTGGTTTGGGTGGAATTCCAGCTGCAAGCTTCTCTTCGAATCTGGTTGAGTTTTGCTGTTGTTTTTGGGTGAGAGCAAGCCAGAAAATTTCCATTTCTTTTCCTCTGTTCAGCGCCTTTTTACTGCCCCTGTATAGCGCTGATTTGTTCTGGTTCTGGGTTGAATTTTTGCTGCAGAAAATCCTCTCCCTGGGTTGCTAAATTCCAGCGCTGGTTACTGATGAAAGTCACGCCAGAATGATCCTCTCCCCAAGTTACAAATTCTGTTGTGCGTAATGCTTCTGCTGGACCCTTTTTCAGCGCCTCATCTCCCTTAGTTTTGCTGTATAGCGCCTCATCTCTGGCCATACAGTATGTGCAGCTCCATTTAGTTGCTTTGTTGGCATCTCTTTTCCTTGTTTTTGAAGTGCTGAACACGTTCTGTATGGCCAGCTGAGGGAAGTCTTGTACAAGAGAAAAAGTGATGCAAAAAGTGACTTTAGTTGGTTTGAATTTGATTTTCCTCATGCTAAATTGTATACCCATTTTTCTATACACTAAATTCCTTCAATTTCTGCATATACCTTCCTCAAAATTGATTGTTATACTTCTTCTTAATTATTAAATTATAATTATGCAGAATAAATTCCTGATTAAAGATGGTATATGTCTTTCTTATAGTTTTCAAATTTTGGTTTAACTCCTAAGTTGAACCAAGAAAAAGGAAGCATAAAAAATGTGAATATGGAATATACTGTACGAGTTGAAAGGCGTAAAATCAGTAGAGGATTAAATATTAAATTTTGATAAGTCTGAGTCCTGTATGAAATTACTTGGAGTGCTTCATCTTTTCAACTCTGGTAAATGGGTCTTGTAGGGTATTCAGGAGACTGAGTTATAGCGGAAAAAGAGTCAGGGAATTCTTGTAGTATCTCGGAAGGTGAGTAAGTAATGCGGACCAAAGACTTAGGAAATTCTTATTTCTATTCTTAAGTTTCCTGGCAGTGTTTTAAGAATTTGATTCTCTATTTATGGAGATATATATTTCAAAATGTAGTCATAAGCATATTTACAAAAATTTGATTTCAATCAGAAATTTTGCAAGTTTACGGATGTTGAGTTAATTGGAAATCCTACTGTGAAACTGATCTGAACATACTTTGTCTGAAATGTTATTTGGTAATTTTATGGAGTTGTCTGCTCAGAACCCTGTAGCTAACAGCAGTAGATGTTAGCCCTGGTGCACCATGATCTGAATCTCAGCTAGCAGGGGTGGTGCTAGCCCCGTGTGCAGGCCACCACACGCGGAGTTATTTTATTTTCGCAAGCTAAAAGCTTTGCGTCTGTAGTGATTTTCCCCGCGAGCTGTGTGCTCTGCGTCTGTGTTCCGATTGGTTCTGTTTAGATGCGTTCAGTGTATTTTGAAAAAGGAGTTAGTTTAAAATCTGTTTCATATGGTCTATATCTGTATATATATATATATATGTGTAAACCTATTTGACCTACATTTATTTTAAAAAGGGTCGGTGTACTTATTCACTGAGTATTCGACTCATTTTTTTTGTATATATATATTTTTCAGAGAGCAGTAGGGACTCTAGTCTGCCCCCAGCCGCCTTCTAGTGCTGACCTCTGGAGACGTTCTTTGGCGAGCCTGCGGAGCTCCTGTGGGTGTATTTTGATTGTATATATATTTTGTTTGAAATTTTGTAAAACCTTGTAAAGCTGGCTCCACTGAATCATTATTAGGATATCCCCACACCCCAGATGTTTTCTTTTGGTCTGATTGCGCCCTTTTGGGCTATATTGTTCTGTCTGAGACTTTGTAGAAATTTCAGGAGGTCTACGTTATAGAGGAGACTCTGCCGAAATTTCTACAAATGTCCTCTAAAGAAAAACTCATATGTTTCATATGATTCAAACGAATGCCATGAGTATTTCCTCTATAATTCCGCTTCCGCGCATGTGTACTTAAAATTTGGGGTGTGACAAATGTCATATTAATGATCATTACTATGGTTTTTGTTGACATCTTACGACCAAAAATGGGTGATATTATTATCTAATAAGAACAGTTTTGTGAAATAGCATCAAATTTCTCATAACATCCTTTTTTTTTTTTTTTTGCCTTTGAATTCCTAACTTTTATTCATAAGGCAAAAAATGTAAAAATTGTTGGTACACTTTTAAGATTTTTTTTTTCTTTTGGCCAAATACTTTTAAGTTTGACATTCAAAGGCTTATGGCAATTCTAAGTATAGCTTAAAATTTTACGAACTTGTAGACAGAGTTTGCGTCCAATTAAATAGTTAGAAGGCTAAGTTACCATATCACAAACAAAACGTCTTACTCTTATCAAGTCTGTGTTGCAAGATTTACCCATTTATCATATGTGCTCATTGTCAATTCCCAAGAAGTACACTTCACAGATGGATGCTTTGCAGTTAATTCTCTTTTTTCCCCCCGTTTTTTGGTGAGTTCATGTTGATAGTCCTTCCTTACCATGGAGGGCAAGCGTCGGAATGGGGAGAGTGCTTTCCCACTTCTCCAACCTCTTCCCTCCCTTATCCTTCTCTTGGGAGAAAAATTCATCTCATTCTTGTTTCCCTCATAGGTGTTGATGGGACTTGGACAAAACGCCATCAACAATTTACCAAATCAGCTAGTGGAATACTTATCTATCAATTTGTTATGTTTATATAAAAATGATATTAAAATATAAGGGACCAAATTAAAAGTAAAAAAAAAAAGATAGAAGTTTAGGGAACAAATTTAAATTGTATTTAGTACATGTTAATCTTATATTGTAACACATATACATTTGTTAATCAACTTAATTTGAGTTTATATTGTTATAATAAAAATTGACATTAGACAGAATTTATATATATATATATACACACACACACATAGCTTGACACAAGCATAGTTTGATGTAGAATGAAAAATTGGATTGGACAAGTAAATTCGTCCTTGAACTTATCTGATTGGCTTTCAAAACTAGCCAGACTAAAAGTCAATAAAAAATCGATAAAAATTGGCCTCCCAAAAAATTAATCGAACAGGTCAAACACAATGATTTTTATTTTGTTTTTTCAGTTTTCACATTACTACGAAGTCAAGAAAAATGAAATGAAGCTAAACAAAAAACCAAGAAAATTAAAGAGCTATTAAAGCTCATATCCACTGATGATAAGGTATTTGTCTATATTTTTATATATAAAATAACTTATTATATTACATTACATTTTTTATCTATAAAATTATAAACTACATATGTATATATATATGAATAACCATAATTAGACTAATAAATTGTAAATCAATATTTTTACCAATTCATTAATGGTATAAGTTTTCAAATATTGGTTTAACTAATAAATAATTATCCAAACTCCACTAGTTACATTTATGAAAGAGCTACCCCAAATAATGGAAACCCCTGCTTATAAGATCAAAACTTTATTTCTCTCATACTCCGATCACAATAAGAAAAAAAGAGAGAGCAAGGAGCTTCATTATTGTCAACTATATTGGTGGAAAAGAGAAATTTTAGGTCATGAACGAAATTGTTCATGATGAATCATCTACTTTGCTGCCATCTGGGTTCAATCCAAGCTGTTGAATTTGTAACCTCAGCGCACTCAGGAAGCGGTTCGTCCTTGAGGAAACCAAGAGCACTGGCAACGCGATCCTCGGTTTAAATTAAGCCATTCTTACTTGTGATGCTAAGCTTTTTAGCTTGTTGCGCATGTCTTGATTCATCCCACTTGGCGCAGTCTTCCCTGCTGCTCTTCACAAGCACTACCTGGCAATCCTCGTCGGCATGGTGCATGTCCACCTTAATATTGTACAGCCCGTTTTCATCAGTCGTCGCCTCTTTGTTCAACGTTATGTATTTCGGGTTCTCAACATCCGTGCACTCCAAGCGCACTTTTGCACCTTCACCATGGTCACACTTTATCAATACACAATCTCAGTCATTGGGGGTAATCGCATGGTTTTTATTTTATCGAACACTCTGTAATTTCCTGATCTCCAAGACTGAAGAACATTCAAAATAAAAAATAAAAAAAAAGGCTTTGTAATTACGTCAAATTCGAAGCTTTCCTCCTTTTAATTTTTGTCAACATTCCAATTATTTGAGGCACCGTATTCTAGAATGACTTCTCGATCATAAGGCGCACCCAGATGATATTTTAAAATCTCCAACGAGATCATGAACTTTTCATATTTCTGATGCCCGACTCAAATATTATTGGTCACTATTATTTATAGCCTCTAGTTGCCCAACGGATATACTAAAAATTGCTCCTCTGTTTGGTACCTATACTCCTATCCTAATTGTCGAATTTTCTCTTAACTTTTTGTTCTTATATAGTTAATTTCTTCATTCTTTTTGGATACCCAGAATAAAAGTAAAATTTGAATACAGGTCCTCGTAATTAATTACAAATGATTTAATGTTTTAACTTTGAATTTTTCAGATGTAATGAATAATATTTTTGTGAATAATCAGTTTCTTTTCCAAAACTATTTGAATCGAGAGAAATTTGTAAGAAATATGGAAGGGCTATATATAATATTGAAAAATAAATTGAAATTACCGCATTTTCGCTCTTCTTTTTCAAGAATTCTTAAGTGCGACAATTAATTAAACATTCTGGTCCAATATACTTCATCTTAAGACATCCTTAGAAGGAATTACAGAATAAAAGCGTAGTTCTATTCAATCCAACAGTTGTAAATAATATAAGAATGAGTTTTATGTAAGTTTGAGAAGGAAATACGCGCCAGCCATGGGCTGGCTGAGCTTGGTGACGAATTGAACGTTACATGTGTCACAATAAACTAAGCCATGTACAGCGAATTTGTCTCTAAGATCTTTTCAATCGCCGAAAGTGGAACCGAAGAAGGACAAGAAGCAAAGGGCTGACGCGAAGATGAATATGGTAGACTTGGCCATATTGTGTGTGAATCTTGTTTTAATTTGCCTTTGATTGTATCATAATCGGAGATTTGTTTGGATGGAGGACTGTAAGAACGGATTTAATTAGAGCCACCTTTTCATACATGAAATGTGGTCAAATTACTATTTGTGCCTCTTTACACTTTACGGTTGTCATTGATTTTTTTTTTCCCCTTATTTTCATGGTGATTTTATGATGAATCGCTCTTTTCTCCATCTTATATCTGTCTGATCAGAGTCTCAGGTGCCTTTGCTAAAAAATACTTTCTGCAGCTATATTTGAGATAATGCAATTTGAATGAAGTTAAGGTGGTCACAGTCATAATTAGTCACATAAATTTGCTAACTTGGAAAAATTAAAGTTTATCTAATTTTAATGGGTTTATATATTTTTTATTATTAAATAAAACAAATATTATTTTTCAATTTGTGTACGATCAATAAACACCATAACAATTTATATTTGCTAATACATATCATAATTGCAATTAATTTGGAGATGTCATTGGCATAAGGTAGCCGTAATTTCATAATGATTAATACATCGATTTGATAAAAGAAAAGAAAATTTGCGGCTTTTTATATTTTGAAAAATAAATAAATTTTCCTTAAAAATTAAGGTCTATGATGACTGCTTTAATTTTAAGAACACACATGAGTATTTTTTTTTTAATTTTCAAAAATTAAAATGTGAATATACTTTTAAGTGGAAGTAAATAATTTTGTTGTAAGATGAAGTATGCCGAAAACTTTGATTTAAATTTGATGAGGCAAATTTTAAAAATATAGAAGAAAAATCTTTTTGAAAGGATTTTAGGGAGTTAATTGTAAGACAAAGGAAAGTTTTGAGGCTAAACTAGAATTTAAAAGCAAGTACACGTCAAAATATAATTTTAGAAAAATTTGGGCAAATTCAAGCCAATATTTATCGATATCAGGATCTGTTCTTCATTTTTCAAGCTTTGCCATTTCCCTCCTTCACGCCATTTTTCTTTATCTTCTACTATTTATAACCAAATTCCATCATTTTTGGCGCCAACCACCGCTTCCACCGCCATTTCAGGCCACCTCCTACTAGCGCCGCTCCTTTAGCTCCTTCTTAGGTTGTTGGCTTGAAGACTTAGCTATCAATTTTGTTATTTTCGAGGAAGCTTTTGAAGCTTTGACTTAATAAATCTGGAGTGAATCCAACCTTATTCTTTCAATTTTTGGCTGCCTAAGATGACCTCTAAGCTTAATCTTGGATTTGGATGCCAATTTAGTTAAAGAGACTACGGTTCTAGGTAATTTGAACAGTAATGAATAGTAATCATGTAGTTAAAAATTGGGGCTTGATTTAGTATCTATATGATATTGATTTCATATTCTCAATTATGATGTTCGATTTTGAAATGGTAACTTTATGTGTCTTTCCCAATTTCAAACTCTGAAGTAGAAATGGATCTCATGATAAATGACGTTTCTGATGTTAGATTGATCGCTTCGGAATTGTTATCGAGCGTTATAAGGGTTGAATTTAGTACATAGAAGATAGATGGGTTAGTACTCAGAAATGTGTGACAACACATTATCTTTAAGGTGTTATTCGCTCTCACTAATTTGTGGTTAGGTTTCAGCAAGTCATCCTTAGAATTTATCCTAAGCACCAGAGATAACTATCAACAACTAACTATTGATATCTCTTTATATGCAGAACAGAAAAATAGAAAATATTTTGAGAGAAGAGAGATATGTTGTTGTGTATATTTTATCTCTAGTCTGCCTCCTTTTTATCTAAATGCTAAGTGTTTAAATATTAATTATATAATTAATATTTAAATTCACTTTATCCTTCAAAGTACTATTTAACATATATTATATCTCCCTTCTTATATAAATTTATGGGTTGTTGTTTCTATTCAGCGTGGAACTTTGTCCCTTTAGTTTTTTCAAACTACTCCAACAATAAGTCATGGCAACGAATTGAAAACAAGTTTAGAAATTCTCTCCAATGCTAAATCATGATTCGCCTGAAAGTCTTATCACTTATTTTTGGTTCCATGAGTAAAAAATTTCCTAGGTACAGTGATGAGATTTTGTGAAAAAAAATTATATTTAAGGACTCATATCATATAAAATTTATTTTAAAAGACTTTAAAAATTAAAATTACTATTAAGAATCATCATTATCATCAAATTTTAAAATATTTATTATTAATTTTAGATGTTTTATTATTGGATAGAGAAAAGTGTTAAATTTTTTATATCTATTAGTAAATCTCTTAAAACCGATAATAAATCCTTTAAGACTTAATGATAATGATAATCCTTAAAAATAATTTTAATATTTAAAATTTTTTATTATAAATTTTATATAATATAAGTCCTTAATGCAATTTTCTCATTTTGTGGCTACTTCAGAAATCACCATTGAAAGATTCTCTTTCAGATGGTTGGGCAACGAACAAGCATGATGTCACTAATGTGCTGCGCTGTCCTTCTTGAATCAGGGATTTCTCTTTTAAGAAATTCAATGAAACATTAATTACCTTGATCCCTAAAATATCTGCTTGATTGACGTCTAAGGATTTTCATCCGGGTGTGTAATGTCATATTGAAATTCATTACTGTGGTTTTGGTTAACATCTTACAACCAATGATGGGTGATATTATTATCTAATCAGAATGGTTTTGTAAAGGGTCATCTAATTTTTTATGACATTTTTTTGGTCCTTCAATTCATGACTTTTATTCATAAGGCCAAAAAATGTAAAAATTGTTCGCGTACTTTTAAGATTGCCATTCAAAAGCTTAAGACAATCTTAAGTATAGATTAAACTTTTCAAGAACTTGTAGACACAGTTTGCGTTCAATTAGATAGTTAGAAGGCTAAGTTACTATATGACAAACAAAACGACATGCTCTTATCAAGTCTATGTTGCAAGATTCACCCATTTATCATATGTTCTCAATATCAATTCCCAAGAAGTACACTTCACAGATGGATGCTTTGCAGTTAAATTTTTTTTAATTTTTGGGTGATTTCATGTTGATAGGCCTTCCTTACTTAGAATGGCAATAAGACAGGGCAAGGGGAAGAATGGGGAGAGTTCTTAGCCACTTCACCAACCCCTTCCCTTCCTGTCCCCATCCCTGATCCTTGCAGTGGGGGTAAAATTCATCTTATTCTTGTTTCCCGAATTGCTATTGGTGGGACTTGGACAAAACACCATTAAAATTTTACCCAAATCAGCAAATGAAATAATTAGGAATCAATTGGTTGTGTTTTATATAAAAATGATTATAATATAAGGGACCAAACTAAAAGATTAGTGAAACAATAGGAAACAAGTTAAAATTGCATTTAGCACATGTTAGACTTGTATCAGATAAACAATTCGCTAATCAACTTAGTTTGACTTTTACATTTTTATGACAAAAAGTGACACCCCCCCCCCCCCAACAACACCAAAACCAAAAAAAAAAACCCACATATTAAATTGAAGACACGACCATAATATGGGGATTAAATGTATAGTTTAACTCATATAATGAAAAATCAAAATGAATCAACTAGTTGGATCGGTGAATCCACCATAAGATCAATTTGATTGGCCTTTAAAACCAATCTATCAAAAAATTGATAAAAAATCAGTTTGCCATCAAACTGACCAAACTGGTCCAACAATCATGGTTTTATTTTTTATTTTTTGAGTTTTCTACATTACTAATAAGTCAAGAAAAATAAAGATGAAGCAAAATAAAGACGAAAGAATAAAATAATAAAGAATCATTGAAGCTCATATCCCTTAATGATACTAATGTATTTGTATATATTTTAAATATATAAAATTATTTATTATATTACATTTTTAATTTATAAAATTATAAGATATATATATTTAATTATCACTAATTACAATTTGATTATAGTCAAATTAAAGAACCATAAATTAATGCCTCCACTGATTGATCAATTGGTATGGCTTTGAAAAAGAATTGGTTTAACTAATAAATAATTATTCAAACTCCACTGGTTACATTTATGAAAGAGAGGTTCTATCCCAAATAATGGAAACCACTATATATAAGATCAAAACTTATATTTCTCTAATATTCTGATCACAATTAGAGAAAAAAAGAGCAATAGCGCTTCAATATTGTTAAATATATTGTTGGAAAAGGAATTTTTATGTCACGATAGGAAAGTGTTCATGATGAATCATCGATTTCGCTGCCATCTGCGTTCAATCCAAGCTCTTTGAGAACATCTGCGCACTCGGGAAGGGGTTCGTTCTTGAGGAAACCAAGAGCATTGGCGACGCGATCCTGGGTTTGAATTATGCCATTGTCACTTGTGATGCTAAGCTTTGCAGCTTGTTGCACATGCGCTGATTCATCCCACTTTGCGCAGTCTTCCCTGCTGCTCGCCACAAGCACAACCTGGCAAACCTCCTCGGCGTGGTCTCCGTCCACCTTAATATTGTACAACCCGTTTTCGTCAGTCGTCGCCTGTGTGTTCAACGTTATGTTGTTTGAGTCCTCAAAATCCCTGCACTCCAAGCGCACCTTTGCACCTTCACCATGGTCACACTTTATCAATACACAATCTCAGTCATTTTGGGCAATCGTATGGTTTTTATTTTATCAAGCTCTTTGTATTTCCCCTCTAGGACTGAAGGACATTCAATTTTGAATCGAAGTCGAATATAGGAAATTAAAAAAAAAGAAGCTTTCTAATTACGTCAAATTCTAAGCTTTTGTCCTTTCAATTTTTGTCAACATCCCAATTATCTGAGGCATCATATTCCAGAACGGCTTCTCGATCATAAGGCACCCAGATATTTTTTGAAAACTCCAATGTGGTCATGAACTTCTCATATTTCTGGTGTCCAACCCTTATTATTGGTTACTACTTTTTATAGAGTCTAGTTGCCTAACGGATATGCTGACAACTGCTCCTCTGTCTGTCAGATTTACTCCTATCCTAATTGTCGAATTTTCCCTTAACTTTTTTTCCTTTATAGTTAATTTCTTCATTCTTTTGAATCCCCGCTATCTGATAAAGGTAAAATTCGAACACAGATCTTTGCAATTAATTACAAATGATTCAGTGTTTTAACTTTGAATTTTTCAGACGTAATGAATAACATTTTAGTGGATAATGAGATTCTTTTCCAAAACTATTTGAATCGAGAGAAATTTGTAAGAAATATGAAAGGACTATATATGATATTGAAAAATAAATCGAAATTACTGCATCATCTGCTCTTCTCTTTCCAGAATTCTCAAGTGCGCGCGATAATAAACTAAACATTCTGGTCCATTATACTTCATCTTAAGACATCCTTACAAGGAATTACGGAATAAAAGGGTGGTTTTATTCAATCCAACAGTTGTAAATAATGTAAGAATGAGTTATAAGTTTGAGGAGGAAATACGTACCAGCCATGGGCTCGCTGAGCTTGGTGACGAATTGAACGTTGCATGTGTCACAATAAACCATGCCATGTACAACGAATTTGTCTATATGATTCTCGCCACCGCCGTAAGTGGAACCGAAGAAGGACAAGAAGCAAAGGGCTGAGGCAAGGATGAATATGGTAGACTTGGCCATATATGTGAATCTCGGTTTAATTTGCCTCTGATGTTATTATAATTGGAGATATGTTTGGATGGAGAAATATGAAAGCGAAATTAAATAGTGCCACCTTTTTATACATGAAATGGGGTCAAATTACTATTTGTGCCTCTTCACACTTTGAGGTTGTCATTAATTTCTTTCTCCCTTACTTTTCTGGTGATTTTGTGATGATCCGCTCTTTCCTCTATCTTATAGATCAGAGACCATCAAATGCCTTTGCTAAATAATACTGTCTGCAGCTATATTTGGGATCTTGCTATTTGAATCGGAAGTTAAGGTGGTCGTGGTCATAATTAGTCACCTGAACTTGGTAACTAGGAAAAATAAAAGTTTATCAAAATTTAATGGGTTTATATGTTTTTATATTATCAAATAAAACAAATATTAGTTTTAAAATTTGGCATGATCAATGAACACCATAATAATTTATAATTGCCAATACATGTCATAAATGCAATTAATTTGGAGATGTCACTTACTTAAAGTAGCCATAGTTTCATAATGATTAATTCATATGATCAGTTTGATAAAACAAACGTAAAATTGTGCTTAATCATGGATTTTGATACCAATTTAATTAGAGGGACTAATACTACAACAAAAACTGAAAATAGCAACTAAAAATTTAGTTCGAAAAATTACAATTTCAGTCAAAAATTCAATTGAATAATTTGTCAATTTTTTTCTTACTTAGTTATTTAATCTAGTCGAAAATTCATTCGTCAATCAGTGAAAAATAGTGCGTTGGGATCCTCTGCGTATAGCAGAGGATGCGTACCGCATGCGCAACGATGATGCGACGTCGTACCATCCCCTTATAGCCGATCGTGACCGTTCATCTTATGCGATCCTGAACGTCCTTCTATCCCCCCCCCCAAAACGCCCCATTTCACTGGATTGATTAATTTGTCAAAATTTCAACCAATCTGAGTTGTCCATTATGCGCAATCAGGACTGTTCATTTAAAAACCCCAAAACTCATTGTTTTGGACACCTAATTGCCATATGAGCACTGCGTTTTGTCCCGGCTTCTTCATCCTCTTGTTATACTTAACCAACGCGGGAAAAACCTTAGTTTTTCTAATAAGAAACATCGCTCCTCAAGTAGGATTTCAATGAAGAAGATAAGAAACCATTCTCTATTTTCAAGTTGTCATCGTCTTACTTATATTAGGACTTCTATCAGATGCAATTTTTTTTCAGTTCTGTGCTAATTTTCTTAGGACCTCTACCAGATTGTCATAAAGGCATTATTATCAAAATTTCAAAAGAAGCTCCATTCTTAGAGGTCACTCCAGGAGTTTCATCATTAAAAGAACTGTACCAAGTAAAATAAAAAAGAATTATTAGTTTTGATCATTTTCCTACATCAGGTTCATTTTTCCACCATTAATCCTTTTTTAAAAAAATTAAATAATACTATTTATAAGTTTATAAGTATTCCCTGTGAATTTCTGACAATCGGTTGAACTGTAAAAGAAGATTTGAACCATAGCATATTCATCTAGCTCACTACTTCAATACTCAAATTTATTTAGATAATCAACATAACAATTGATACTGAAATTCTAACAACACACCAATAGGAAAATGGAGATGGGAAAAGGTAAAGGATTGCATAGCAAGCTCAACATTGTTATCTAGATTAATCATTCAGAGGCAGACAGAAGCATAAAGGGAAGGGAATGCAATTTTCAATACTGGAAAAAAATGGCTTTTACCATAATTTCAACCTAACTTTTTGAATGCCTTTCAAATTGTGCCTTCACCCCAAATTAAAGGCTTAACTTGCAATAGGGATAGTAAGAAGCAATGAGGCTACAAAATTCTTTTCTTGTCTGCTGGATGCTTTCTTTTTAATATGTATGAGAGTGAGTGTATATAATCCCTTCAGCAGAAGGGATTCTAATTCCTAGAGAAGAAGAACAATGTAATAACTGACGTGAATAATGCATGGAGGGAGCTGACTTTTCCATGTAGAATTTTACAGCTGCCACGCACCAGATTTCCCCTCTGCCATTTTACAGATATACCCCTCCTTCCATTTACTTTAAGTGGGTTTTTCTGGTCATTTAGCACTCCAAATTCTGCAACATAATCCATCCAGCGAAGCACTTACAGAACAGACTCAAAAATTCTGCATTCCCATCCCCTGTTCTGCTGGACGTTGATTTCCCTGCTCCTTCGAGCTACTGAAACGTTGGGTTGGCTGCTTCTTCACGCTGTGAATTCACTGCAGTAGCTGCTTCATTCAGTCGCACAACGCTTTCTGCTGGACGAAGGCTGGATTGATCAGAAAATTCCATTATAATCCTCCTCTGTTCAGCGCTGGTTGCTGTCCCTGTTCGAGCTCTTGCTGCTGATGTTTGCTCCTTGAAGTTGTTAAGCCTTTGCTGCTGGTTGCTGGTGAAACCAAGCCAGAAAAATTAATTTCTCAGGTCTGAACTTTTTGCTGGATGAATTGCTGTTGCTGGGTTCATTTTTCCCCTCTGTTTACGTTACTTTGTGCTGCTGGTTCACTGTTCAGGGCAGCCACTTCCTCCTTGTTTGAGCTGGGCTTCATGGCTGTGTGTGGGTGGCAAGAGAGTGACGCTGTACTGTGTTTTTAAGCCTGGAATTTCTGAAGTATGTGTTGCTTTCCTGGTCAACTTCTCATGCATTTCCCCCTCCCCTGTTTATTAATGCTATGATACGTTTATGTGCTGGCCAGCAAGGGAGGTCCTGCACAGAAGGAAAAGTGATGCAAGAAGATTATTCTGGTTGAAAAATTCTGACTTCATTCATACTGAATTGTATGTCCACTCTTCTATACGTAAATTCCTCCCAAAATTCTGCATATATATATATGTATATACCTATTTTAATTAAAGACCAAACCCCACTGTGCTCTTTTCTTACTTGTTAAATCATATTTATGCAGAATAAACTTCCCTTCAAAGTGTGGCTGCAGATTAAAGATGGTATACATTTCCTTTAGTTTTTGAATTTGGGTTTAGCTCCTAAGTGGAACCAAGGAAATGAAAGCACAAAATATGTATATGGAATATACTGTACGAGTATGGAAGGCGTAAAATTAGTAGAGAAATAAATTTTAAATTATGATAAGTCCAAGTCCTGTATGAAATTAATTGGAGTGATTCATCTTCTAAAATCTGTGAACGGGTCTTGTAGGGTATTCAGGAGACTGAGTTATAGCTGAAAAAGGGTCAGGGAATTTCTGTAGTATCTCGAAAGGTAAGTAAGTAATGCGGACCATGAGTAAACGAGAAATTATTATTTTATTATTAAGTTTCCTTGAAGTGTTCTAAAATTGGGTAATCTAGTTATGAAGATACCTATTTAAATGTTTTGTGATATATATGTCTACCAAAATTTGATTTCAATCGGAAATTTTGCAAATTTACGGATGTTGAGTTAATTGGAAATCCTACTATGAAACTGATCTGAACGATACTTTGTCTGAAATGTTAATTGGAGAAACTGTACTGTTTTATGAAGTTATCTGCTCAGAACCCTGTAGCTAACAGCAGTAGATGTTAGCCCTGGTGCACCATGATCTGTACCTCAGCTAGCAGGGGCGGTGCTAGCCCCGTGTGTAGGCCACCACACGCGGACTGGAGAAGTTAAATCATTAGAACCTGAGTTAGTGCAAGATGCCTTAGAAAAAGTGAAAGTAATCAAGGAAAGGTTGGTAGCAGCTCAGAGCAGGCAAAAAGCGTATGTGGACCGTCGACGCCGTGATTTGGAATTTATGATTGGGGACTATGTGTTTCTCAGGGTATCACCTATGAAAAGTGTGATGAGATTTGGGAAGAAAGGAAAGTTGACCTCGAGATATGTGGGACCATTTGAGATATTGGAACGAGTTGGGGCTGTAGCTTATCGGTTAGCGTTGCCACCGGAATTATCTAATATCCACCCAGTATTTTATGTTTCAATGTTAAGGAAATATCTACCTGGTCCTTCTCACGTGTTACAGAACCAAGATGTTTCTTTAGGTGAAGATTTAGCTTATGAAGAAGTTCCTGTTGCAATTTTAGATAGACAAACGAAAAAGCTACGTTCTAAAGAAATTATGTCAATGAAAGTTCTGTGGCGTCACCATACACCAGAGGAAGCTACATGGGAGATGGAAAGCGAAATACGTGCAAAATACCCCTATTTATTTGAGAACTAAGGTTCGTATGTATAGGTATATATAAATTCGGTGACCGAATTTTCTTTAGGGGGAGAGATTGTAATAACCGACGTGAATAATGCATGGAGGGAGCTGACTTTTCCATGCAAAATTTTACAACTGCCACGCACCAGATTTCCCCTCTGCCATTTTACAAATATACCCCTCCTTCCATTTACTTTAAGTGGGTTTTTCTGGTCATTTAGCACTCCAAATTCTGCAACATAATCCATCCAGCGAAGCACTTACAGAACAGACTCGAAAATTCTGCATTCCCATCCCCTGTTCTGCTGGACGTTGATTTCCCTGCTCCTTTGAGCTACTGAAACATTGGGTTGGCTGCTTCTTCACGCTGTGAATTCGCTGCAGTAGCTGCTTCATTCAGTCACACAACGCTTTCTGCTGGACGAAGGCTGGATTGATCAGAAAATTCCATTGTAATCCTCCTCTGTTCAGCGCTGGTTGCTGTCCCTGTTCGAGCTCTTGCTGCTGATGTTTGCTCCTTGAAGTTGTTAAGCCTTTGCTGCTGGTTGCTGGTGAAACCAAGCCAGAAAAATTAATTTCTCAGGTCTGAACTTTCTGTTGGATGAATTGCTGTTGCTAGGTTCATTTTTCCCTTTTGTTTACGTTACTTTGTGCTGCTGGTTCACTGTTCAGGGCAGCCACTTCCTCCTTGTTTGAGCTGGGCTTCATGGCTGTGTGTGGGTGGCAAGAGAGTGACGCTGTACTGTGTTTTTAAGCCTGGAATTTCTGAAGTATGTGTTGCTTTCCTGGTCAACTTCTCATGCGTTTCCCCCTCCCCTGTTTATTAATGCTATGATACATTTATGTGCTGGCCAGCAAGGGAAGTCTTGCGCAGAAGGAAAAGTGATGCAAGAAGATTATTCTGGTTGAAAAATTCTGACTTCATTCATACTGAATTGTATGTCCACTCTTCTATACGTAAATTCCTCCCAAAATTCCGCATATATATATATGTATATACCTATTTTAATTAAAGACCAAACCCCACTGTGCTCTTTTCTTACTTGTTAAATCATATTTATGCAGAATAAACTTCCCTTCAAAGTGTGGCTGCAGATTAAAGATGGTATACATTTCCTTTAGTTTTTGAATTTGGGTTTAGCTCCTAAGTGGAACCAAGGAAATGAAAGCACAAAATATGTATATGGAATATACTGTACGAGTATGGAAGGCGTAAAATTAGTAGAGAAATAAATTTTAAATTATGATAAGTCCAAGTCCTGTATGAAATTAATTGGAGTGATTCATCTTCTAAAATCTGTGAACGGGTCTTGTAGGGTATTCAGGAGACTGAGTTATAGCTGAAAAAGGGTCAGGGAATTTCTGTAGTATCTCGAAAGGTAAGTAAGTAATGCGGACCATGAGTAAACGAGAAATTATTATTTTATTATTAAGTTTCCTTGCAGTGTTCTAAAATTGGGTAATCTAGTTATGAAGATACCTATTTAAATGTTTTGTGATATATATGTCTACCAAAATTTGATTTCAATCGGAAATTTTGCAAATTTACGGATGTTGAGTTAATTGGAAATCCTACTATGAAACTGATCTGAACGATACTTTGTCTGAAATGTTAATTGGAGAAACTGTACTGTTTTATGAAGTTATCTGCTCAGAACCCTGTAGCTAACAGCAGTAGATGTTAGCCCTGGTGCACCATGATCTGTACCTCAGCTAGCAGGGGCGGTGCTAGCCCCGTGTGTAGGCCACCACACGCGGACTGGAGAAGTTAAATCATTAGAACCTGAGTTAGTGCAAGATGCCTTAGAAAAAGTGAAAGTAATCAAGGAAAGGTTGGTAGCAGCTCAGAGCAGGCAAAAAGCGTATGTGGACCGTCGACGCCGTGATTTGGAATTTATGATTGGGGACTATGTGTTTCTCAGGGTATCACCTATGAAAAGTGTGATGAGATTTGGGAAGAAAGGAAAGTTGACCTCGAGATATGTGGGACCATTTGAGATATTGGAACGAGTTGGGGCTGTAGCTTATCGGTTAGCGTTGCCACCGGAATTATCTAATATCCACCCAGTATTTTATGTTTCAATGTTAAGGAAATATCTACCTGATCCTTCTCACGTGTTACAGAACCAAGATGTTTCTTTAGGTGAAGATTTAGCTTATGAAGAAGTTCCTGTTGCAATTTTAGATAGACAAACGAAAAAGCTACGTTCTAAAGAAATTATGTCAATGAAAGTTCTGTGGCGTCACCATACACCAGAGGAAGCTACATGGGAGATGGAAAGCGAAATACGTGCAAAATACCCCTATTTATTTGAGAACTAAGGTTCGTATGTATAGGTATATATAAATTCGGTGACCGAATTTTCTTTAGGGGGAGAGATTGTAATAACCGACGTGAATAATGCATGGAGGGAGCTGACTTTTCCATGCAAAATTTTACAACTGCCACGCACCAGATTTCCCCTCTGCCATTTTACAAATATACCCCTCCTTCCATTTACTTTAAGTGGGTTTTTCTGGTCATTTAGCACTCCAAATTCTGCAACATAATCCATCCAGCGAAGCACTTACAGAACAGACTCGAAAATTCTGCATTCCCATCCCCTGTTCTGCTGGACGTTGATTTCCCTGCTCCTTTGAGCTACTGAAACATTGGGTTGGCTGCTTCTTCACGCTGTGAATTCGCTGCAGTAGCTGCTTCATTCAGTCACACAACGCTTTCTGCTGGACGAAGGCTGGATTGATCAGAAAATTCCACTGTAATCCTCCTCTGTTCAGCGCTGGTTGCTGTCCCTGTTCGAGCTCTTGCTGCTGATGTTTGCTCCTTGAAGTTGTTAAGCCTTTGCTGCTGGTTGCTGGTGAAACCAAGCCAGAAAAATTAATTTCTCAGGTCTGAACTTTCTGTTGGATGAATTGCTGTTGCTAGGTTCATTTTTCCCTTTTGTTTACGTTACTTTGTGCTGCTGGTTCACTGTTCAGGGCAGCCACTTCCTCCTTGTTTGAGCTGGGCTTCATGGCTGTGTGTGGGTGGCAAGAGAGTGACGCTGTACTGTGTTTTTAAGCCTGGAATTTCTGAAGTATGTGTTGCTTTCCTGGTCAACTTCTCATGCGTTTCCCCCTCCCCTGTTTATTAATGCTATGATACATTTATGTGCTGGCCAGCAAGGGAAGTCTTGCGCAGAAGGAAAAGTGATGCAAGAAGATTATTCTGGTTGAAAAATTCTGACTTCATTCATACTGAATTGTATGTCCACTCTTCTATACGTAAATTCCTCCCAAAATTCCGCATATATATATATGTATATACCTATTTTAATTAAAGACCAAACCCCACTGTGCTCTTTTCTTACTTGTTAAATCATATTTATGCAGAATAAACTTCCCTTCAAAGTGTGGCTGCAGATTAAAGATGGTATACATTTCCTTTAGTTTTTGAATTTGGGTTTAGCTCCTAAGTGGAACCAAGGAAATGAAAGCACAAAATATGTATATGGAATATACTGTACGAATATGGAAGGCGTAAAATTAGTAGAGAAATAAATTTTAAATTATGATAAGTCCAAGTCCTGTATGAAATTAATTGGAGTGATTCATCTTCTAAAATCTGTGAACGGGTCTTGTAGGGTATTCAGGAGACTGAGTTATAGCTGAAAAAGGGTCAGGGAATTTCTGTAGTATCTCGAAAGGTAAGTAAGTAATGCGGACCATGAGTAAACGAGAAATTATTATTTTATTATTAAGTTTTCTTGCAGTGTTCTAAAATTGGGTAATCTAGTTATGAAGATACCTATTTAAATGTTTTGTGATATATATGTCTACCAAAATTTGATTTCAATCGGAAATTTTACAAATTTACGGATATTGAGTTAATTGGAAATCCTACTATGAAACTGATCTGAACGATACTTTGTCTGAAATGTTAATTGGAGAAACTGTACTGTTTTATGAAGTTATCTGCTCAAAACCCTATAGCTAACAGCAGTAGATGTTAGCCCTGGTGCACCATAATCTGTACCTCAGCTAGCAGGGGCGGTGCTAGCCCCGTGTGTAAGCCACCACACGCGGACTTATGTTAACTTCCGCAAGCTGAATGCTATGCGTCTGTAGTGATTTTTCCCCGCGGGCTGTGTGCTCTGCGTCTGTTTAAATTGGTTCTGCTTAGATACTTTCAGTGCATTTGTACGAAAGAGTTTGCATAAAACATGTTTTACGCGATATATCTATAAATATGTACCCATATATTTGTGACCTTACCTTTATTTTAAAAGGGTTGGCATTGCTTATTCATTGAGTATCAAACTCATTTTTTTAAATTATTGTTTGTCAGAGAGCAGTACGAGCCATACCCTACCCCCAGCAGCTTTCTAGTGTCATCTCTTGAGACTTCCTTTGACGAGCCTGCAGTTGCTCATGTGGGTGTATTTTGGTTGTATAGGTATTTTATTTGAAACTTTGTAAAACTTTGTAAAGTTAGCTCCACTGAATCATAGTTAGGGCATCCCCACACCCCATATGTTTTCTTTGGTCTGATAGGAGATGAGTTTGCCCTTTTGGGGATGTATTGTACTGTTTGACATGTTGTAGAAATATCGGGAGGTCTACGTTATAGAGAAGACTTTGCCGAAATTTCTACAAATGTCTTTTAAAGAAAAACTTATGTGTTTTATATGATTCAAATTGATGCCCATAAGTATTTTCTCTATGTTTCCGCTTCTAAATTGTGGGGTGTGACAAACAACCTGCGTACTGAACCTATATGTCATCAAATCAAATGATTCATTAGGTGGTGTGAAGGAAATTGTTCGATCATTTTCAAATCGGGCCAAACACACACACCTTCATCAAATGTTGATGCATAGTTTGAGAAAGCATTAATGATAAAGAGAGCCATTCTTGTAAAAAGTATATTAAGATCTGCACTCTATCTTGTAGCATGGATCAATCTTCTCGTGTAGCCATGTCATTTTCAACCCTCTCAGCAATTTTTTCCTCTTTATATTTCAGACCCTTTCCCAAAGCAGGCCCACTGATAAATTAACACCAACAGTAAAACAAAACGCAATAAGTGTATTGAAGGGTAAGCAGGGACTTCTTTTCGAGTAAGAAGGCAACTCCTCAACCTCTCGGGTTACAATCAAAATTCTAATACCTCCCCTCATTTTTCCTTTGCTAAATATTTCCATTACACACGCAAATCATGCCTGATGCATGCCCCACCTTCCTATAACTAACTTTATTCCAAAAACACGTGTCACCTATATAATAAGGAGAACCAAATATCAATCATTCCCTTTGGTAGTCACGTGTCCATGCTGGTGCTTGCCGCATCCTCTTCATGGTTATGACGTTTTCGGTAGCTGCTTGCCTATCCTGCTCACGCGTGACTGCATCCTCACCCTGCTCATGCAAACCCATGTCCTTGCCCTACTCATGCACGACTCTGATCATATCACCTACCCAAAGCTCCAGCAATAGTGTCCACAGCCAGCTCTGTACCCAGAGCCATTTTCCCATTCTTCGGCTTAAATTGAGGATGAACAGAGCCAGAGGTTAAAGATGAGTAAACTTGCTACGTTTGGGTGGTGAAAGGAATATGACAGGTGGGTCTTAGAGCTTTCAAATGGATGAATCGGATTGCACGCGATGAATGGCGAATATTTGCTGATAAACAGGAGGACGTGTCGTGCTCTAGAGCCATAGATTACGCAAATGGCTGAGATTAGTTGGATGAAAAATCATCGTTTTGTCACTTCGCAGGCCCTGCGCATCCCTTTGCTTCACAGGTGATCTGGACGCGAAGAATAATAGCTTTCCACCATCACTTTACTCTTTTGCACTTTGTCCCATCATGCAACTTTTTAATTTATTGAAAAAGATTTTACTTTATATACATTAATTAATACATTATAAATCGAACAAAAATTTAAATAATAAAATTTAATTATTAAATAATATTAATAAAAATTGATAATTAAATATTGATGTAAATAATAAATATTTTTTTAAAAAAAAGAGAATTTAATCAATTTTATGTTACTTATTTATAAAAATAAAATTATAATTTTTAAAAAATAATAATCATAAATGATAATTTTTTAAATGAACTATGTTTAGACACGTGTCCAACCATAGTATTGACTGAACGTGGTGGAATACATGATGGTAAAACAATTTTTTTAAAATATTCTTTAATGTTTTTGAATTTTTCATAAATATAAATATTTTTTGAAACTAGATGATATTTGTATTAATATACTGAGTCTTTCTCTATATTAATAATTGATATATATTATAATTAATGAATAAAATGTATAAATTTTATATTCTAGTTTGTTGATTATTAAAAATAATTTGTTTTATATTTATTTCAGTTTCAAAAAATAAATATCCTTATTTACATTTAACTTTTTTTAAAGCATATATTATTATTTCATTAATTTTATTATTTTGTTTATGTTTCAAAATTTTATTATGTCAATGTGTATTTTTTAAGTTCTTTGCCTTCTTGTTCTTCTTGCTCTTCACACTATTTGGATTCTCCATTCGTGTTCTTCATTTGGATAACCTTGATTCTAGCCCATTGTGTTTGATTAAATTTTCATGTCTTTAGTGCATTTAAAACACCAACATTCCAAATCAAATCAAATTGTGAAATGAACATCAAACCTACATCCTAAAGGAAATGAAATTAAAAAAAAAAACTTGATGCATTAAGAATTAGCTAGATTCGAATTAACATTACAATCAACCAAATTCCAATATAACATTATCAATCAAATAAGAACCTTAAGGAAAAACTTTCAGCAACAATCTATAAATTTTCCTGCAACAAGTAAAGAAGAAGAAAATCAAATCATTTGAACCATATATTAAAAGGAAAAAAAAAGAGAATTTGAAAGAAAGAAAACAAAAAATCAACCATGTGCTTGAAGATAGATGAACATAGATGAACGAAAGAAGTTGAGAACACGAATGAACCACAAAGAAGTAGAAGTAGTAAAAAGAGTGAAAACAAACAAGGAATGAAAGAGAAAACAAAATTTGTGAATTTATAAAAAGGAAAAACAAAAATGTGACTTATAGATTGTTGGTGCCATCCATGTAGTGACTTACAAGTCCAGCACCAAAAAGAATCCTTGGCCTTGTACATGTTAAGCACCTAAAACTTCTGACCAACAAGCTATTGTTGGTGCCATCCATATAGTGACTTACAAGTCCAACACCAACACTTATTGTTCTTGTTCAAACTTCGGTAATTCTGATCCATATTCTACTAGATTGTTAATTGGCTTGCAATTTTCCATTCCAAACTTCTTAGAATTTCTCATGCATAGCCTTCTTGTGACACAAAGATTCTTTCTTCCATTTGCTTAACCTCAATCCCAAGGTAGTAGGACATAAGGCCAATGTTGATCATTTCAAATGCTCATGTCATTGCTTTCTTGAAATCTTCGAACATATTGGGTTTATTTCCTTTAAAAATGAGTCATCCACATACAAGCAAAGAAGCAACATATCTTTATTTCCATTTACCTTCACATATAGAGCATGTTCATTAGGCATTTTAGAAAGCCTTTTTCTTGAAAATATTTCAATTCTCTTATTTGATGCTCATGGTACTTGTTTCAAGCCATTTAAGGCTTTCTTTAATCTCAAAACTTTATATTATTGACCTTTTACAACATAACTCATAGGTTATAAACTTCTTTTTTCTAACAAGTCATTCCAAAAAGCTAATTTATCATCAATTTGATAAATTTTCTATTTTTGTTGAGCAGCCAAAAAAATTATTTATCTTATTGTTTCTAATTGAGCTGACGGAGTAGTCACTTCATCATAATGATCTATTCCATCCCTTTGATTGTAACCCTTTGCCACCAATCTTGTTTTATATCCTCCACTTTTCCTTTAGTGTTTTATTTTTTCCTTGTAAACCCATTTGACACCAATTTCCTTTTGACCATGTAGAAGTTTGGCTAGTTCCCAAGTATTGTTTTTTTTTATAATGGCTTTGATTTCTTGATCCATGGCTTCTCTCTACTTCTTGCTTTGGACCATATCTTTGCACCTTATAGTTCACAACCAACAAATGGACAAAAAAGAGTAATTAAGTGCATTCAAAATTTCTATTACCTCACAAATTTCTCAAAGGCTTTTCATATGTGGAGTTCTTTTATTTGAGCTTGTAGGGATATTCTTGATTAGATGATGATGGAGACAGAGATGGTGTGACATAGGTGGACTTGTAAGCTCTTGGACTTCTTCTCTTGATTGTCCTTCCCTTTAAAAAGAGGAATGGAATCATAGTCTTCATTCTCCTTCTCATTCCAACTCCACATTTCTTCTTCATCAAACTTGATATCTTTGCTGACCACAATTTTCTTTGTGATTAGATGGTAAAGCTTGTAGCCTTTTAATCTCTTCACATTACCAATGAACATGTACTTCTCACTTTTAACATTGAGCTTGAAACACCTTTGATTGAATACATAAATATAAGCTATGCTTCCAAATACTCTTGAGTGTGAGATGTTTGGCTTTGTCCAACTTTATGCTTCTTGTGAAGTCTTGCCATAAAGACTTTTAGTGGAGCAATGATTGGAAATATAAATGCCATAACAATTGCTTTTAGAATTCTTTAGACATCTTCTTGCTTTTTAGCATGCAATGAGCCATTTCAAATATAGTACTATTTTTTCTTTCAATCACACCATTTTGTGTTAATTAAGGGATCACTATAGAACAACGAATCTCATTTGTAATTGAAAAGTTTGTTGAATTCTTTTAATGTGAATTCACCTTTTCTATTGATTCACAAAGCCTTAATTTTATAGCCACTTTCCTTCTCAAAAAAGGAGCCTTGAATTTCTTGAATACTCTGAATACTTTTAACTTTTCCTTTAGAAAATATGCTAATGATTTTATTGAGAAATCATCAATAAAGAGTAAGATGTAATTCTTTTTACCATAAGAGCTTGGAGTTATGGGTTCACACAAATCAGCATGGATAAGTTGCAAAAGCTCATTAGCTCTTGTTGCTTCTTTTGGAAAGTGTTGCTAACTTGAAGCATATACGCAAGTATACGTATTGTGAAAGCAATATAGTGATAAGAAAAGATCGTTCCCTTAAGGATTTGTTATCAAAACTTGTCAAGTACCAAAATTTATACCCTAGTTTAAATTAAGCGAATCAATTTGAAATGATTGTATAAACAATAATTGATTATGAATTATCTACTATGCAAAGTTCAAAGCTAGTATTTGGATTTCTAAGTGAATATTAACATCTAGGATTATTAGCCCCTTTTGTATTTCATATCTCTTGTATTTCATAGCAAGTTATTCCAACACTCAATACCCTTGCTCTCAATAGTAATACATGTTAGTCTAGGATTCATTTGTTTCTATAAATATTTTTTCAAATCTCATATAAGGTTATCTAATTAATTTCATAATTCCTTATGAAATTAACCAAGAGCAAATGGAAAGCACAATACCTAATTGACCATGTGAGGTTAATGAATATTCCTACTTCATTAACTAAACCATCCACTTTCCCAAACAAGCTTCAAGCACTCACACTACTCAACTCTTATTTTACTTCATTTTCTCTTTTCCAAGTTCAAGAACAAGTAACAGATCATTCTAATTATTGGCTAAGCAATCAGAGAGCAATAAACATGGAGTTGAATAAACATGTAATCATCATCAATTACAAGTTCAGAGTGAAGAACACCCACTAATCTATACAAGAGTTTCTAATAATACTATATCAGGGAGTTTAGCTACATATGTTCATGAAGACGAGCAACAAATTCAAAGCGAAACTCATATAAATAAGAGAAAATGCAAAGAAAAGAAGAAGGAAGGAAGGAACTCAGAAATGAATTGTGTCTTTGCTTTAATCCTCAATCCCTAGTATCCATTGCTTCAAAAATGTCTTCCTTAACTTCTCCCCAGCCTCTACACACTCAGACTAGACCAAAAGCAATCCAAAATGACAGCTCCCCTCGCAGCAAAGGCATAAGAAGTGAGAAACCCTCAAAATTTCAGCAAGGAAAAATGCTTTATTTAACTAAAACAAGTCGCACTGTAGCTCAATAGGTCACGTCGTGAAAAATCTAAGTATTGGATGAATATGTGCTACGGCTTGCCAATTCACACCACGATGATCTTCGCTACTGTATAAAATGGATGCGTTTAGAGCCGCAACGCAGAATACCACCACCGTGATGCATTTAACCTCTGCTTGACATCGTGCCATGGCATAACATGCTCTTTGTTGTGGCTTCAGCTTATCTCGACCTACACCATAGCTTAACACATTCTTGTTGTGGCACATTTTGCTTCTATGTGATGTTTTGTTGCGGCGTGATTGTATGCGCCGCGACGCAAGTTGTCCTGCATGCTTGCCTTCATATTTCTTCCCTTTCAGCCATGGTTTGATGAAGTCTAGCCTTGACAAGCTTCCAAAACAGTAGGAACCAATACTCTGAAGCCTCTTTGACATGAGAAAGTTCAATCCTCTCTTAAACATGCATCTTACAGCAAGAGCAAAGTGTGATTAGTTCTTAATATACTCAAAATTAAAACAAAACCTATCATTGATAATGTAAAAGTGGAGTATGGAGCTATTCATCCTAAGTGTGTTTATTTTATGTATAATAGTATTATTTACCCTATAATTAGATGCTAAATCCATATTTACTGAAAGAAAATATGTACCAAAAACATAAATAACAAGGAGTTATCAAAAAGGCTTTTTTGGATTGCTTCTCATAAATATATGCTTCGCATAATTGATTGGGAGTAAAAATAAAAGAAAGTAAAAGAAGAGCTTGTTCCGTTTTGGTGAATTGCTTGCTGGGTTCCTTGAATTTTGTCAGTAGCTTCTTCTCTTTGTCGATGACCTCGACATTGTTAAATGGTGCATCAAAGCCATTGGTTCCAAAGGTTGTAGCAAAGCCAACTTCTTGGGCCGCTCACTGCTGAACTAGTGAAAGGAAGAGCTTGCCATCCTTAATCTTAATTTCTTTTGGCATAGTTATAGCCTCATGAAGCAAAGAGGCATGAAGGCCTCGATTCAAGCCAGTGTGTTGATTACTGATCTTGGCAATTCTACTTTCAAGATTGAACAACATAAACTCTCTTGAATCCATTGTCTCTCTCTTCCTGTTAGAGAAAGCAGCCTTCCCAATCAACCTCCTCTATGGCTTCCTTCAGTGCACAATCTATTAGATCCTCAAGCAACTGTAAAAAGAAGCTTGAGTAGGGGATCTCCACCATACTCAAGCACATGAGCTTGATAAGCAGATCTCCACCATGCTCAAGTATGTGATGGTGTAAGACCTCATTGTGTTGTTGTTCACCGATGACAATGAGAGGCTGTTCAATACAAGCAACACACAAAGGATCTTCTCAGGTATTGTGGACATTGACGGATTTAAGGGGGGGTGCTTGCCCCTCTACCCTTGAGGCACTTTCTTACTAAACATTAGATAGGGGTAAGAAATGGCATACATAAGTTATTACATGATTTTTTATCATTACGTAATGGATGTGCCATTCTTTTCTTGACACTTTCAAATAGTTGTGCTCATCCAAAATAATATGAGAATTAATTAATTAGTATGAAATCATAAATTGATATAAAAACCACAAGAAGCATTATTTTAGTGCAACTTTTATAAGAGTAGATAGATTGCTTTAACATTATTAGTCAGAATGGTAGTGACATATTTGAGATCTCTTTTTATCTCCACATTTGTTAATTTCATAATACTTATTTTAGTATTCTTAGTGTATGAACTTATATGAGAGTGGAGTCTACTAAAGGATGAATAGATACTCACTTAGATTAAATGCCAAGGGATAGCCACAAAACAAGGTCTTGAAAGATGATTTGAATCTATTCAATATGAGTAATTGCAGAAGTTGTATTGATTCTTTTTGCTAGTTAAGTCAATTTATGTTAATTATTTTAACTAAGACACCAATACAAGTTGGTCCATTTGACCAAATAATTTTCAATGAGTATTTCATAATTATTCATATAGAATTCAAATTCCTTTAACATTAATAAAATTTGATTTTGGTATGGTAGCTTTTTTAGTTATATTATAGTTAATATTTTTTTAGAAAAAATTGATCTACATTATTTATTTCTAAAATAATTTTAAAAGCATATTCTTTCATATCAATTTTTGCATTTAAAATTTTTAAATTTGATAATACTTTTCAAACAATTGAATTCACATTTGTCAAAAAAATTATTCCTCTAGAGAATTCATCATGTCTAATTTTATTGCTGAAACGTTTGATAAGTATTCATTTATTAATTAATTTTATGACATAGAATCATCTTATATTCAACATGGATAAATTATTAAAAAAAATCTGTTACATATATGTTTTAACTTAAAATTTGTATATACATGCATGTTTTCTTTTTTAATTTTTCCTCTCAATAATTTAATCTTAGGTTAGTTTTCAACTCCAGCGATGAAGAAGGGAAACATATTTGGATCCCTAGATTTGGATTGCTTGAGCATGATGAAGGGGAAAGAGAAAAGAGAGAGGGAAAGACCAAAATGCCCATGCCACTTGGGATGACACTTGTATTGTTTGGGCTGAGGTGTCCTGTCACATAGACATGGGCGGCTAAAGTGGAGGCACTTCACCAGTGGACTTAATGGATTCACTAATGAAGGGTGTTAATTGCATGAAATTATTAGGTTGGAGATCAATTGTAAACTTCTAAAGGCGATGGAGGTTAAGGCCCTTATCTAAGTTGAGGGGATCGATTCTGTACGTT
Organism: Erythrophleum ivorense; assembly: GCA_026724425.1. NCBI lineage: Eukaryota > Viridiplantae > Streptophyta > Magnoliopsida > Fabales > Fabaceae > Erythrophleum > Erythrophleum ivorense. The sequence goes on along the minus strand of JAIUCV010000003.1, from coordinate 20,814,448 downwards.
TTAGCCAAAATAAATTATATTTTATTATTGAAAAAAGTTTTTTTGGGTTCACTTTGTTTTTTTGCATTAATTTATGGTTAAGACTTAGCTGTTGGTAATTTATTTTTTTATTCTTTTGAACCTTTCCAACTTCAAATAGTCCCATCGTGTGCCATTAGCTTTGCTATATTCTACAAAAAATTCAGTCACCTTCAACTTCCTAAGTGGCTCTATAGGCTTCCGCACGAGTACTTTATATATAACCCGCTTGGATCTTTGGCGATAACAGTCTTGATGGGCCTGTTGACCATCAAGACTGTTGACCTTTGCGGATATATTAGGGACATATTAGTTATTTCGGTTTAGTGTATGGACAGTTTTCTTAATCATCTAAACACCATTTTCCCTCTCACTTTAGCTATGTCTAACTATTCTCACTAAAATATTTAAGCAGTGAAGACCATTAATTAGAAGGATCCATCCTTGAATTAATTATCTTCTTTTGAAACAAAGAGCTTCTGATTATCATTTGTATATCTTATTTGAAGTTCTCTTTTAGAAACTTTATTCATTGTGCACAAAAAATGGTTCACTGTGATTAAGTTTCTTATTCCCTTACAAATAATTCAATGATTAAAGCCAACATGAGTCATGGTGAACATCCTGTTCCATCTGCCCCCTTTGAGGAAGGTAATACTGTAATATCTACAAAAATGGTTTGTATTGAATTATATTGTTGGAACAATTTCTCTCCCTAATCTATGCCGGCTAATGACATTAGTGATAAGAGTTGACAATTTATTTTATGCTGTTTAGGGAGATCTTTAAGTGAAGTGAATCGCCATACATTACAATAGGGATAGAAAAAAATTTTCCCATGCAAGAATAAAGGTGATGAGGATATATTCCTCCCATTTGAAATTCAGTGACGGAGAGCTAACATCTCGTTATTCTAAAATTACTTAAACTTCTTTTATTTATTGAATTACTTTGGGTTGTATGTGTATATATATTAATTTATGCAAATAAATTTCAATATATGCTTATGGCAGTGATTGTGTTTGATATGAGATTTTATATCACTTTAAAACTTATATAAAAATTTCATAAATGATGACCCCCACAAACTCTCATTCTTATTGAAAATGGTGATAGAAAAAATTTGTGGCCCCATTAGAAGGAACAGGGGACGGGGCCAAGGAGCATGGAAGGCCTCGCTTCTATCCTTGCTCCATAGTTGCCATCCCTATTTATGAATGTATGATGTTGTTTAATTCAAAAAGCAGTTTTTATTAATTATTTTCGTTAATTGTTTCCTCCTTAACTTTTGTTTGCATGTTCAGCTATAGGTTACCCCGCAAATGCCTACCCACCTCAAAGCTATCCCATTAATCAACCCCAAGCTCAGAATATGGCTCAAGCTCAAGATCAGCATGTTGCTTACGTTCAAGCTCCTCCAACTGCACCTCAATATCTGATTGTTCAAGCTGCAACTCCATATTTTAATGCAAGCCCAAGACCACTGTGTACAAGGAAATGTTGGTAAGTTAATTTCTTATTTATAACTAGGGGAAATACACATTTTCCCTAAAACCCTGATTATAACTTTCTATTAACTTTAAAATGTAATAGAATACTCCCTTATTCTTTGAATAAAAAATAATTAAAAATGTTAAACTCTAAGTTTCATTTAACAATCAAAAGCTCACTTGAGAAGATTGAAGTTTATGGCATTTGGGAATTTGGCTCCTCTATCATAAGCCGACTCAAAGGAATACGAGAGAAATTATAGGCATAAAAAGCACCTAAAGGAAAAAAAATTTATATGTAATTTTCTGTATCTATGTGGTTATATTTCTAATTGAAATGTGATACATGTATAATTATTTAATAATAGCATAAAAATGTATAATTATTACTTAAAAGTATACGATTTTTTAATTAAACTTTATATTTGTCATGCTATTATTAAAGAATTATATATTTATTATATTTTAATTAAAAAACTTAATAACAAGGAATAAAGAGTTGTATTTAAGTCTAATCTTTAAATAAAACATATAATTAACACTTCCAATTTTTTCGAAAGCACACAGTGTTTTATTTCATTTTAAAATATATGTACTAAAATTATAATTAGCCTTTAGTTTCGGGAACAAAATATATTTATAACTAATGATCTAAATTAGATTTTGTTTTAATGATCACATATAACTATAATCTTACGTATACATTACGCACTGGGCAAATGGCCTTGCCTCTTCTTTTGGTTTCAGCAAAGTATTTTGGTGCTGCATCTTTACCTCTTTGGTCAGTGTCGCAATTATTCTGATAAGAGTCTGGAGGATGCATGAAAGAATGAGGAGCAGGGGATATTGATGCTAAAAGAATGTGAAAGCCGCCTTTGTGGACTACCAAATATTGTAGAAGATCCAATACTTGATTAGCTGTGGGATCCTAGTGACACGTAGCCATCAGAACAAAATTGTGTTTTTTTGCTTAGTTGTATTACATGAGCCAGGCGTGACCTTTTGTGAGCCTTTTTATTTTTCTTTTTTTTTCAATATTTGGTAAGTGCTGGATTAGAGAAGGGTAGGATCGTCTCGAGACCATTTTGGTTAAGGAGTCATCTTCCTGAATCGAAAAGGAGGGCATTCCTTCTGTGTGTGTTGCCTTTTCATTAATTGAATATAGTCTAGCAAGAGTTGTTCAATCATTTTCCTTGTTCTATTTAATTTTCTCGTTTAAACCTTTGGTGCTTTCATTGAGAGTTTGCAATGGCAGAGGGAATTCGATTTACAAGACTAGAAGCAGGTCAAGGGGAGCTCCAGAAAACAGCTGGTTTCTTGGATGATAGAAAAAGCAGATTGAAAGAAACTGATAATCGCTATCGTGAGTCCTTTCAGAATATGGAGACTATGATGGGTAGGTAAGATGCTGCAAAATCAAAACCAAACGAGGTCAAATTCCTCTCAATTCTCTTAGAGGCCTTCGAGTTGGAATCAGAATCTTATAACGTGTATGAACATCAAAGTAGATATTGCACATTTTGATGGGACAGATGCTGAGGACTGGACATTTACAATATAATAATTTTGTTTATACTTATGGAGTTCAAGAAAGCTAGACAATTAAGATAACATCCTGTCATATGTTGAGCCCTGCCTGCTGGAAAATTAACTTGGTTATTGTGAGTTATAGCTCTTGCTCCTTTTCTAACATTTTGCAACAGCTGTCATATCTCGTAACAATAAATTTAGGTTTAATCTAAACTTTTATCTCCCTTATATAAGTGACGTATGAAATTTCTATGATTGTGCTTTGATATTGCATTGGAATTTTGGTAGTTGCAATTTGTTTTCTTTCAAAGGTCACTCCCTCCATCCCTTCATCCCCCTAGTTGGTTTCCACGTGGTGTTAAGTTTTTTGAAAGGGATGGATGTTGTAAGTTCCATCTAGGTATTGATTTTACGGGCATTGAATAAATTAATTTTAAGGATGGATGTCAGCTTATCTTAAATTAACAAAAAAAAAAAGAAATTGTGAAGCAAGTTGGAACCATGATCAGAACTTTGGAAAACCTAGGCCTTTTGTTTTGCTGGCCTCTTCTATCCATTTAAATTATATCCTATTATTTTGAGCAAATTTGACACACTTGAGTTTTTGTGAAAAGTTATTTTGATGCCATTTAATACCTTTTGCAATAGACCTAAAAAAATATTTTAATGGAGATGGAATTTTTTTTTGGAGAAATTATTATATTCCTAAAGGGATTTTAGTGATAATAATTGCTAAAATATTTGTATGTATCTTTTATAATTGTCACATGAAAAGAAAATATTACAAAATTAACATGTGGCACTGTAGCTATAGCATATAATAATAATTATGGAAGGATTTCAATTTTATCAAGTAGCATCTTAAATATTTCAATTCTTGGTAGATAATTTTGGAAATAGTTTTGGAATAGTTAGAATGACTTATAGATTATTTAGTATGTTATAAATTTTGAGATAATATATACTTTCTATTCCCAAATAAAATTTTGTTAATTTTAATATGATATGTTATTGGAAATTTGACTCTCATTGTTGGATACATATTAATATACGCTTTGTGATCACTAAGGTGATAAAATTTTGTGTATATGAAGGTAATTTGTTATGATCATATTTCTTGGAGAAATATGATTGATATTAAAATTCGTTTGAGAATATTTTTTTTTGTAATCTAGGTTTAATGCGATAAATTAAACAAATTATTTATCAACATGAGAATTTTGTTGATAATGAGCTAATCTCTCTCTCTCTCTCTCTCTCTCTCTCTCTCTCTCTCTTGCTGTGACTCTTATTTCCTCTCTTATTCTCTAGTGTTACTGAGCAGAGTAGGGTATAGGTGTTTTTGTGTATAGAGAATAAGGAGGCTAAGGGTACTATTCATAGAAGGCAAGGGTTGAATCTTCCTTAGCCGGAGTCTCCTGTCTTTCTCACATCTTCTTTCTCTCTTAGCTAGTTTCTCTTTTTCTTTTCTTAGTAGAAAAGCTAGTCCAAAATCCTTTAGAGATTTTATTTTAACTGAGTATCCATGTTTCATATTCGTTTGCAACATTTTGGTTAAGTTTTACATAGTTAAAATTGTGATTTGGCCTCAAGAAAAATTATAATTTGGTCTTAGTGAAAACTATATTTTATTCCCAACTAAAATTACTCTTTAAATCCTAAAATTTTAATAATCATGTTTTGACCTCACATTGTTACCTAAATATTTTTATTACCTTAATAATTTTCCTATATTTTAGGGTTCTAAAGGTATAGGGAAATTAACTAAAATTTTAAGTTGAGTATTTATTATTGAATTACTTATTATTTAATAATTTCATAAATAATTCCAATTAATTCTTGTTAAATTCCTAATTTATCCAATAAATACAATTATATCCCTTAATTAATTCCTCAATTTTCCTTGTATCTAGACTTTGGGAAATCCCCATATTATCGCATGAAATTAATAATTAAGCATTTCTTATTATTTAATTCATCTTATATTAATTAAATTAAATAACTAATTTTGGGGATGTTATATTTAAAAACATGATGGCACAATGAGATGTGTTTAAAAGCGCAGTAGCAATACAAGATGTGATTAAAAAAAGAAGAAGAAGAAGCATAGTAGTACTATGAGATGTGATATACAATGCGGTGGCACTATGAAGTTGTGAATTATATACAATGCAATGGCACTTTCAAATAGTTATTCTCATGAGGCCCATTCCAAGTTGTTTTTTTTTTCTAAATTTTTCAAAATATAGTTACTTGAGTGATTATTTATTCAACTAATCTTACTTACTGTTAATGGACTTATAAAGTAAAACATTGTTACTTTCTCTTTTAGATACTCAATTACAAAATACAATTATATGTTTGCTTTGTTTACCTTCTATACACTTTGTTATTTAAAATCTCACTAAGTTAGTGTACTTATCTCTCAACTTTGTTATGAATTTATTCATTATTGTAGATGTCCATTTAGTTTTTTAACTCCTAAATTTCATTGAAAATATGTTATAATTCCATTCATTATATAGATGACCATCTTTTCATATTTCTTCAAGAATCATGACTCTTTAGATATTTATTTCTTAGGATGTGACTCTTTAGAGTTACACATTTGCACCTATAAATAGACATATCATTTACATTGAGAAGTATGAATAAAAATTTGAGAAGCATTTCTCTTATCCTATATCTTCTCCAAATCCTTTCTTCTCTATCTCTTAAGTTATTTCATAATACGTTATCAATACGAATTTGCTCCTGATCATTTAAGTAAAAAAGGTAAGATCTTTCTATCTTACTCATTAATTTTTCTATTAGTTTTATCCTATTTGAATTATCATATCAAATCTTACAAAATTTAAATTTGTTTTTGAATTATCATGTCAAATCTTACAAAATTTGAATTTGTTGCCCTTAATCTTTTAGGTATGAATTATTTGTCTTCAATTTTAAATGTTGAAATTTACCTTGCTGCAATGGGTCTTGGAAATACCATCAAAGAAGGAAATAATTAATCAATTCAAAATCACATTAAGGCGATGATTTTCCTTTGTCATCACCTGCATGAGGGTTTGAAATCTAAATATCTAATGGTGAAAGATATACTTGTACTTTGGAATAGTGTGAAAGAAAGGTATAACCACCAAAAAATTGTTATTCTTCCAAAGACTCATTATGACTAGATACATCTATGATTGCAAGATTTTAAATCAATTAATGAGTATAATTTCGGAATGTTTCGTATTAGCTCTCAATTAAAATTATGTAGAGAAGTAATTATTAAAAAAGTTGTTAGAAAAAACTTTCTCTACTTTTCATGCCTTTAATATACTCCCACAGCAGCAATATAGAGAAAAAGAGTTTGAAAAATATTCATAATTAATTTCATGCCTTCTTGTGGCTGAGCAAAATAACGAACTACTAATGAAAAATCATAAAACTCGTCCAACTGGTTCTACTCCATTCCTTAAAGTGAATGTGACTATGATTAATAATAATGAATGATAATGTGGTCCTGGTTGTGGTCGTGGTCGAGGCCGTGGATGTGGTCGAGGAAGAAATAATGCTTCTTATTATAAGAATATTGCTTATCACCAGAAGTGAAATAAGAGAGAAGAAAAATAAGGAAGTATAAGTGGACAAAAGAAGCATGTAAAGAATTCAGAAAATTCATGCTATCATTGTGGTATGAATGGACATTGGTCACGTATTGTTCTCTATCAAGCATTGATGAAGGAAAAGAAAAAAGGTGTTAAGACTTATTTTGCTAATCTATATGATGATTTTGCCAATAATCTTATAAATACTACATACTTAGATGTGTCAGATTTTTTTGTCAACCCCATAAGAAAATAGTGATACTTAAATAAGTTTACTTGTTTGGAATTATCTTTATAATTATAAGTTTATATGAAATTTTAAGTATGAGTTTTTATCATGTTTCTTATACTTTTGTTTTGTTTAATTTTACAAAAGATGAATGAAGATATATGTCTAACAGAAAGTGCAAACACCCACATAATCTTAAAAGATAAAAAATGTTTTTCTTAAATAAACATGGGTAAAATTTACGTTACTATAATATCTGGTAATGCAAAATTAATTGAAGGATTGGAACAGCTATTATCATAGTACCAAAATGAATTAAATTTATTATAAATAATGCTCTATTTTCTTATAAGTTTCAAAGAAATTTATTGAGTTTTAAATATATTCACTATAATAGATATCATATAAAAACTGTGTATGAAAGAAATAATGAATGCCTTTATATCACAAGCATTATTTCTGGTAAGAAAAGGATAATAAAAAAACTACCAACTTTCTTTTCTGGTTTGTACTATGCAAGAATTAGTACAACTGAGATACATACAACTATAAACCAATAGTTTATAGATTCAAAAATATTTACCATTTGGCATGAACTGTTGGGACATCCCAGAATAATAATGATATGAAAAATTATTGAGAATTCACATGAGTATCCATTGAAAAAATTGAAGATTTATCAATCTAAGAAATTCTCATATGCTGCTTGTTCTAAAAGTAAATTAATTATTAAGCCATTACTAACTAAAGTTGGAACTGAATATCTAACTTTTCTAGAACATATACATTGTCACATTTGTGGGCTTATTTACCCACTTCTGGACTATTTAGATATTTTATGATATTAATAGATGCATCAAGCAGATGATCTCATGTATGTTTGTTATCAACTCGCAACCTGGCATTTGTAAGGTTTGCTTACTCAAATTATTCAATTGAGAGCATAATTTTCAAATTATACCATTAAGTCTATTCAACTTGATAATGCTGGAGAATTTCTTTCACAGATTTTTAATGACTATCACATGTCAATTGGAATAAATGTTGAACATCTTGTAGCTTATGTTCATACATAAAATGGTTTAGTTAAATCGTTTATTAAACGACTTCAATTAATTGTTAGGCCTTTACTCACTTGAAAGACGCAAATCAAATAGAATTGAATTCACTTGAAAAATATGAGGTTTTTGGGCCTATAGTCCAAACACCTAAAGATGTAATACCTGTTGGGTACAAATAGGTATTTGTACGTAAACGAAATGAGAAAAATGAAGTTGTGAGATATAAAGCATAACTTGTCGCACAAGGGTCCTCACAAAGTCCTGGAATTGATTATGAATTGATTTATTCTCCTGTGGTGAATGTAATTACATTTCATTATCTTATTAGTCTGGTATATACATTTTATGGATGTTGTTACAACATATTTATATAGTTTACTTAATCATGGCGTCTATATGAAAATCCCAAAAGGATTTAAGATGGCTAAAGCATATAATTCAAGGTCCTGAGTACTTTATTTAATTAAATTGCAAAGATCTTTGTGTGGACTAAAACAATTTGGACGAACATAGTATAATTATCTTAGTAAATATTTATTAAAGGAAGAATATAAGAATGACCATATATGTTCATGTGTTTTCACAAAATGGTCAAATTTAGGATTTGCAATCGTTGTTATATATGTTAATTATTTGAATATTAGTGAAACTCCTGAAGAGATTTTAAAAGTAGTAGATTATTTGAAAAAGGAATTTGAAATGAAAGATTTTGGAAAGGCAAAGTTGTCTGAACCTACAAATTGAGCATTTGAAAGATGAAATTTTTATACATCAATCAAATTAAACACAAAAAGTTCTTAAAAGATTTTATATGGATAAAGCACATTCATTAAGTACCCCAATGGTTGTTCAGTCACTTGATGTGAAAAAGGATATTTTTTTACCTTGAGATGATAATGAAAAACTTCTTAGTCCTAAAGAACCATATCTTAGTGCAATTGGTGCATTAATGTATCTTACTAACAATACAATACCTGATATAGCTTTTGTTGTAATCTTGTTAGTCAGGTTTAGTTTAGCTCTAACACAAAGACATTAGACTAGAGTTAAACATATTTTTCGATATCTTCTTAGTACTATTGATATATGTAAATAAATCTAGATTAGAACTCCTAAGATATACAAATGTTGGATACTTATCTAACCCATACAAAGTTAGATCTCAAATAAAGTATATATTTACAAGTGAAAATATAGTTGTATTATAGTGTTCCACCAAACAAACACTCACAGCCACTTCCTTGAATCATGCAGAATTATAGTAGTTTGTGAAGCAAGTAGAGAATGTGTTTGGTTGAGATTTAAAACTTAATATATCTGAGAAGCATATGGGTTATCTTCTTGTAAGAAAACTCAGACTGTACTATATGAAGACAATGCAGCATGTAGAACTCAATTGAACGAAGGATATATTAAAGGAGATAGAACAAAGCATATTTCAACAAAATTCTTTTTTACTCATGATCTTACAAAATATGGTGATATTGATGTTCAATAAATTCGTTTAAATGATAATCTAATCGACTTATTCACTAAGGCACTACTTACCTCAACATTTGAAAGATTAGTATATAAAATTAGGATACATTGGCTCAAAAATTTACAGTAATATTGTGAATAGGGAGAGTGTACAAGAAACGGTGTACTCTTTTTCCTTCATTAGGATTTTTTCCCATTAGGTTTTTTTCAATAAGGGTTTAATAAAGCATATTCCTTGTACAATGGACATCCAAGGGGGAGTGTTATGAATTTACCCATTATTGTAGATGTTTATTTAGTTTCTTAACCCCCAAAATTCATTCAAAGTATGTTATAATTCTATTCATTATGTAGATGACTATCTTTTCATATTCCTCCAAGAATTGCAACTCTTTAAACATTCATTTCTCACATTTATATCCTCTTTTATGATATATTATTTAATATTTAGGATGTAACCTTTTGAAGTTATAAATTTGTGCCTATAAATGACACCATTTGCATTGAGAGGTATGAATAAAAATTTGAAACGCATTTCTCTTATCCTATATCTTCTTTAAATCTTATCTTCTTTATCTCTTGAGTTATTTTATAATAAACTTTACCTCTTTCATTTTTTAGATTAACAAGTAATCGAGTGAAGTACTTTGAGACTAGCATACTTTTCCAAACACATTGTAGACTCTTTACCAGATATTTAGTGATGTAAGACTCCATGATGTCATGGTTACTAAATGTCAGGTTGTATAATGTAGTGTAGAAGTCAAGATGTCTTGTTGGCCTTATAATGGCCATAGTTATTTTGAATTACTTATTTTATTTTATTTTCTTTCTTTCTTTCCTTTCTTTTTATTTTGAAAAGGCGTTAACTATTGGATGAAGACTGCTTGTATGGATTTGGAAATGTCTATATTTTAAGGGAGGTTCTATTAGACTTTTGGCAACCTCTAAATGATTTTTGTAGAATAAGACATGTGTTTTGAAAGTGTGGTATAAATTTTAATTTTTCTTAGTCCTTATCATGGTCAAGGGGGTACATTCATTTAGACTTCCTAAGCTAGGTTAGCCTAAGTTGGCTTAGCCTATGCACTAGTTATAACTAAGGGTTTTAGGTTGTGACAATTCTAATGATTAAGATAAGATACGGAAGCATAATTATGAAAAAGACCATGTTAACTTTGCCTTAAAAAAGACCATATTAACTGTGCCCCCGTAGGCTAGGATCTTGGCTTTGTCACTAATTAAAATAGACCATAAACTTTAATATTCTCATGTGATCTCTTGATATTAAATGAGATTGAGAGTTAACATTTTCAATTTTTTTTTTAAAAAAAAAAAGATAAGAGAGTGTTTAGTTATATTTCAAATTTAATGCACTAAAATTATAATTAGACTTTAATTCCTAGGATAAAAGGCATTTTCCCTTAGTTATTGTAACACATAATTCTCTAATTCATCATACATTATTTCTAAGTTCACTTCCTTGGATCATACAAGCTTGCCAAAGAAAATCATTAAAAATATTTATTTTAAATGCATTACGTCGTGCATAAATTTTTCATTCCACGTCCCGTAGACTATATGGAGTCATCCATCTCATTCTTATATTTAAATACATAAATACAAATCAAAATCATCTCAAGAAGTGGCCTAGGATTCGAGCAAATGAAGTATACACATGAAAATAAAGTGTGTAGTCTTAGACTGAAATTCCAATTTTCTATCATGAACTTTGAAAAATCATAAGTAATTTTAAAAAAATCAAAATCAAGCACACTATACCATTCTGGAAAGCTATAGATATCTACTTTATGTTAAAAATAATTCTAGACCACAATAGGGATATCTAGCCACCAGAAATTGATGGAACAGTAACAAAATTGCTATCGCTATTAGTACTATCCCTCAATTTCAAAAATTTATATCTCCCTGCTTAGATGTCCAATTGGGATGATCTTGATGGCCATATTTATGCCTATAAAGTTTCATGAGTATTGGATACTATTTGACCCTTGAATGACACAATGCAAGAAACTAACTATATGAACAGTGTTTATATCAGTTCAACAGAAAAATATCAACTTTGAAAAATCATAATTAATTCTACAAACCTCTAAATAATCTGTTCTTTGGCTTCATAAAAAGCTTTTAATGAGATCTATATGTATGCCAAATTTCATGGGCAAATTCATTCATTTGATCAGATTTTAACATTGGGTTGCAATTATGCTCTTTTTGTGTCATATAAGAGTCTCAAATGGTCTATTTTGGCTTCTAAGACTACCATGGCTACTTAAGCACGTGGGAAAGTACCAAAATGGTCTGCCAAACATGTCTCAAAGGTATACAAACCTAAATTTCATAAACTTACTATCCACCCCAAGATATACATAAGACTACACAAGCTAGTTCTTACCATTCAATATTTAAATCATGCAATATTGTACCTATGGCATCAAATCTCATTTGTACATGATACATTTATATATTTATATATGTTCATGAGGTCATACAACATATACAATAATGGATTACATCATATGCCACTCATATGGCTATAAATGAACATTTTTACACACTTGATTGTCAAACTTTCCTCTTCAAGTTTGGTGGTTTTCATTCCTTGGTTCACTTAGTCCACGTAAACATATTAAACATGTGAGGAGGAAGGAATGAGATTCTAGGAATCCCAATAGCTCTTCTCCCTTTCAACCATAGATAACAATGCAAATCCATGTCTAAAAATGCATGCATGACTATCATGGAGTGTATAATCATTCAAGAAGCATTCTTAGCATTCAAAGAGTCATACAAAACATACATAGGCTTACTAAATAAGTGGTTAGCCTCACCCATCCTCTTCAAGGATTTTGGACTTACCTTACCCTTTTTCTTAAAGGCTTTGAACTAAGCCTTGCTCTAGGGAGACTCTAAACTTTGTCTCTACCATTCTTGAGGGTTCTTGGCTCATCCTCACCATGGCTAGTGGGTTCTTGGCTTCACCACACTTAAGCAAACCAAAGCAAAGTTACAAAAGTATAATTTGAATGCATAAAACAATATCATGGTATCATAGCATATGAATACATGCTAGAACACTTTTTCATGGCTTAACAAATATATACACACATTTAAAGACAAGATAAACATCCACTCATGCATGAAAGAAAGAAGAGAGAGCTACCTTTGTCACACAAGCACACTTCTCTTCTTGGATTTAGCTTCTCTCCTCGGCCACACACATAAAAGAAGGTGAAACTTATTTCTCTTAGCCTAGACACATCATATGGAAGCCAATTATACTCTTGAACTAATTTCTATTCATTAGAAAAGGTAGGTGGTTCATATGGGTCTTTTATGGTTTCATAATGCACCTAATGAAGCAACCCTATGAAAACATGGTCTTTGCTCCATTCTCTTTATTCATTTATGATTCTTGACTCCTTTTAAGCCTTTTGGAGTCATCACACAATCAAATTAAGGAGTCTAGCTAGGTATTACTTCTTTAGGCCATAATATGGAACCTATGATACCATCTCACTATCTATGGCTTTTAAAATTTTTCAAGGCGTCCTTTCATCATCTTCCATCATATATGACTCAAAAATAAACTTAGAACAAATTAAAACTACCCCTTGGTGCTCCATCTAATGTAGGCCGAGGCTAAGCTTTAAAGAGGCACCAAGTGAGTTTGCTTTGTGTAATACCTTAGCTTCTAGCTCATACCCATCATGCCCACATACTCATATGCACATGTTAAGCATACAATGAAGGTTATTCACTCTACTTTGATGTCCCTTCTTCTTTACAAATATGCATGGGTAGATATTTACTTTAAAGTCACATGGACCGGATGAGCTCTTTCTATGCATCCTCATGCTTAATTATCCTATTAAGACTTATTTCAATCCTCACAATATGCTTTAAACTCATGGAAAGCAAAAAGGGGTATGAGACATGCAAATTCGTGGTAGGCAGATTTGGCTTCATTTCTGGGCTGAGTTTAAAAATTCATAACTAAATGCAGAAAAATCGTAACTACATGATCTCGGTCATTATAGAAAGCTTAAGACGTCTAATTCATGATAAAAATATGTAGAATTCTCAATATCTCACACACCATGCATTTGACATCAAAAATCGTTCACTGGTCAGAGGGGGTCCTGTTACTGTCACAGTTTACTGATATGGACTTTGAAAATGTCTAACTAATTCCAAAAAAGTCTAATGCTTGCAAACGATATCTCTATGGAAAGGTGTGGATATTAGCTAGAGAGGAAAAATATCGTCAGGTCAGTTCACCAAGCCAAATTCCCGGAAACCGATGAAACAGTACCTCGGGTCTGGTTGAGTGACTGATACTGGGCAGGAACTTCGAAATTGCATATCTTTCTTTCTAGACGTGAAAATGAGGTTCTTCCAGTTCCTACAAATCACTGTGACCATCTAGTTCCTGTGTATAAAATTTCGTAGCCATTGGACTACGTTTGCCCCTCAGATGACACAATTTCTAAACTGACCAAATGAACAGTGTTTTCTGAAATCTGAATTTCTGATGTCAACTTTGAAAAATCATAGAAAATGCTATAGACCTCCAAATGACTTGATCTTTAGCTTCCCAAAAAGATCTAGCCAAGATCTACTCACATGTTAAATTTCAAAGCAAGAGGAGGTCATTTGGTTAACTCTTGACATCAATTGCAAAAAGCCACTTTCTTGGCTAAAAATGGGGTTCATGGGGTCCAATCCTAGTTTTTCTATCTCCATGACTCCTTGAGCACATGAGAAAGCATCTATAAGGGCCATCAATCATGTCTCAAGTGTCTAGTAACCTAGATTGGAAAAACTCACTACCCCATGCCCACTTATGCACTCTTATGACCTATACTAACATGGAGCTTTTCATATTCAAGACTTGCTTTCTCATTCAAAAGGGGTCTCATTTTCATATATACATCATCATACATACATTGACTTGCAAATCCTCTTAGAGACTACATCATATACATTATCAATTTACATTTCATATCTCATATACAACACAATTACAAGAAGCTCTTTGCCCAAGTCTTCATTTGTCTCCCTAGCTTCATGCTTGGTGGCTCCCATCTCTAGTCTCACTTGGTCCACCTAGCATGTTTGGATGGTGGAGAGGGAGAGTGAGATTCGAAGAATCTCAATAGCTCATCTCTCATTCAATCATACATATATAGCATGCAAACAAATCTCACCATGCATGTATGGCATGTTAGCATATAAAACCATAATGAAAACATTTGCAACATGTGAATTGGCCATGCATAAAAGAAAGACATTCTCAACATGTAAGTAGGCCATACATATCATTTAGAAGCTTGCCAAGTACATGGAGTAGCCTCACCCACTCACTTGTGGCTTTTGGACTTGCCTCACCTATTCTTAAGAGGTTCTTGGACTCAATCCTTACTCTTTAGGAGTCAACCTCACCTTTGGGAGACTCTTTACTTTTGTCTCAACCAACTTGAGGGTTTGGCTCATCCTCACCATGGCTAAAGGGTTATTGGCTTTTCCATTCCTCAAGCAAACCAAAACAATCACATACATCATCATTTCAATTCATAATGTATCATCATGCTAACACACTTCTCATAACTCATATCATACATACATACAAGTAAGACAATGTAAACACACAATTATGCATGAAAGAAGGTAGAGAGAGCTACCTTATTAGCTATTGACAACTTCCTCTTTCAACTTGTCTCCTCCCTTGTGGGTTTCACAACCACTTCTAGATGGGGGACTTCTCTTGAGCCTAACCACACAAGAAGCATGGAATTAATTCCTTAACATTTGATTCTTAAGCTAGGGATCTCTTTCTAAAAACCCTACTAAGCATCTCAAGCTAGGTTTCTTTCTCTCACTAGAATCCATTAACTATCCTCTCTCTTTTCTCAAACTCTCAAGCTCTTAAGAAGGAAAGCAAGAAAGAGAAGACTACATAACTTCTAACCTCCCTCAAGAATGATTCCCCCCTCTCTCTCTTCTGAACCAAACTCAAGACCTAACTATCTTGACCATCAAAACCGTAGAAAGAGAGGAGAAGGGGAGAAGGGTAGCATGCTAAGAGAAAAGCCATGAAAATCCTTACCTTTCTTGTCCTTTCTTCTTCTCCTAAGCTTCTCTCTCTCCTCCACCCTTTTCTCTCTCCTAAAGTGAGCTTGAGTCGGTTAGAAGAAGAAAGAAGAGATTTGGAGGCTTTTAAAAAGTCAAATTCTCTTTTTCTCGCTTTTCCGGACTGCACTTGCTATAGCGAGCCATTGCCCTCGCTATGGCGAGCTCGTGTCTGTTCTAGACCTTTGCCTTCACTATGGCGTCACTATGGCGAGCAACTCTCTGGATGTTGTATGGAATGCCCGCACTCGCTATAGCTAGGAGCATTTTCGCTATTGCAAGAAGGCATTCTCGCTATGGCGAGAAGCTGAATTCGCTATAGCCAGGCTGTGGCGAGAAGACTTAGAATTTTCAGCCCTTTAGAAATTTCAGCTTTTTCTTTTCCTTTTCTTTTCTCTTTTCTTTTCTTTTCTCTTTTCTTTTTCCTGGCTGTTACACTTTGTTTTCTTGATGGAAGATACATATGAGGAGCCTTCTAGGGATCTTAGGAGCTTATCCAAATACTTATTTAGGCCTAGGAATTCTTGAATCAAATCAGAGTTTTAAAGGAACACTTGAAACCCTAACTTTTCTATCTTAAAATCTAATGGTTATTTTGTTATTTCTTTTGCATATTCTTGGTCTCCTCCCTCATTTTCCTATGATTCATCCTTGGTTTAGCTAGAAATTTAACTCTTCTTGGCTAGTCTTACATGAGGCGAAATGGAGGGAAGAAGAACTAGAAGATTCAAGCTTAGAAAGTAGCAATTTACCTTAGATTCCTAGCCTTTCTTAGATGTTTCTTTCTTTGCTTGGCTTGTTTCCTCCAAATTCAAAATTCTCCCCTCTATTCTACCCTTAAAGTAGAACCAAAATTCTCATTAAAATCATGGAAAGGAAGCTTGAGAGGAGAGGAACAAGTTTCAAGAAGGGGAAGCATACAAATTCTTAAAAATTCTTACCTTTCTTGCCTTGATTTTCTCCTTTTCCCTTCCTTGTCTTGTGTGCCTAAGTCTCTTGAGTCTTCTCTGGCTTTTGGGTATAATAATTTAGTCTAAGAAATGAGAAAGAATGGGGCATGATTCTTAAAGAGCATTCAAGAATCTTCTTGTTCTTAAAATTTTTAATTTTACCATTTCATCATGGCATTTTTGTTTTAGCTTCATTTTAGCTCCTTTTCTAGATCCATCTTTACCATATAAAATTTAGGTCCTCAATCTTATAAAATTCCTTTAAAATCACTCAAATTAGAGATAAAACCTTCCCAAACAAAAAGGTCAAAGTTAAGATCAACTGACATTAGAAAACATACACCAAAAGGGGTTTTAATTGTCCCAAGGCTTTCCATGGTGTTTAGAGCCTCTGAGAACCCAGGAGAATTCAAATTTTTTATTTAAGAATCCCTCCTATGAGAATTCTAAAATTTACCCGAAATTATGAAAATGCAATTACGCTTTGTAACTATTTCATTAAATTTCTTCTAACCATTTTAGCCTCTGTTTCAAAGTACTTTTGGCCTCCTAAATTTATTATTTAATGTCTAGATTATTATTCTAAATTTTTTGAGTCTTAACCAATTCATTTCAGAGGACCCGCTTTGAAAACGTATCCATTTTTGTCGTTTTAACGAAAACCGGACATTATAGTTATAAATTAAAAAACAATTAACTTACCAACATTTCTATGTATAAAATGGTGTTGGGGTGCATAAATATATGGAATTGCAACTATGAACAATTTGACATTGAGATGCAGCTAAAGGAGCTTGAACGTTTACATAAATGACACGCTGATCTTGAGCTTCAGCATCACTCTGAGTTTAAGGTTGATTAATGGGATAGCTTTAAGGAAGATGGGAATTCGCGTGTTAACCTATGGCTGGATTACATGTAAACAAAAGGATTAACAAAAAGAAAAAAGAAATTAATTAAACTAAAATGCATTTTAATTTAAATATCATCTTAAATAGGGATGATGCCTAAGGGCAGAAGGCCTTTCCTCTATAGCCCAATAAGGATACAAGAACTTGGGGGAGTCGTTTATAAAATTTGTATAAAAAATTTAATGTCTACTTATAGTGAAAATTATTAGTATATATTATTAGTGTATACTTATTCATAATATATATCTATATAGACACAACAAAACAAGTGAATAAATTAATGAAACACGTCTCAATAGTTTTAGATATATATCTATAACAAAATCATTGTTTGACAAAGAAAAATGGTCCTCACCCAATTTTTTTATGGGAGAAATATATTCTCATCCTTATTCTTTCTTGGAAGGAAAAAAAATGCTTCATCCATCACTATCGTAATATAAGGCGATTTACTCAAATATCTCCATGAATAGCATAAATCAAGTTGTCAACTCTAATCACAAATATCTTTGCTTGGCAAATATTAGGGAAGAGAAATTGTACCTACAATTTTTCTAGATGTATTGTATACAACCATTTTTATAGATATATTGTGTCAAGTATGTACTTACCTCATAAGGTGCAGATGGAAAAGGATGTTGACCACGATTGACTAAATTATTTTTATGGGGATGAGAAACCTTCTCACTGAAACCATTTCACGTAGAAAATGAGTAAAGCTTATAAAAGAGAAACTCCAAAAAAAATGCAAATTATAATCATCATTAGAAGCACTTTGTTTCAAAAGCATCTACTTAATTCAATGATGATGGATCCTTCCATTTAATGATTTTCTCTTCTTAAATGTTCTTGTGAGCATAGTTAGTTAGACATAACTAAAGTGGCAGGTGAAGAGGTGTTTATATGATTTTTTTAACGAAACTGTCCATACACCAAACTTTTACTCAATGTGTTCCCTACAATATGTGCAAAGTTCAACAGCCACTTTACCTTTTGGCGAAAGATCCAAGAGCCGTATGTATAGTATACTTGTTTAAAAGCCTATAAAGTATAAGGAAAGATCATTTATGACTTAGGGAAATGATGGAAATGACTGAAATTTTTATAGATTATTGTTAAACTAATGCCAAAGGATGTGCTTGTTAGAAGTTAGAAAGGTTTGAAAAATAGAAAATTTAGCAAAAGATAAGTAACCAATTAAACTCATTTTTCTTTATAAATATTAATAGAAGAAGGACTTATTTGAAATGCAAAAGGGACTTACTTGAAATATTTTTGGATTTTTAAGTTCATCAGTGCGATTTTCACTAATTATAAAAAAAAAAAAACTGCATGAGAACCATAGTCTCTTGACTTAGCTCTCTCCCTTTCCCTCAAAGCTTCTTTCTTCATATCCCTCTACGTCTTATCGCATCTCTCTCTCTCTCACACCTCTCATCTCTCTCGTCATCCTCATCTTCCTCCATTTCTCTCGAAGCTTCTTTTTACCACTACTTCATCTAGATTCATCAATGTCCTTCGTTTGATTGCAGTGACTTACCTTTTTGTTTTCTCACACACTCATCATTCCCATGTTAAAAATAAAATTGGAAGATAAGTTTAGATCATACTAGATTTGATGCTATATTTTCTATGAACAATCCAGAGATCCAAAATGTAGATGCTAATAGCCAAAGAGGAAAAGAGAGTAGAGATAGGTTACAATTCACAATACCCATAGAAAACCAGACAGTTTGTCAATGCCCCTCAAAAGAAAAATAAATAAATTTCTTAGCTAATATAAATAGGATAACTAGCACTAAATAAGCTAAGTTAGACCCTTCTTTCCTAAATGGGCTAATGGATAACACAACTTATTATCAATCTATCCATAACACACAACCCAATCCATTTACACAGCACTAAATACTAAATTTAATTATTTGATATTACTAAAATAAAATGCATTACTTAGTTCAATAATTGATGGATGCTAATCTACAATTAATTAATATTCCAATAATCTCTCACTTGGATAGTAATAATCAATTATTAGATAAAACAAGCACATATCAAAAGGATTTACCAAGAAGATCAAATAATCAATAAGCACTATAATCATAAAATTCAAAAATGAAATGGCAAAAGAAGAGCATTGAATCCCATAGGAAAAATAATGTTAAATTGTAAGCAAAATTCCATAACTAGATTAAATGGAATAACAAAACAATAATGTTGAAAACACTAAATACATCAAAATGTAAAAATACATCAAAATGTCCCTAAAGAACACAACTTAAACTCCCACTAAATCGAGACATCAACAAAAAATTTCACAACACCCAAGAATCACCATGTTTCCCAAAAAACTCTAATAAGTAAGCCTATGCTTCCATAAAGATGTGACTTAAAGCTCTTGCAAGGTATAGATTTTGTGATTTTTGGCCAAAACACTTCTCATTGAACTTGCTTCTCTCATATTCCTTTACCTTTTAATCATTTGGGTTTCTCAATTGATGATCGTTTAATGGATGAAGGTTGGTGCATTTAAAGCTTATAGGCGTGGTTATTGGATGAGAGATTGTTAGAGCTTAAGCAAGGTAATTTCTCTATCTTTTAAGTCCCTTGCATGTTAATTGGAGTTTAAAGCTTTCATTAATAGTGGTTTGTGTGTTTGGCTAAAATGGTGGAATGTAGGGGAAGGGAGATTTTTGTAAGAAAGCTCTAAGTTGTGCAATTGGAGTTGAAGTGTGAAGCTTAGGTTTTAGGTAAGTGAAATCTTATCCATAGCATTTGATGGTAAAATTGACCATGTAGTTGCACTTTCTCCTCTATCTAGTGATGAAGTCCTTATGCAACTACAAATGTTGGGCAATATGACTTTAAGGGAAGGTCAAGAGTGAAAGCATTAAAATGATGCCTTCAATCGGAGGAAGAAGTGTATTTTTTTTCCCCAATTGCCCTACCGAAAAATGGTTATGCTCTAACACATTATTGAAGTTTTGTATATAGAAAGAAATATGTCTGATAATGTAGTGTTAATAATAATTGGAAAGACAAATGATACATTGAAGATCAATATCACTTAGTTAATTTGGGAATCAAACAACAACTACACCTAATAAAAGATAAGAACAAAATTTTGATTATAGTAGCATGCTATGCATTGTCCCAATGAGAGAAGTCAAAATTTTGTAACTATCTGGCTAATATAAAGGTGCCTAATGCTTTTTCCTCAAAAATTTTAAGATACATCAATGTTCATAAGCAAAAAATCTCTAGATCAAATTATCACCATGTATTATTGTAGGACATGTCCCCAATTGTAATACATTACTTGTTACCTAAGGAAGTGTCAGAACCTATAATAAATATAGGAAAACTTTTAAAGAATTTATGCTCCAAGTTCTTGAGAACTGAAGATCCTAGTAACCTAGAAACCCAAGTCGATATTGGAAACTATATTTGCATTTGAATAGAGTTATCTCTCATCAATTCTTGTTATTTTGCATACTTTTCACTAGGAAATAGGTAATAACTAACTTGGAACAAAATGTGCTCAATATTCTAATTAGCTCTATATTAAATTTTGACATTATAAATTACATGTTTTGGCTTAATTTTGTTCAAAATAAGAATTAATCATACTTCGACCACTTTTGTAAATGAAAAATACAAGGACTTATAAGGCAAAGTTATATTGTAGCTCAAACCATGAAAGCCTAGAGTTAGGATACCAAAAATAATGCATTCTCCCAAAAAAAAGACGTGAAAAAGCATTGATATTAAAAAAAAATTGAAGTTGCGATAATGGATTTAAATGCTGCGACACCAAGACAAAATTTTGACTAAAACAAACAACGTCATAGCACCCAATTTTAAAGCTGCAGCACTCGTGATTGATATAGAGGAAAAAAATAAACAAAATTAACACCGCTATATGTTTGAGCTCTGCTGCAACACCTAGCACAAAAAATGTAAAACACAACATATTTTACTACAATTTTTGAAGGTTTTAATGAAGCTTTAACATTTTCTCTTAGAGGCCATCACTAAGGGTTTGGAGCTCCATTTGCTATAGGAAAAACTTGGGTTTGAGGAAGATTTACTAATTAAATCATTTTTCTCTTTTTCCCTTACTTTTCCTTGTAATTCTTTACCCATTTAGTTCATGCTTTGCTCTTAATATTGTTATTTCTTGTAATTATGAGATAAATTTGCTGATTTAGGATTGTGATAAACTCGAGCTTGTAATATATTATAATTACTCATTTTTTAGGCCATTATTGTAATTACTCTATCTTTTCAATCAACGATGTGATTTTTTTTCTTAATCATTGTGCTTCATGCTATCAAGTGTGTATAAACTATTAGATGATTTAGGTAGCTTAGATGAACTTAGAAAAGAGATTTCAAAGACTGTACCATGGATTATGTAATGGGGATTCATGAAACTTGCAATGTTAAATGGATTGATTTGTTTGTAGGATATGAATATACCTATCAGCCTCACATATACATATTAAAACCTATTCTTGATTAAGCCTCAAAATCAACTACATAAGAAATTATGGATTGATTAGGGGAATACCTATAGGTAATTTAGAAAATACTTATAGGTAAATTAAAATCCTAGGCTACTAATAACATTAAGAGCAAGGAGAAGATAGATAATTAGTTTCATATGAAATGCTAGGGGAAATCAAAATCACAAACCTTTTGCTTTCCATTTTAACCTAGAATAGTGTCTTTCCTTTATTTTATCAATTTTTTTATATCTTTAGTTTAGTTTAATTTTTTATGACCTTAATTATTGGCTTAATTTAGATTGAGGAGAATAATTTTAATACTTGGTAATTATTCTAGTGACGAATCCTCATGGAAATAATACACTATTTATCATTATATTACTTATGTAATACGTATTGTATACACACTTTCATAACACAACAAATTGCTTTATGTTTTTGTCATCTACTTAATGTTTCGATTTGAACTCTCGTATCTCATACTCTATTTTCATTTAACTACCTTATGTTTGTGTCATCTACTTAATGTTTTGATTCAAACTATTATATCTCACACTGTAATTATATTTGAACTACTTTATATTTTTGTCGCCAACTTAATGTTTGAATTCATACTATTATACCTCACACTATAATTACAATTTTCCAAGAAATTCAAGTATTGGATGTTGGAGGTGTAACACCTTCATTTCTAGCTCATGGTTCACATGCCTTACATGCTCATATGCACCTAGGAAGACTAAAGTGAGATCTCCCTTCCGTAGATGCTCACACTTCCTTAACATTATGGCATGGTTAAAATGCATTTCCGTGTCACATGAACCGATTGAGCTCATTTTATGCATCCTCATATTTAATTATACCATTACAACTCATTTCAATCTCAAGAACATGCTTAGAATCCATGGAAACCGAAAAGAGGTATAAATCATGCTTGTTCATTTTAGGCCATGCTGGGCCTCAATTCTGGGCATAGTTTGAAAATTCATAACTAAATATAGAAAAATCAAAAACACATTATCTTGGTCATTATAGAAATCTTACGACGTCTAATTCATACTAAAAATATGTAGAAGTCTTAAAATCCCATGCATAAGGCGTTTGACATCTGAAAACATCTACTGGTCGGAGGGGTTCCTGTTACTGTCACAGTTTACTGATATGGACTTTAAAAATGTCTAACTAATTCCACAAAAATCTAATGCTTGCAAACGATATCACTATGGAAATATGTGGATGTTAGCTAGAGAGGAAAAATATCTTCAGATCATTTCATCAAGCCAAACTCCCAGAAACCGATGAAACAGTACCTCAGGTCTGGCTGGGTGACTGATGCTGGGTAGGAACTTCGAAATTGCTTATCTTCCTCTCTAGACCTCCAAATGAGGTGCTTCTAGTTCCTAAAAGTCACTGTGCCTATCTAGTTTCTTCATATAAAATTTCGTAGCCATTGGAATACGTTTGCCCCTCGGATGACATAAACTCCAAACTGACCAAGTGAACAGTGTTTCTGAAAATCCGAATTTCTGATGCCAACTTTGAAAAATCATAGAAAACTCTATAGACCTCCAAATGACTTGATCTTTAGCTTCCCAAACAGCTCTAAACAATATCTATCCACATGTCAAATTTCAGGTCAAGGAGAGGTCATTTGTTCAGATTTGAACATCATGTGCAAAAGGACCATTTTCTTGTGTTAAAAGGGGCTAATGGGGTCCAATTTGGGTTCTCCTACCTCTAAGGCTCTATGAGCACATGAGAAAGCATCCATGTAACAACCAGGAAAAAGAAAGAAGAAGAAAAAAAAAGAGAAAAGAAAAGGAAAAGAAAAGAAAAGCTGAAAATTTTCGAATGGCTAAAAATTTTCTAAGTCTACTAGTTACAGCCCGGCTATAGCGAATGTACCTATTCGTTATAGCGAGAAATGGTCTAGCTATAGCGAGAGTGCCTTCTCGCTATAGCAAAAATGCTTCTAGCTATAGCGAGTGTGGGCATCCCATACAAAATCCAGGGAGTTGCTCGCCATAGTGAACACCATAGCGAAGGCAGGGGTCTGAGACAGATACGAGCTCGCTGTAGTGAGGGGTATGGCTCACTATAGCGGGGTTAATCCGGAAAAGCGAGAAAAAAGAGGATTTGACTTATTAAAGCGTCCCAATCCCTCCTTTCTTCTTCTAACTGACTTAAGCTCCCTCTAAGACAGAGAAGAGGGCGGAGGAGAGAGATAGAAGCCTAGAGGATGAAGGAAGAGCAAGAAAAGGTAAGAATTTCATGGCTTTTCTCCTAAAAAGTTGTTCTTCTCCCCTTGCTCTCTTTTCCTACGGTTTTGGTAGTTAAAGTAGCCATGTTTTGAGCTTGGTTCAGAGGAAGGAAAGTAGAAAACCCCTCTTGAAGAAGACCAAGACTCACATATGCCTACTCCCTCCTTGCTTCCCTTCTTGAGAAGCTTGAGAGAGGAAGGAGAGTGGGTGAGCTTCTAGTGAGAGAGAGAACCCCTAGCTTGATATACTTAGTAGGGTTGCTAGAAAAAGATCCCTAGCTTCATGAATAAAGTATTAAGAGTGTAATTCCATGTTCTTGTGTGGTAAGGCTCAAGAGAAGCACTCCCATCTAGAGGTAATTGTGAAACCCACAAGGGAGGAGACAAATTGAAAGAGAAAATTTGAGATTAGCTAATAAGGTAGCTCTCTCCACCTTCTTTCATGCATAATTGTGTGCTTACATTGTCTTACTTGTGTGTATGTATGATTTGAGCCATGAGAAGTATGTTAGCATGATGATGATGCCTTCTATGTTTTAATGATGTTTTATGTGATTTCTTGAGTTTGCTTGAGTATGGAAAAGCTAATAACCCTTTAGCCATGGTGAGGATGAGCCAAAAACCCTCAAGTTGGTTGAGACAAAGTAAAGAGTCTCCCAAAAGTGAGGTTGACTCCCAAAGAGTAAGGGTTGAGTCTAAGAACCTCTTAAGAAAGGGTGAGGCAAGTCCAAAATCTACAAGTGAGTGGGTGAGGCTAATCCATGTACTTGACAAGCTCTTATATGTTATGTATGGCCTAGTCACATGTTGAGAATGTTTTTCTTTTATGCATGGCCAATTCAAATGTTGCAAATGCTTTCCTCATGATTTTATATGCTAACATGCCATGCATACATTGTGAGACTTGTTGCATGCTTTGTGTGTATGATTGAATGAGAGATGAATTATTGAGATTCTTTGAATCTCACCCCCCTCTCCACCATCCCAACATGCTAGGTGGACCAAGTGAGGCAAGAGATGGGAGCCACCAAGTTTGAAGCTAGGGAAAGTCAATGAAGAGCTTGTAAAGAGTTATGTTGTTATTATCTTGTAGCTAGTCAAGAAATGTAATCCAATGACATGATGTATATGATGTAGCACATATGACCATTGTAAATTGAATATATATGAGAATTGAATTCATGGTGCATGATGTAGCAAATTGGCAATGAAAAGCATGATTTTAGCATTCTCCCATGAGTGTATGTGTTGGTGTAGGAGAGTGAGTTTTGAAAATCTGAGTTGTTAGACACTTGAGCCATGTTTGATAACCTATATTGATGCTATCCCACGTGCTCATAGAGCCTTAGAGGTAGAAGAGGCAAGTGTGAACCCTTAAAGCCTCATTCAATACATAAAAGTGGTCATTTTGCCCATGATGTCCAAGTTTGATCAAATGACCTCTTCTTACCTTGAAATTTGACATGTGACTAGATCTTGTCTAGAGCTTTTTGGGAAGCTAAATATCAAGTCATTTTGAGGTCTATAAGATTTTCTATGATGTTTCAAAGTTGGTATCAGAAATTCGGATTTCCACATGCACTGTTCATTTGGTCAGTTGGGAAACTGTGTCGTCCGAGGGGAAAAAGTGGTCCAATGACTACGAAATTTTATAGGCAGAAACTAGATAGTCACAGTGACTTATAGGAACTGGAAGCACCTCATTTGGAGGTCTAGAGAGGAAGATATGCAATTTCGAAGTTCCTGCCCAGCATCAGTCACCCAGCCAGACCCGAGGTACTGTTTCATCGGTTTCTGGGAGTTTAGCTTAATTAACTGATCTGAAGATATTTTTCCTCTCTAGTTAACATCTACATCTTTCCATAGGGATACTTTTGCAAGCATTGGATTTTTTTGGAATTAGTTAGACATTTTTGAAGTTCATATCAGTAAACTGTGACAGTAACAGAGCCCCTCCGACCTCCAGATGGTTTCGCGTGTCAAACGCGTTATGTGTGGGATTTTATGACTTTAATATATTTTTCCCATGAATTAGACAGTCTAAGCTTTCCAGAATGACCAAGATTACATGGTTCCAATTTTTCTAGATTTAGTTATGAATTTTCAAACTTTGCCCAGAAATGAGGCCAAGTCTGCCGAAAATGGACATGCATGATTCATACCAACTTTTGGTTTCCATGGGCTAAGAGCATGTGTTTAGGACATAAATGAGTTATAACAATGAAATTGAATATGATGGGGAATAGAATGAGCTCACTCGGGTCACATGACACCGAAATGACTTTTTAGTCATGCCATAATGTTAAGAAAGTATAAGAATGCAATGAGGAAGATCTTATTCTACTATTCCTATAGATGTATATGAGCATGTAAGGCATGATAGGTGAGCTAGTAATGATGGTGTTACAATCCATATGGGCTATCAA
This sequence comes from Erythrophleum ivorense, assembly GCA_026724425.1. Lineage (NCBI taxonomy): Eukaryota > Viridiplantae > Streptophyta > Magnoliopsida > Fabales > Fabaceae > Erythrophleum > Erythrophleum ivorense. The sequence continues at coordinate 20,787,837 of JAIUCV010000003.1, read as the reverse complement.
TCATGGCTCAAGTGTCTAACAACCCAGATTGGAGAAACTCACTATCCCACACCCACTTATACACCCGTGTGGCCAATGCTAAAAGCATGCTTTTCATAACAAAACTTGCTTCCTTATTCAAAATGGGTCTCATTCTCATACATACATGATAAATACATTGATTTACAAACATTCATAGGTGCTACATCATGTACATCATTAATTTACATTCCTTGACTTAACTACAAAATGAATACAATAAGCTCTTTTACAATTCTTCATTAATCTCCTTAGCTTCAAGCTTGGTGGCTCCCATCTCTTACCTCACTTAGTCCACCTAGCATGTTTGGATGGTGGAGAGGGGGAGTGAGATTCAAGGAATCTCAATAGCTTATCTCTCATTCAATCATACACACAATGCATACAAACAAGTCTCACAATGTATGCATGGACATGTTAGCATATGGAATCACAAGAAAAGCATTTGTAACATTTGAGTTGGCCATGCATAAGAAAAGCATTTTCAACATGTGGGTAGGCCATACATCACATATAAAAGCTTTCCAAGTAAATGGATTAGCCTCACCCACTCACTTATAGATTTTGGACTGGCCTCACCCATTCTCTAAGAGGTTCTTAGACTCAACCCTTATTTTTTGGGAGTCAACCTCACTTTTGGGAGACTCTTTACTTTGTCTCAACCAACTTAAGGGTTTTTGGCTCATCCTCACCATAGCTAAAGGGTTGTTGGCTTTTCCATACTCAAGCAAACCAAAACAATCACATAAAATATCATAGAAACACATAAGACATCATCATGCTAACATACTTCTCATGGTTTAAAACATACATACACACAAGTAAGACAATGTAAGCACACAATTATGCATGAGAGAAGGGAGAGAGAGCTACCGTATTGGCTATTCATAACTTTTCCCTTCAATTTGTCTCCTCCCTTATGGGTTTCACTATCACCTTTAGATGGGAGAGCTTCCTTTGAGCCTAACCACACAAGAAACATGGAATTATTCTCTTAACACTTGATTCATAGGCTTGGGATATCTTCTAATAAACCCTACCAAGCATGTAAAAGCTAAGGGTTTCTTTCTCTCACTAGAACTTCACCCATTATTCTTCTCTTTTCTTATATTTCTCAACTCATCACACTCTCTTATAAAGGTTTCTTGCTCCTCTAGGTCAGAACCAAAACCTTCTCACTCCTCAACCCACGAAAAGGAAGCTTAAGAGGAGAGGAATAAATCAAGAAGAAGAAGCATGAAGAGTTTTGAAGGCTCTTACCTTTCTTCCTTAGCTTCCCTTCCTTCTCTCTTGGTTCCTCCTTGTTTCTCTCTCTCTCAAGCCTTCTTTTCTATGCTTGGACGAAGCTTAAGGCGGTTTAGAGAGAAGGGATGAGTTGGAGCTCTTTAAAACATCAAATTTTCTTTTTTTACATTTTTCCGGACTAACCCTCGCTATAGCGAGCCATAATCCTCGCTACAGCGAGCTTGTGTCTGTCCTAGACCTCTGCCTTTGCTATAGCGTACGCTACGGTGAGCTACACCCTGGTTTTTGTATGGGATGCCCGCACTCGCTATAGCTAGAAGCATTTTTGCTATAGCGAGAAGGCACTCTCGCTATAACTAGACCATTTCTCGCTATAACGAACAGGTACATTTCGCTATAACAAGGCTGTAGCCAACAGACTTAGAAAATTTTCAGCCCTTAAAAAATTTTCAGCTTTCTTTTCCTTTCTTTTCTTTCTTTCTTTTTCTTTCTTTCTTTCTTTTTCCTGGTTGTTACAGGAGGTAAAGTGACATCCCTGTAACGAACGTAATTTTTGTAAAATGATGAAATGAGCCGTGTAAATGTAAGTCCTTCAAAATGACCTAGATAATGTCCCAAAAAATTTGGGTAGAGTCCTAGACTCCTAAAAATGATAATTCTAGGCTCAGAAGGAAAGAAAAACGGAGTTAGGATAGACAAATAATTTGTGACGAAAACTGACAAAACGTAATGGCATTTTCGTAAATAAGTGTAACTTTTGGAAAACTACATAGGATGGTTTTTTAAATGAAAGTTTTGAGTTTCCCAAGGTTCTCAGAGGCTCCAAAAACTATGGGAAGCCCCAAGACTGGTAAAACCCCTCCGGTGTATGTTTTTCAACGTCAGTTGACCCAAACTTTGACAGGTTCATTCGGTAAGGTTTTAGCTCCAAATTGAATGATTCCAAAGGCATTTTATTAAATTGGGAACCTAAATTTTATAATGGAAAAGACGGTTCTCAAAAGGAGCTAAAATGAAGCAGAAACCAAATTGCCCTTACGGAAGGACAAAATTGAAATTTTTGGAAAAATATGCTTTTAGAAACTCCCACACACTTCTCCTTTCTTCTTCCACCTTCTTAAGCACGAAATTTCTGCCTAAAATACAAAAGTTGATTTGCTCTCTTAGGTGCATCAAAAGGGGAAGAAAAGGAGGAGAAAAATCAAGGAAAAGGTAAGGAAACTTGTAGATTTTCATGCTCCATCTTCCTCCAATCTTATTCCTCTCCTTTCCTCTTCTACTTCTATGGTTTAGTTAAGCTTTTTGGTTCTGTTTTAGGTCCAGAACCAAGGAGAGAATTTCGAATTTGCCTAGTAGAAGAGAACCAAGGAGAAAGACACTTGAAAGCTCACTTGAATCCCAGGTAATCCTTGCTTTTGTTACATCTTCTCTTCCTCCTTCCTTTGTGTGTATTTCGGCCAAGAACAGAACCAAAGGAGGGGAGGATGTTCTATCCAAATACAAGGAAGGAACAAGGGTTTTAGGCCATGGGGAGATGGAATATGGCAAGAAATTCCAAGAAAAACTAATAGAAAACAAGTTAGAAAAGTGTAGTGTTTTCTAGAGTTTTGCAAAATCTGATTTTGTGTGAATATTTCCTTGGTTATTTGAATATTCCCTTAAGCTCCTAAGACCTCTAGAAAGCCTCCCAAGTGGCTCTCCCATCAAGGAAAAATCACAAAGTCCATGAACCTCGATTATGGTGCATATTTTGGCCAAGCTAGGTTCATTGGGCTAGGGGATGTTTTAATTTGTTCTAGCCTTGGTTTGGAACTTTATATGATGTTAGAAGATGGGAGAAACTATTGGAAAAAATTTAGGAGCCATAGATTGGGAGATGGAATAATGGTGTCCATAATGGTGCTTTGTGAAGCAACTTAGTTTTCCAATTGTGCAATTGAATGTGTGATAGCTCCAAAGACCTTAAATGAGTCCAAGAAGCCTAGAAATAACAAGAGAATGGAGCCTAGAACTTGAAATGCAAGAGTTGCTTCATTAGGCCAATTATGAAACCATAAGGCCAAGTATGAAACCAAGTGTGTGTTTAAGCTTTAGTTTGATGTCTTGGCTTACTTCAATTATGTGATTGTGTACTTCTTGTGATGTCTAGACCAAGAAAACAATCAACCACCTAAGTGCTCTTGTGAAATCCAGGAGGGGAAGGAATTAACAAAGTAAAGCTTGCATTAATTGAAAGGTAGCTCTCCACCTCATTCTCTTAAATTCTTGTATGCATATATATGTTTTTGTATGCTTGTGTATACTCTTGTGATTTGAGAACATGCCACTTGATGTCTTAAGGTTGCATTGGTACCAATGTGTTGTCTTGAATGCCATTGATTGTGAGAATGACTCTTAAGAGTGAAGTGATGCCAAAAGTCCCTTAAAGTGGGTGAGGATGTGCCAAAAGTCTCAAGGCATGGGGGAGACTAGACCAAAAATCCCTTGGATGGGTGAGGCTAGGTCAAAAGTCCCAAGACCAAGAGTGAGGCAAATCCAAAAGTCCTAGAAATGGGGTGAGGCAAAACTAAAAGTCCCTAGAGCATGAAAATGGTTTAATGTGGAAATGTGGCATGGAAATGTAGTATTATACACTTTATGTTTGCACACTTGAGATTTTGATGTATGTATGTTTTGAATGTATGTGTGAATGGGTGTGTGAGCTATTGAGATTTTAGGAATCTCACTCCCCTTCCCTCCATTATCTTGAAATGCCTAGGTGATGTTCAAGAAACAAAGAGTGCAAGCCAAACCCCTTGAGAGATTGTATTTTGTATATTATGTAACTTTACTTGTAATTGGATGTCAAAGTGAGCTTGTACATATTATTTTTGTGATGTAAGACCATGAACAAATGTAAAATGATGTATGAATATAATGTAGACTTTATGTGACACTAAATCCATGGAATTATGCAAATTGGCTCTTGGATGGCTTGATGCAACTATGTATTCTTGGATGTGGAATGACAAAATTTAGATGCATGGGGTTTGGGACCATTTGGTCAGCTCCCACAAGTCATAATTATGCTTTTAAATTTGCCCAAGAGATGCCAAACTCAAGAGGAGGCTATTTGGACTAAAGTGACTCTTGGTAGAGAGTAAAAATGACCATTTCATGAGGCCATATCACTTTTTATCCAAATGAGCTCTTCTTGGTCTAAAATTTGGCATGCATATAGATCTTATTGAGAGCTTTTTGGGAAGCTAAAGTTGGTAATTTTTAGAGGTCTGTGGAATATTTGACAAATTGTTGAAATTGAAAATTGTTTTGGTTTTGGTCCTTGGTACTATAGCACTGGTCCAAAATTAAATTCTATCACTCATGGGGCAACTGATGTCCAATTTCCATAAAATTTTATACAAAGAAACTAGACATTCCCAATGACTTGTGTCAACTAAAAGCACCTCAATTGGAGGTCTAGAGATGGAGATATGAATTTTTGAATATTCTATCCAGTATCAAGAGTTTTACCCGACCTGAGTTACTATTCTATTGAATTTCGAGGTCTGGGCTGCTTGAGCTAGTCTGGAAATATTTTTCTCCTCTAGATAACATCCACATCTTTCCATACATGGATTGGAGTTTTTTGGAATTAATTGGACATTTTCAAAGTTTGCTGCAGAATTCTATAACAGTTCCAAAATGTAGTTTAAACTCTAGACATTTTTGGATATCAAACGTCCTCTGTGATGGATGTTATGGTTTGAACATATTTTTAGGGATTTATGGATATCAAACGTAGCTTTCCAGAATGACCAAGAATGCATGTTTTTTATTTTTTTAGGATTAGTTATGATTTTTCAAAGTTCGAACAGAAAAGAGGCAAAACCTATCCGAAAATAAACCTCCATGTTTTATGCTTCATTTCGGTTTTCTTGAGTTGTGAGCCACATTTTATGATGCAAATGAGTTGTATATATGTAATTTAATATGGGAAAGTATAGTATGAGCTCACACAGTTCACGTGACACCGAATGAATTTTTTATACACGACGCAACGCGAAAATATTCACTATTTTATTCCTTTTTCGTTACATTCTCATGGAATCAATGATGTGAAGCTCACGAATGTCATGAAATGAGTTAGAATTTATGGTATTACAATCTCCATAGGGAAAATTGATAGGATATACTTCTAAGCAAAGGGAGTTTGCTCCATAGCCAACTTAACTAGCAAGACAAGAAGAACATAATGCTTCTCCACCCATACTGGCATCACTTCACCAAAGTAGTACAAGTATAACTACCTTTGCATTTTGTCTACTTATATGTATTAACATCTAATTGCTTTCTTATTTCCACTTACCTCAGCTTCTTGCAACACTATTCAAAAAAGGCAGGGATAGTACAAGTGTGTGTCAGTTGACATGAAAACAAAATATGGTGGAAAGATCATAACTAATAGCCCTGAAGATATCAAGAGGGCTATTGGAGATGGGGCTTGAAAGTTACAAACTACCATGGCTAGGTAGTCTGAACCACTATCTCATTCAAAAATGGTAGTTGGCCTAAAATTTTTGCAATCCATAGGGAGAGCATGTAGTTGAAAGTAAAGTTAATAAGTAACATATGCAAGAAAATGATATTTAATTTATTTGCAAACTAATTCTTTATGTGGACAATTATAACTATTTCTGTTTATGGTTTATAGGACAAATTTCAAGTTCACAATGCTCAAGTAAAGCTATCAATAGAAGGCCTTATATGTGAGCACTATACAAAGATTCTTAAGGAGTTGGAAGAATAAGTTGTATAATTTAGTGAAAACATTAGATATAGACAAGGAAAAGCATACAAGTCGATTGATTGTCACGAGCTATGAAAACTAGAAGTGGCTACTCTAGCATTGGGCTTCTAAAAAATTTAAGGTAGATTGGTCTTGCTATGGTATGGCACTAACATACTCAATTACCTAACATTGGTGTAACTATTTTTGTAGGCTAATAAGTGTATTTTTAGCTAATTGCAGAATGTGAGTAAGAAAAATAAAATAAATCAAGAAAAGCAAACCACTAAGCATACATGTGGCATGTGGTCATTTATGGAGGTGGAGCAAAGAATGATAAGGCCATCTTCTTCTTTTTTTATTTACAATTACATATCTACATACTTTTTTTTTATGATTACAAGATGAAATAATGTTGTCCAAAAAATATTTCAAAGGGATCTTATAACTGAAGAGAAGGTAAGACTCGAAATGGTATGGAAGGTAGAACACCTTCTGGGTAAAAGATAGGGAGGAAAAGTGGGCCAACCTTTGGTCTCAAGAGATTCATGTAACTTCTAGACATCCCTTAAATTTTTAACTTTGTTGAAATATGGCTTATTGTCATGGGTTTTAACTTATTGCCTTAATTATAAGGTGAAATATAAGACCTCATTATCCAGTAGCAATCGATAAACATCAAGCATCATATGGATGGAGACCAGATTCTCTTTACTATTCTAGGTGATCGGTCGAGGTTTGTCTACGACAAGGGGTATGGACAAAAAGCCCCAAGAAAGATATTCATTAACCAAGCAGATGTGGAATCCAAGGTGTCATATGTAAAAGAACAAGTTTAGGAAGAAATGAAACATAAAATGGAGGAGGATCATGCCCAACTACATGAAGAAATGGACTAAAAGATGCAAGAAGAATTAGAATGAAAGATGTAATAAAAGCTAGCCTTGATGGCCTAACAGGGGGAAGCTTAACTTCATGCTGCCTTAGTTGCCACATTCTAGTACGTATATAACACGCTTCTTTTTCCTTTCTAACAATGAAAAAACTTAAGAGTGATTTTTCTCTCTAACAAGGAAACATACCTCTAAGCATTGGACCTTAAGGCGGATAAGCTTAATGGGCTTACTAAAAGCAAATGCTGATGTATCCCTACCTTTTAGAGAAATTAAGCTACATTATCTCTTTTATCTTCATCAAGATTATGTTTTAAAATTTTTAATCTAGTAAACTATGAAGTGGGAGTAAAACTATTAACTCATGCATGCATTTTGTGTCAATGATATATATTATCTAAAGAACCCTGACATATAGAAGCTAAATTATCTATCACTTATGTTGGTTTGTTATTGCAAGGAAATGCTCAATGAGATTATCACTATTATTTGTGAAAGTGCATTATTTGCTTTTAATTAGATGCCATATAATTGTCAACTTTAACTTCCTATAGATTCCTCAAACTAAATAAATACTTAATTTATGTGTCAAGCATACAGTTAATACTAATCAGTTGTATTCCTGTTATTTACTTACTACATCAATAAAGAAAGATTACAAAAGAAAAACAAAAGGAAAGTAACACTTTTAGACCTTAAGGATGCAGCTTTGCAAGAACTTATCTATTCTATTTTGGTGGGTCAACATGGAATGGAACACCTTCAAGAGACATTGTGATTGTACAGTCAACAACTATGCAAATTCTGTATTTACCTAGTACTAGAAGTTTGCATATCAAAAGTTAGTGATAGTTGTGGCTTTTGAATACAAGGCCTTAGCTTTTATATAAGATTTAAGTGCAAGGCTTACTATAATTAAGGAGAAGCAGAAAAGTGGTATGTGCATATTTAAAATTCCAGTAGCTTGATAACTAAATTAAAAAAGTCCTTGGTTTACTATTATCTAATTAGTTGTGTGCTCATGCAATTGGATTTTATATTTTTATGTAAAGCTCTTATCAGTTCTTTGTTTTGAATGTTTTATTTTATACTAACTCTAAATGGGTGCTATATACTTGGATAGATCATTCATGAAACCAAATATTAACTTAGAATACCCTATACCATTCCTACTTTAACTTCCCTACTTAATGTTGTTCTGAAGTCTTTTTAATATAATTTCAACTTGTTCTAGCTTGAGATCGAGTCTAGTGTTGTATAAAATAATAACTGTTGCCCCATGTCTATAAGCTTCATTTAACATTGCTTGTGGACTCAATTTTCCATTAAAATAATAGAATTATTGTAATTAACATAGTCCTGTTGGTTTTATTGTCAATTTAAATTGGTTTCAATAAAAATGGAAATTTAAATACCATCTTAATGTGTATGTGTTATCATAATAAGTTTGAATCTTAAACTTAGTCTTGTGCCAAACATAGAATTAGATTAGAATCTACTCAAATTTTGATTGTTGCCCTATGGATTTTGACATAAGTTGGGTTTGGTTCATAGTGTTGCTATAGTTCAAATTACAAATTGCAACTTTTCATTGCTCTTGTACAAATGACTAATATTTGGATGACTGAACTTCTTTTGAAAATTGTCAATTTTCATTGTTCTATTTTACAAGATAGCTAGGTCAATTATGAGGAGTTTATGGCCATGAGGAAAATTGGAATTGATGGGAGGAACACATCTAGGTAGTATTTTGATTTATGCTTTGATAGTTCCATTCATCGAAAATTGAGAATATGTCATGTACTTTGTGTTTTGATAATTCCATTTGTTTTTCATCGATAACTAACAATATGTCATTTAATTTAGGTTCTAATAGTTCAATTTGTCTTCCTATCAATGTAGACTACTTATCATTTATGCCTCAAAGATGTAGAAATATTCATTCCATAATATATAGAATCTAGCTTTTCATCTCACGTTTATATCTTTAAGATTTCACTTCAATACAACTTGTATACCTGAGATTATAATACAATACTAGATGCAAGCATATAGTGTTTCTTTCCGTAATCATTTGAACATTACATTGCAAGATTCTCCATTGGTCTAGGGATGAAAGAAGGCATTCAAGGGAGATGGATCGTCAGGGAAATCAATTTGTCTTTCATTTTGGTGTATTATGTGTGTAAACCCAAAAAAGAAAATCAAATACTTTTAGCAAAGAATTTTTGCGTCACCTTTAGCATGAACATAAGTTGCTACTAAATATGACTTTTAAGTAGCGACAAAAACAATTGCCACTAAAAAGTGGACCTTTAGTAGAGAGAAAGGTAACCTTTAAATGCCTCACAATTAGTGGTGACAAGATGGAGGTTACCACTAAAAGTCCCTTTTTTGTGGTGTATTGAATTGCCACTAAAGGTTGTTTTTAGTGGTGATAACATTAATGTCACCTCTAAATCTATCTTTTAGAGGTGACAGTATCACTACTAAAAGTCACCTTCTGGTAGTGACTCTTTACACAACTTAAATTAATAAGACTTAAGTCATCACTATATATCTTTTGTGGTAATAAAAGTTGCCACATAGTGGCAAATTTTTTACTATCATTAAAGACCTTTTGCTTCAAAGGTACTAGTCATGACTTAATGGCAACAAGAAGTCACCACAAAAAGTTATTAATAGTGACATTTGGACCTTAGGCAATTTGTTGTCACTAAAAGCTTGATTTTTGTAGTGAAATTTATGGCATAATTAATATAACTATACTCAAGATAATCAACATATCTCATAGAACTGCATTATTCATAATCACATTCAGAAGTAATACCATGCATGTTGCACATAATCACAATACACATAATTGCATTTAGATATAATAACACTCATAATTCATTCATCATTTTCAAGGTCATACTTTAAAGCAATATGCCACAAAGTTAATCATTATTTCTAAGTATCACAAAATCTTAATACATTCTAGCATACTTCATCGTTATATTCATAAGGCCTTACTTTAGTTTATATAAAATAGTACTCTAACAAGTACATCATATCATATCATATCACTATGCCCTTCTAAGGAGACACAAATGATCTTACCTTGAAAATGCTGATCATATGAAAAGCAATTTTCTAAGTATCATACCAAGCATCCCATATTGTTTGATACAAATCTAGGTTTTTGCAATGATAGGTAACCCACCAAGTATCAAATATTACTTAGTGTAAGACCTAGGTTTTCAATTTTGTCAAGGAGGAAAATTATTCTTCCTAGTCCTTGTGATCACTATAACGTAACATTAAGGATAAGAGTAAACATATCTAGGGCATCTCCTAAGGTGAATCCACAAACTTTAACTTGACACTTGAACATGAAGCCGCATGAAGGTCTCTCCATCTTTAATGATCCCTTATCATAACCTTGTCCTGAGGAGGACAAGACATTAACCTGAAAGAGACTCTAACCCCTTTTTGCTCCCATATGATCATATCATTCCTTATAGATAGTTTCTTGTAGGGTCTTAACCCTCCATTGAGATTTCATCTCAATAAACATGTCTCTAGTAGACTATTTCCAAATTGAGATTTTGAGAATCCCATCTCCTAGAGACCCTTTCCTATTGAGATTCCACTCCTTGAGAATCTTGTTTCTTCTTTAAAATTCCTTTATCTACAAAAGAAAACTTGTCTCAACAACTATCAAATGCAATAATTACCATCTAATTTAAACATACACAACTTGGAGCAATCCCATAAGAGCATGGTAATGTATAAGCAGTGTATCACTTAAATTTATACTACAGATCACATTCATTAGGTGTAACTAATTTTTCTTCACAGGCATTGAATTCTAACAAATACATGTATATTATGAGTCAAGCATACAGACACACATATGCATCATAGATCATGTGTGTAGGCATATGTGTGTATATGTGTACACATGCATGATAATTCAAACATGCCTATAGTATAATGAATGAAGGATGCATAGAATATAAGGTACATTCATTAATAGTTGTTTATACTAGTTTTGATGGGATCCTTTTTTTTTTTAACTATATCTTTTAGTGTTTTCAATATTTTAATTAAGTCTATATAAGGGTACTTTAATTGCTAAAGTCACCTATGCATAGATCTTTAAATATTCACTTTTGCACAAGTAATTAAGTAACATATTATTTGATTTAAATTTGCAAAATTTCAAGGGAATTTACCCAAACAACCAATAACTTAAGAATTAAATGCTTCAAGACTTATAATAATTCATAAATTAAATATACCAAACATTTACTAATAAATTATTAAATTAAACATACTAGACATTTAATAATAAATTCCTAAATCAAATACATCATGAATTATTTTTAAATACTTTAAAAATATAATTTTTTATAGTATATAAATTATTTTTATATACTAAACAAAAACAAAAGAGTATATTCTTGCATCAACTTTTCCCAAGCCCCCCTTCTTCTCTTCCTTTCTCTTTCACACTTACTCTCTCTCTCTCTCTCTCTTCTTCATATGCTTCCCGAAATGCGAGAAAGAGGTTGTGCCGATTTATAGATTTCAGGGTGGAATTGGTCATCTTGCTGTTATAATCATTATTTGATTTTAATTGCCTGTTAACGTGTTACGCTGCGTTGGAATGAATACGAGATAAGCACTGTGGCGTCACCCTTAAAGCTCACCTAGTAATTTGATATATACATACCCTTTATCACATGCGGTATAGCGGAATTGTACCTAGAGATATTAATGTACTTTATTTATACTATTTTATCTTACATTAATTCTTTTATATTGTTATAACGTATATATTACAAAAAATATATAATATAATATCTATAACATGATGCTTTCGGGTAGAAAACAACAACGAAACGCAGGTTAGATAGTGATCCTGGGACTTCAGGTCTCAACTTTTTACATTTATGCGTTACTGGCATAACGAACGGGAAGCCATTACTTAGTAAAATGGGTGTATTATTTGCGAGAGATGGCGTGTACTGCATCATCTTAAAATATGTATATAATATGATACAATACAATATAATTGTTTTATTTTTTTTATAACAATTCTTAAATTAAGTAGTTATTATTAAAATTTTCCTATTGGCAACTTCTAATTAAAATATTTTCTTCAAATAAATTTTATTAAAACCGAGATATTTAATTTCACTAAATAATTAAAATATAATTATTTCATTATTTAATGTATTCTTTTTAATTCATATATTCACTTAAGTCTAAACTATGTATAATAAAGTATCAAAATCAAAGAATTATATTTACTAAAATTCTAACTTATTATAATATATCACAAAACTCATATAATTAATCATATAATGTATCCTAGGTAAATCAAGCCATATAATTTAATTTATATCATACAATTACATATCCTAATTAGAAGAGGATATTATAACATTAGGACCAAAATTTTCAGGTCCCGCGAAAGAAGGTATCAAGTAATTACTATTATTAATTACCAGAATCTGGTTCTGCTAGGACCAGAAATGAATCTGGTTCTGTTAGGATCAGAATCTGGTTCTATTGGAAACTGGAATTGTTGTTGTTTTTTTTTGTTTTGGGGGGGGGGGGGGGTGACTTTAGTTTTCATGCATGATACATAGCTAGCAGAAAAACCATTCTAATTAACAACTTTTCAAGATGGTCAGATGGGTTCCCCATCTACCCCATTGAAAAAGAGATGAGATGGGTATTCTGAATTGTTATAACCCAGAAATTATAATAGAGGTATGGTGAACAAAAAAAAAGAGAGGATAATAATTAATGAAAATAATACCTAAGTTAAATAAATTAAATGAAGTCCTTTTTTTCTTTCTGATAGTAGATATAAATGTTTTCCTTCCTCCTCCTGGTTGGACTACTGTTTTAGGGACCAAATGAAACTTTCAAATATTTTTTTTCTCCAGCCCTTGCACCTTTCTAAATTGCTAATTAGTCCCTCAAGATTTTTTCCTATCCTTGCACATGATTCTCCCTCAAGTCAGATTAGGTAGGAATGGTCTGAACCTCTTTTTCTCTCTCATTTCAACTTCTAGTGTCTTCTGTCTATTTCTTTTTCCTGCTGTGCCTGTCATGCGTCCTTTCCTTTTTGTGTCCGCTGCACTAGTCTTGGCTGCCAGCTATTCGTTCATCTAGTGGAATGAGAGAGATCTTCAGGCGCTACTTCTTTCTCCCTCATTTTCCTTTGTTGCTCTGCATTTTTTTTCAGCTTCTCAAGGTTTACTTGTGGCTCTGCTGTAGTGTGGCGTTCGTCCAAGTTGTGGGCCATTTTAGTAGCTTTTCTTTCCCCATTATTGCAACGCCAGTAACACAAATGGTAACCCCTCTTCCTTCCAATTTGTTTGACCCTCTGTTTCAAGTTGACCATCCTTCAAGTCTTAAATTTTCTGATAATTATAATCCATGTGTTTGTGATTTTCCCTTTTCATTTATTGCTAATCCAACTGAAGAGTTCTTTAAAAAAAGAAAAAAAAGAAAAATCTGTTGTTATTCTTTCGAACCACCTTAGTCTTAAAGCTCAATTATGGAGAAGTTGTGTCTTTGTAGGGAAGTATGCTAAGAGATAGCAAAATAAAGTGTTAGCTTGCGGCAAATCCTTAGTCTCCTAAATAAGTCCAATACTTGAAATAGGAATCAAGATAAATGGTAAGGGGAATTTAGCATTAATCTATGGAAATTAAATGGATAAATTAAATAATGAAGTGAACATATAATTATAGCAAGTGTAGTAAATCGTTTAAGAATAAGACATACCATAGGTTAATTTACAATTTAAGTAGGTTATGTAAGATAATTTCTATTGTGAAATCTCAAGTAAATTGTTTTAACAGTCTAGGATGATGTTGATACTTCTTAAAAAAAAAAAGAGACAACAATTTGAATTGAGGGTTTATAGAAAATAATAATAATAATAAATAATTTGTTTAGCACTTCAATAAAATTTTATTATGGTGTCTAGGAAACCATTTTGGATCATTTGTTAAACGAAGAGGATGGTGGTTTGATGATGGAGGACCGATGATTGATCGGCAAATACTGAGTAGATTATAAAGCTCGATACATTTTTAACTTTCCTCCAGTTTTTACTTCTTTACTTCTTGCCTATTTCTACGTGGTTTTGGGACAACCTTTTCGGGGGGTATCTTCATGTATGCAGATATTTTGGATATCCAATCTTTTAAGTTTTGTTATGTTAAATTACAAATTTTTATAGACTTGAAGTTGAAATTGTATGCTTCTCTTAGTAATAGATTGTGATATAAGATCCGCCTTCAGTCTGATGATTCTGAACTATGATAGGGTTGTAAATTCTGAACCTTTTGAATGTCTCAAATATGAATACACGAATTTGGATTTCTTAGGGAAGCTATCTAGTACAAAACCCTGCAGCTAACTACAGTATTTGTTAGCCTTAGTGCACCTCGATCTAGACCCCAGCTAGCAGGGGTGTTGCTAGCCCCGTGTGTCGGCCACCACACGTGGATCTGTTTGATTATCGCGAGTTGTATGCTCTGTGTTTGTAGTTACTTACCCTCACAAGCTATGTGCTCTGTGTCTGTTCTATTTTGGTTTTTAACTAGATGCTTCCTATTCTAATATGCTAAATGATCTCACAATAAGAGTTTTATTTGAAGTATTCATTTTAACTATGACACAAACATTGAATTATTTTTATATTGGTATTGTTATTTTATATCATTTGTGAATTATTTTATTTTTTATTATTATCCAAAAATAATACGAGTTCGTGCTTGTTGACTCTCGATGTGAACAATGCTTCCAAGAAACTTTGTACCCACTCATCCCTTTAGGTATCGTGCTTTATGTTCTACTCACTGAGTATTATGGCTCATTCTATTATTTATTTATTTTTTTCCAGACAATGGAATTGTGTCTCGATGCTCTTTTGGCCTAGCTCAAGAGTGTTGTAATAGAGAGCCAACAACCGGTTAGTCCATTATTAACTAACTACTATCTTTATATGTATATGTTTATACTCTAGAGTTCGCTCTACAAACTACAGGTAGGATCTTGGCCCTATCGGTTGTGTTCTGTCGATGATTGATAATAATAATAATAATGATAGAATTCTCCTTTGTTAATCTGACTAGTTGATTGTTGTAGATGATTTTGCGATCACCTTGTACTCCATGGTAGTCATGTCTTCATTTGGGGTGTGACATGAATAACATGCTATAATCATAAGAAATAGAGAAATCACAAAAAGAATGAATTATAACCTCTCATTTTTTCATATAATTTCCTTGTCACGAGTATAAATAGTGCAAATTAAAAAAGGCCAAATCTTCACGATGTCCTTAGGCCTTGGGAAAATTTGGCCTTGGGAAGTTGCACATTGAAATATTGAATGAGTGCAAACAAAATAAAATGACTTCCACAAAATATTCCATTGCTAAATATAATTCTTACAAACCAACAATTTTTTTTTTAATAGAAACAGAATCAACAAATTGTTAAGATGACAGCCACTTGAAAAAACAAGAGGCTGCAGGCAAAATATATACTTTGGCAATTTGTTCTTTTCTTTGTCTTCCTTTTGGGGAGGTTTTAATATTTCTTTTGGTATGGACTCCTACAATATCTTCAATAAATGGAAGAATATTGCACAGCCATAAATACAATAATCTTTTGAGCACCTTTGATGCAGCAACATAGTTGTATAAACAATTCTAAAAACAGGTGATTTCTAACATAGCAACTACGAAGCTCAAATACCCAATACTGGATTCTTGGTTTCATGAAATAAAGTCTGCAAATAACAAGAGAAAGCCAGACATATGCTAGCCTTTTTATATCAAAAGGGGCCAATCTGTTCACAATAACTGTAAATTTCTCAAACTGCTAAACAGTGGCTTCCAAGATAAGTAATACTAGGTAAGCAACTAGCAAAACATCATCATACCTATATTGAATTCTAAAAATAGTAAATTTATTTGATCAGAATTAGAATTACAACAATTATTAGTTTCACTTACAATCAATCACATTTAAGGAAGCCAATAGAAACAAACCAACTAGAAATGCATATAACCACATGGGCACATTGTGATAACCCGACGTGAACTGCAGGCAGGAGAGGAGCCCGACGTGAAGAAAATGTATGCATGCATGAAGTAAGACTTTTCAACGCTGGTACAGCTGCCATGCACCAATTGCCTCTGCCATTTTACAGAAATAACCTTCCTCTCCTTCTGCCTTCAGCTGGGTTTGTTCGGTCATTTCCCATCCAAGTTCTGCAGTGTATATCTTTCCAGCAAGCAAGCACAGAACCGACAGAACTTCATCCTCTGTTTCTGGACGCTGCTCCCTCTGTTCCTTCGAGCTGCTGGCGTTGAGTTTCTGCCTCTTCACGCCTTGAGTTGCTTCAGTTGAGTGCTCCAGAATTGATGCCCCATCCAAGTCGCATGAAACGCTCTCTGCTGGACGAACTGGGTGTGAGTAAATTCTGCAGTTTATCTTCCTCTGATCAGCGTTTCTGTTGCTCTGTTTCAGCGTGAATTCTGTTCAAAATTTCAGCTGCAGTCTCTTCTTGAATTGATGCTGTTCTGCTGCTGGTTTTTGGGTGAGAGCAAGCCAGAAAATTCCACCTCTTCTCCTCTGTTTCGCACCATGGTTGGCTAATCCAGTTTTCACCTTCTACTGCAGCTTTTCCTCCTCTGTTTCAGCGCTGTCTTGGTCCGAAAATTAAGCTGAAAGTTGCTCCCTGAGTTGCTAAATTCCAGCGCTGGTTCTGTTGTGCGTAATGCTCCTGCTGGACCCTTTTTCAGCGCCTCATCTCCCTTGGTGTTGCTGAACAGCGTTTCACCCCAACACCACTTCCACTTCATTTCTGGTTTGCTTCTAATTGCTAATTGCTTTCCTTCGTTTAAGCTAATTTAGTGGCTGTATGGGACTAGTGTTTAGGCGAAACAATTCTGTTGCATGTGTGCTTCTTTGATTTCAAATTCTGGTGCTTCTCTTCCCTGTAGATTAACACTGTAATATGTCCTGTGCTGTGGCAGTTTGAAGGGAAGTCTTGTACCGAAAAAAAAAAAAAAAGAAAAAAAAATGAGGCAGGAAGATGATCTGAGTTAGATAAAAATTCCAATTTTTAATTATGTTAATTGTGCATATTTAAATACATACTTATTTTCATCAAGGGATAGGAAGCACAAAAATATGTATATGGAATTTACCTTATGAGTTGGAAGGCGTGAAATTAGTCCGAGTCCCGTATAAAATTAATTGGGGTGATTCAGTTTCTAAACTCTGGTGAACGGGTATTGTAGGAGATTCTGAAGGTTGAGGTGTAGACGAGGAACGGGTCAGGGAATCTTTATAACTTCTTGGAAGGTGAGTAAGTATGCGGACCAAAGACTCAGAAATTTCTTGTTTCGATACTAAGTTTCCTTGTAGTGTTTCAACAATCTGACTATCTATTTATAAAGATATATATTTCAATGCTCGGTCATATGCATATTTCTCCAAAATCGGTTCGAACATGAATATGTTTAAAATCGATAGATGTTTGAATTATTTGGAAATTTTCTGATGAATTCGATCTGAAAGGTATTCTGTCTGGAAAACTGCATGATTTTAGGAAGTTATCTGCTCAGAACCCTGTAGCTAACAGCAGTCGATGTTAGCCTTGGTGCACCATGATCTGAACCTCAGCTAGCAGGGGTGGTGCTAGCCCCGTGTGCAGGCCACCACACGCGGAGTCAGTTTATTTTCGCAAGCTGAAAGCTTTGCGTCTGTAGTGATTTTCCCCCGCGAGCTGTGTGCTCTGCGTCTGTGTTCCAATTGGTTCTGTTTAGATGCGTTCGGTGTATTTTGAAAAAGAGTTTGTTTAAAATCTGTTTCATATGGTTTGTATCTGGATATATATATATATATGTAAACCTATTTGATTTATGATTATGTTCAAAAGGGTCGGTGTGCTTATTCACTGAGTATTCGACTCATTTTTGTTATATATATATATTTTTCAGAGAGCAGTAAGGACTCTAGTCTGCTCCCAGCCGCCTTCTAGTGGCTGACTTCTGGAGACGTCCTTTGGCGAGCCTGCGGAGCTCCTGTGGGTGTATTTAGATTTTATATGTATTTTGTCTGAAATTTTTGTAAAACCTTGTAAATTGCTCCACTGAATCGTAGTTAGGGCATCCCCACACCCCAGATGTTTTCTTTTGGTCTGATTGTACCCCTGTTGGGATTTATTGTACTGGCTGAGCGTTTGTAGAAATTTCGGGAGGTCTACGTTATAGAGGAGACTCTGCCGAAATTTCTACAAATGCCCTTCAAGGAAAAGCTTGCATGTTTCATATGATTCAAATTAATGCTATAAGTAGTTTCTCTATAATTCTGCTTCCGCGCATGTGTACTTAAAATTTGGGGTGTGACACACATACTGCCCAGGAAACAAGGAATGTACTCAAATAATCATTTAGCCACGTATGACCACGTAGGCATTACCTTACAACTTAAGCCTTCTAGGGTTTTCAAGAATGTGCAAATCTTTCACCAGCAACAGAAACTTCTGAACTATGATAATCAATTAGCCACGAACATACTCAATGAAAGAAGATAAATAATAATAAAAATAATTATTATTATAATAATAAAGAAAACAAATTTGAGGTTTGAGGATAACGGAACTGTCATATGTTCTAGTTTTGAAAGGAGGTGAAAGAACTGAATGCTCTTTCATTCAATCCAATATAACAAGCAGCTCAAAATAACCAACTGAAGTTCATTTTAGGATCAAAAAAGATAAAATGCAAGAATCGTAGGAATATATGCAACATGCGAGAGAAATGAAAAGAAAAAGGGCTTCTCAATTCTCATACCTAACTATCTTCAACCTATAAATGCACCATAAATACACCAATTCTTAAACCTAACGCTTTACCCTTCAGCCCACAAAAATTTTCAGCTCTTATTGACCTTTCAATGGCTCAGGTACTACTGATTTTCATATTTTGCTTTGTTATATTATTTATCTATATGATTCAGAAGAACAGTATTATTTTACTCCAACTTTCTTTTCCATTTTCTTTCTCTGTTTGGATCTGCAGCAGAAGAGATTTATTCTTGAAATTTTCTGAAAATTTTTTTCTATCTCACATCCCTCTAGGTGTTTGACGATTGTTCTTCTCGAAACATTGGTTTTCACTGGAAGACATATATGCAGATGAGAAATAACTAAATAAGAGCCAGAAATTTTCGCAACTGATGAAAATTCAGATTCATCACTAATGCATATTCAAACTGTAGAAGATTACAGCTTTCCTCTTTTCTAAATTGCTCAACTTTAACACCCAGGGTAGAGGCATATCTCTGAAAACCACACTGATTTGACAAGCACCCCAATAGGAATCATAAAGTCTTTTTTGTTCATATAAAAGCACACAAATACATGGTATATACTATTAAAATTGCTATCTTTACAATTACAATGAAACAGGGAAACTAGCAAAAGGCAAAGAAAATGAAAAAAACTAAACTCAGATAATAACTCTAATTCATTTGTACGTGTAGTTTCAAACTTATCAAAATCAAAATCAGAAATCCCCTTTACCTTTTGTACAACAACAACAATATACCAATTCTAGCTAATCATCAAGCAAAACCTTATTCACTTAAACATCAGAACATCACCGTAACAAATTCTAATTCAAGAGAGCAGACTAATTATAACTCAAGTTCATGCCTAGAGCAACAGATCAGCATATAGGAACAAACAGAGATCATCTGCAATATAAAACCATTTAATAAATTTATCACAGAAAGGTTCACCAAATACCTTTCTTTCGCGATTTCTCCTTCTCCTTTGTCTGCTCCCGTTGCTTCATCGTGGGATTATTAAAAAAATGACAGTGAAAATTGATTACGCAGAACAAGCGGGAAAGTTTAAACAATCTTCAGAAAAATATTTGACCCAGGTAGTATTTATATTCTCACGGTTACTTAAATGTGTTTCCTTCTGAAAGGTTCGTTCTGCGCTGCGAAACCAAGAGAAGAGAATCGAACAATCAGAGTTCTGCGTTTTGTTTTGTCAAATACCCAAAACCCAAGCCCAAGGAAATCGAACGATTAGAGAAGAGAATGAGGAAAACCGAATGGGGAAATGATTAGAGAAGGGATTTAGCGCTGGCCAAAATAAATGGATGGGGTTTTGCTTCCTCTAATCAGTAAAAGGGGTTTTTATCGAAATGAACGATTAGAAAGTTCTGAAGCTTTGGACAAATAGAGAGATGGAGGCAATTACATGAAAATGAAAATGAATAGACAAATGGAGGGAACTCAACTTTGGCCGAAGATGAAGTGCGAGGAAACTTTGGCCGAAGGTGAAAATGAATAGGGGTGAACGAAAATGGTGCACCCCAGTTTTTTTATTTCATTCAAAACAAATAGCAACCAAAACAAATCACAAAACAACAGGAGACACAGGAACACCAAAACAAAAGGACAGCCACAAACAACAGACACAACCCAACAAAGGAACAGCCACAAAGCCACCAAAAAACCAGACACAAATAAAACAGACCAGCAAACACAAAACGAAACCACCAGAAAGCAATGAAGTTACCCAACACCTTGCCGATTAGCGGGAGGCTGAGAAGCCAGACAAAGATCCCTAACCAAAATAGCAGCCACAGGGGATGGAGGTATTGAAACCCACCCAAGCAAGCACATCCCCTTTGCAGAATTCATTGCAATCCAATTCACAACTTTGTTTCCCATGTGAGACACCAAAGAAAAAGTAAAATTGGATATGGAATCTTTGATGCTAAACACATCCCCCAAAACAGAAAGCTTGTCCACTCACAATCAACAGGCTACCTTTTACTTATGCAATCAAAGAGTACTTTGCAATCAGTTTCAATGCAAACAAACAGAAGTACCAGATAGAGAAGAGGCTAAAATCAAAGCTTGTCTCAGAGCCAAGGCCTAGTCCAAAAAGCTGAATTAGCCCTCACAGGATGTGAGAACCCGACGTGATGCAGGAAGGGAAGAAAACCGATGTGAAGAAGAATGCATGAAGTTTGACTATTCCATGCAAAAATCAGACAGCTGCCACGCATCATTTTTTTTCCTCTGCGAGTTTACGTATGTGCCCCTCATCTCCTTCTTCCTTCAGCTGGTTTTTCGGTCATTACCTCCTCTAATTTCTGCAGCTTATATCCTCCAGCGCAGCATCACAGAACCGCCAGAATTGTGCAGTCTTCATCCTCTGTTTCTGGACGCTACTTCCTCTGTTTCTTCGAGCTGCTGGCGTTGATCTTCTGCTTCTTCACGCCTTGAGGTTGCTTCAATTGAGTGCTCCAAAATTGCTGCTTCATCTAGTCGCATGAAGCTCCCTGCTGAACGAAGGCTAGGTGGACCAAAAACTACAAATTCTTGCCCTCTGTTCAGCGCTGTATTGCCTCTGTTCAGCGTTGGTTTGTCCGAACTGTGGCTGCTGATGGTTGCTCCCTGAAGGTGTTAAGTTTCTGCTACTGGTTTTGGGTGAGAGCACGCCAGAAAATTCTGATTCTTCTCCTCTGTTTAGCGCCATGGTTGGCTAATCCAGTTTTCACTTTCTACTGCAGATTTTCCTCCTCTGTTTCAGCGCTGTTTTGATCCGAAATTAAGCTGCAAGTTTCTCCTTGAATTGGTTCCGTTTTGCTGCTGGTTGCGGGTGAAACCAAGCCAAAAAAACTGAATCCTCAGGTCTGAAACTATATGGTACAGATTGTTTGTGTTGGATTCCTTTTTCTTCCCCATTATTCACGCCATGTGCTTCTGCTGGTTCACAATTTTTGCATCTTACTTCCTCTTCGTTTTAAGCTGAGTTGTGGCTGTGTGGGACTGGTATTTAGGCATGGAAAAAGTCTGTTGCAGGTGCTGTTTTTTTGTTATCCCAATGATTGGTGTTTTCCCTCCTCTATTTCTCATTACTGTAACGTGAATTTTATGGAAGCCAGAAAAAGGGGGGGTTCTGTGCAGGAGAAGCTTTTAGTTGGATAAAATTCTGATTCAATGATGCTTAACAGTATGGTCACTCTGCTATACGTTAGTTCCTTAAAAATAAATAAATAAATATAAATATAAATATTCTGCATATAGGTATTCTAATTAACAACAAAATCTCATTGTGTTAAAATCATAATTATGCAGAATAAATTTCTCGATTTAAGATGGTATATATTTCTTTTAGTTTTGAAGTTTGGTTTAACTCCTAAGTGGAACCAAGGAAGTGAAGGTACAAAATATGTATAAGAAACATACTGTACGCGTATGGAAGGCGTAAAATTAGTAGAGGATTAAATATTAAATTTTGATAAGTCCGAGTCCTGTATGAAATTGATTTGGGTGATTCATTTTCTAAACTCTGGTGAACGGGTATTGTAGGAAATTCTGAAGGTTGAGGTATAACCGAGGAACGAGTTAAGGAATTTCTGTAGTATCTCGGAAGGTGAGTAAGTAATGCGGACCAAAGACTCAGGAAATTCTTATTTCTATTCCTAAGTTTCCTTGCAGTGTTTTAAAATTTTGATTCTCTAATTATAGAGATACATATTTCAAAATGTAGTCATCTGCATGTTTACCAAAATTTGATTTCAATCAGGAATTTTGCAAGTCTACGAATGTTGAATTAATTGGAAATCCTACTGTGAAACTGATCTGAACGATACCTTGTCTGAAATGTTATTTGGAAATTTTATGGAGTTATCTGCTCAGAACCCTGTAGCTAACAGCAGTAGATGTTAGCCCTGGTGCACCATGATCTGAACCTCAGCTAGCAGGGGTAGTGCTAGCCCCGTGTGCAGGCCACCACACGCGGAGTCATTTTATTTTCGCAAGCTGATAGCTTTGCGTCTGTAGTGATTTTCCCCGCGAGCTGTGTGCTCTACGTCTGTTCCAATTGGTTTTGTTTAGATGCGTTCGGTGTATTTTGAAAAAGGAGTTTGCTTAAAATCTGTTTCATATGGTCTATATCTGTATATATATATATATATATATATATATATGTAAACCTATTTGACTTATGTTTATTTTTGAAAGGGTCGGTGTTGCTTATTCATTGAGTATTCGACTCATTTTTTATATATATGTATATGTTTCAGAGAGCAGTAGGGACTCTAATCTATCCCCAGCCGCCTTCTAGTGGCCGACCCTTGAGACGTCCTTTGATGAGCCTGCGAAGCTCCTGTAGGTGTATTTTGATTGTATATGCATTTTGTTTGAAACTTTGTAAAACCTTGTAAATTTAGCTCCACTGAATCATAGTTAGGGTATCCCCACACCCCAGATGTTTTCTTTTAGTCTGATTGCGCCCTTTCGGGCTATATTGTACTGTCTGAGACTTTGTAGAAATTTCGGGAGGTCTACGTTATAAAGGAGACTCTGCCGAAATTTCTACAAATGTCCTCTAACGAAAAGTTTATATGTTTTATATTATTCAAATTAATGCCTATAAGTATATCCTTTATGTTTCCGCTTCCGCGTCAGAGTACACAAATTGTAGGGTGTGACACAGGACTACTAAAGTCATCAACCACAGAACCATCCTTATCCCTATAAATAATCCTAATACCAGCTCTCTTTAACTTCTGGTTAAAAGAGCCATCTAAATTTATTTTCACCTGGCCAGCAGATGGAGGGCTCCAACAAACCAGATTCTTTCCTCCAATACCAGAAACCTCTGAAGAAACCCTCAGGTTCTTTGCTGTCCAATATTTATTAACTGACATAACAGTTTCATTAATTACTCACGCAGCATCCACCCCCATTTGCTTGAAAAGTGGCACCACATCTTTCTCCAAATTTTTCGGCGCATGCGGGCAATCATGGCTTGTCCATAATCCTCAAATTCCTTTACTTTAGCAAACATCTCAAAACACCACGAAGCAAAGTTTATAATCTTTTCCCGTTGAATGGATTGAATCAAGGGACAGCTGTACCAAAATTTCATAACCCACGGACAAAGCAAAAGTGCTCAATAGTCCTCAGCTCTGATATGCTTCGAATTATAGAATAGAAGGATAGGACAGAATTGAAAGAGAAGGAGATGAGTAGCGGAGAAGAAGAAGCGGGGAGAGGAAATTAGAAGAAAAAGTTCCTTATAGCCTAAAAACTGCCACAGAACGCGTGACCTCCACATAAAGACACCAACCGTTACAATAAAAGGACGATCTTACCCTTACTTAAATAACAGAAGTTGAAAATACCCCCATAATAATGGACACACCTAACAACTCCCCCTTCCCTTCCTCATGGATGAATTTACACTTGTCCTCAAGGTTGCACAAGCTTAGCAAATTCAAGGAATTACTATTGAATTTTAAACCACAGCTCCCAAGTGGCTTTTAACTCCATTTCGTCTTTCCATTGAATGAGAACCTCAAAAATAGCATGGTCATGTTTCTACACAATGTGGCGATCAAGGATGCGTTTAGATTCACGCTTTGTTGAAACCAAACCCCACACTTCAAGCAGGTGCCATGGTACATAGAAGAATCAGGACAACGTTTTAGTACTGACACATGAAAAGTAGGATGAACCTTGAAGTTGGGAGGCAGCTTAAGCATATAAGGAATGGACCAACTTTCTCGACAATTTGATCAAGTCCAAAGTAGCAAGGGCATAACTTCTCATATTGCCTTCATTCAACTGAATGCTGTTTAAATGGTTGCAACTATAAAAAAACCCAATCTGCTAGCTTGAACTTTCCTTAAACTGTCGCTTGTCAGCTTGTTGGTTCATACGTTCTACTACTAACTTGAGGTTTTGCTCTAACTGCTATACCATGGATTCTCTAGCTATTAAATTTCAATCCACCACCTTCATCATTGGATCATGAGGAATGTAGCGGATATGAATTAGAAGTGCTTGCCTATATATTACTTCATAAGGTGTTAGGTTGATAAACAAATGGAAGGTAGTGTTATACCACCATTCAACCAGAAGAAGCCAACGATTCCATTCTTATGGTGCTTACCATTCTAAATTCTTTAAATAATTCTTGAAACATTGATTCATCACTACACTTTGCCCGTCAGATTAAAGATGGTAAGCTAATGAAAGGTTTTGAGTGACTCCTAACTTTTTAACAAATTCATACCAAAACCTACTGGTGAAAATTGGATCTCAGTCAATTACAATATTGGCAGGGCCTCGATTGAAGTTTATATATGTTATCTAGAAACACTTGAGCTAATTAAGAAGCCGTGTAAGGATGTGCTAAAGATTCAAAATATGCATACTTGCTTAGCTGGTCAATAATGAACCAAATAGTATCCTTACCATCAGATTAGGCAATTTTTCCATAAAAACCATTGAAATGCTATGCCACACTCCCTTCGATATTGGTAAGGGTTGTAGCAAATTAGGAATAACTGTAATTTACAATGAAGACATGTCTCACAATTTTTGATGAATTCTTGGGTGTCAAAAAGCATGCCCTTCCATAAAAAATGGTCTTAATTCTTTTACAAGTCACCTTAATTCCTGAGTGTCCACCTTGTGGAGATGAATGCAACCATTGCAAAATGTCATGCTTGAGTGTCCCACTATTACCTACAACCACCTTATTTCATCTTATAAGTATATCAACATTCCATTTATACTTGGGAAACAAATTAGCATCATTCTATAGTTGTTGAATTAAACTTTGTAAAGGAGGATCTTCAACCCATTTTTTCTTAGTTTCCTCCCACAAATTAGTTGATACTGATGAAGTTGTTAGCTACAATAATTTCCTATATTGACTTCAAGATAATGCATTTGCAGTAGCATTGTCCTTCCCCTTCGTATGGCTTATATCATACTACAATCCCGTCAATTTTGTTACCTAATTGTATTGAGTTGGGGTAAAGAGTCATTGCTTTAGCAGATACTTCAAGCTTTGTTGATCCGTCAGTATGGTAAAAGGGTTAACTTAATAGGTGCATGTACCATTAATGTTTATTCTACATTTGTCCACTACATGTACCACATGCCATTTGTCCACTACATGCACCATAGCTAACGATTCTTAATCATAAAATGACAAAGTGTAGTTTCTGAGGGAGAGGATCTCATTGATATAAGCCACTGATGTTTATTCTACATTAAGACAGCTCTAATTCCCACACCAAAGGTGTCAATTTCTAATTGAAATGGTTGAGATAGATTTGGCAATACTAAAATAGATGCACTTGATAAAGCCACCTTGAAATCCTAAAATGCCTTATCAGCTTTAGATGACCATGCAAAAGTATTTTTTAAAAAAGATTCATTAATGGTTTAGCTATGATAGTAAAATTTTGGATAAATCTTTGGTAATACCTGACAAACCCCAAAAAACATCGTAGTTGCTTTACTGTAGTTGGTACTGGCCACTCCATTACTATTTTCACCTTTGATTGTTAGTAACTACTTTTCCTCCTGAAATAAAGTGGCCTAAGTATTCAATTTGGTTAACAACAAAGCACACTTACTGCACTTCACAAAGTAATTGTGTTATTTTAGAATTGAGAACACCTCCCTTAAATGAGTGCAATGTTCTTCTTCATTGTTGCTATAGATTAGAATATCATTAGCAAAAAGCACATATTTTCTCAATTAACCTTTAAATATTGCATTCATAGCACCTTGAAATGTAGATGGTGCATTGTTTAAGCCAAATGGCATAACCAAAACCTCAAATAGGCCCAAGTGCATTTGAAAGGCTGTCTTGAAGCCATCTTCATCCTTTATTATTATCTAATGATAACCAAAACATTAATCTAGCTTTAAAAAAATGGTAGCTCTTGCTAACTCATCAAATAAATCTTCTACCAATGGAATTAAAAACTAATTCCTTATTGTAATTTTATTAAGTGCACAACAATCCACACTTTCTCCAACTTCTGTCTTTCTTAATACCATAGGGGAAGCAAAGGGAGAAGAGCTTCTCTATATAATCATTGCATCTAACATCTCGTTAACTAACCTTTTGATTATATCTTTTTAGTAAATTGGATAACGGTATGGTCTAATGTTACCCGAACTAGCTCCCTCTTTGAGGATTATAGAGTGATCATGATTTGGTCTATGTGAAGGAAGGGATTTTGGTTCTTTAAATAGTTCTTCATATTCCTTCAAAAGTTGCTCAATGAAAATTGATGATTGATTCTTTTCTTCAGTGTTAATAATATAACAATTAGCTATTCAATTTTGCGGGACTATCTACATCATGACAACAGTAAGATTAGCAACCACAACTTTTTATAAAGTTTCTTCCTTCACTACCTTATTACCATGTTCCTTGATAGCTACTAGCTTAACCATTTGACCATTAACTTGGAATTATATCCATAAGTTCAAACATTCTAAATGAATCATGCCCAAGTTCCTTAACCACTACATCCCAATCACCATATCACAACCTACCAAAGGAATAAAAATAACATCAACTTTAAACTCCCTTCCTTGGGTAATCTATTTCAACCCTTATCACTTCTTGCATCCAAGTAATGTTCCTTTATCTACAACTATGATGTTGACAGCTTAAATATCTTTAATGTTCCAATCACCCTCATTCGTGAATGTTTCATCCATAAAGTTGTCTACTACTAATGTCTATTAAAATATGTAGCTTCCTCTTTTCCTACTTACCCTTCTTGTAACACCATAATTTCTAACTCATTTCATGCCTTTAGATAACTCATTTCCAAGAATCATATACATTCTCAAAGAAAAAGACAATAAAATAATGACTATTTTAGTATTGCGTCACGTATAAAAATTTCATTTGGTGTCTCGTTGACCATGTGAGCTCATATATTATATTCTTATATTTAATTACATGAATACAAATCATATGTATCACCAAAAGTGGCCTACATCTCGTGGAAACCAAAAGGAGGCATAAAATACATATATTCATTTTCGGACAAAATTTTCTCATTTCTGTCACCAAATTTAGAAAATCATAACTATTTCTAACAAAATCAAAATCATGCATTCTTAGTCATTCTAGAAAGCTACATATGTCTACTTTATGCTAAAAATATGTCCAGACCATAACATCTAACACAGAAGACGTTTGACATTCGAAATAGTCTAGAGGTTTGGCTGTTCACTGGTGCTATCATAGAATTCTATAGCAAATTTTAAAAATATCTAATTAATTCTAAAAAAATCCAATATATACAAATGATACTAATCTAGAAAGCTATGGATGTCAACTAGAGGAAAAAAATAATCTAGACTAGTCAGACATGTCCAAACCTCAAAACCTAATCAAATAGTACTTGAGGTCAGTTGGAGCGCCTAGTCCTAGATAGAATATTTGAAAATTCATATCTCCCTCTCTAGACTTCCAAATGAGGTGATTCTAGTTGGTACAATTCATTAGGAATGTCTAGTTTCTATGTCTAAAATTTCTTGACAATTGGACATCATTTGAGCCCTGTGTAAAAGATTTTATTTTTGGACTTAAGTGAACAGTAACATGATCAAAACTAAAAAATTTTACCAACTTTGGAAATTCATCAAATATTCTCTAGACCTTTAAAAAAAATTTTCTTTAGTTTCTCAAAAAGCTCTCAATAAGCTCTAATTTCATACCAAATCTCAAATCAAGAAAGACTCATTTGGATAAAAAGTGATGTAGGGTTCTATTATGGTCAATTTTGGCTCCATATAAGATACCAAAATATCCAAATAGTTTTCTTTGGGCTTTGGCACCTCTTGGGTAAGTCTAAAAGTATGATTATGACTTGTGTGAGTTGCTAAAAGGATCCCAAACCTCATGTATCTCATTTTAGCTACTCCACTTCCATTTATGCACATACTTCCATAATGTAAATTTGCCATTACATAACCAAAATGTGCATAATCATACATACAATCTTAGCTCTCAATTATACATCATGCAATAACATAATTATACATTTCATGTGGTCATAGGTCATATACAATAATAGAGTACATCAATTGCCATCCATAAGACTTTAAAGTAACAAAATCTAGGCATTTTGATGTCAAGCTCTTATCCCTCATGTGGTTGGCTCCTATTTCCTTGATCTCTTAGTCCACCTAGCATGTTAAACCATTGGAGAGGAAGGGATGAGATTCAAAGAATTTCAATTGCTCATCTCCCATTTAATCACACATAAAGTATGTAATACAAGTCTTACAAATGCATGCATGAGCATATTAACATGTGCAAACATTCAAGAATCATTTTCAACATTTAAACAAGTCACACATAGCATGCAAAGGCTTGCTAAGTAAGTAGATTGGCCTCACCCATTTACTTGTAGATTTTGGACTTGCCTCACCCTTTCTTTAAGAGGTTCTTGGACTCAATCTTACTTTTGAGAGTCAACCTCACTTTTTGGAGACTCTTTACTTTGTCTCAACCAATCTTAAGGGTTCTTGGCTCATCCTTACCATGGCTAAAGGTTCTTAGCTTCACTACACTCAAGCAAACCAAAGCAAGCATCATAAACATCACTTAGAAACATAATACATCATCATGGTACCATAGCATTTAAAATCATGCTAGAATACTTTTCATAGCTTAAAACATACATACACACATTCAAGACAATGTAAGCACACATCTATGCATGAAAAAAGGTGGAGAGAGCTACCTTGGATACAACTACACACTTTTTCTCTTGGATTTCCTCTCCTTTCCTCGGCCTCATACACTCAATGGTGTAAGAATGATTTCTCTTGGCCTAAACACAATTTATGGAAGCTAATTAGGTTCATGAAATTAATTCTAAGGCCACACAACTTGCTTAAACTCTAGCTTGACTCATTGACCTCTTTATGTTTCCAAGAAAGCATCTAATGAAGCAATACTCATCAAATAAATTTTAGGCTCCATTCTTTTCTTTCAAATATGATTCTTGACTCCTTAATCTTCTTGGAGTCATCACACAATTAAAATAAAGAGCCTAACTACATATTGTTTCTTTAAGTCATATTATGGAACATATAAGGTCATCTCACTATTTATGGTTTCTAAAATTTTTTTAAAGGCTTCCTCTCATATTCTCCCATCATACATGATGCAAAACTAAGTTTGGAAGAAATTAAAATACTCCCTAAGTGCATGAACCCTCCTTGGTCGAAACTATACTTTCATAAGGCACCAATAAAGTTTCCTTGCTTCCTTTGATGGGAGAATCATGTAGGAAGCTCTCTTGGTGTCTTAGAAACTCATATGAATATTTAAACATCACAAAATATGGCTAGGGTTCATGATAGAGTTCAAGGTACAATCAAAATCCTAACTTCCATAACTTGCATTCTAAAGCTCCCTTTTTAATTCTAGTTGTATGTTCTTAATCTTCACACTCTATAACCTTTGGTTTCATCAAGAACATATAAAGAAAAACTCTCCTCCTCACTTTCTCTCTCTAGACCTAAGCTTGAATGACTTAAAAACACAAGATTTGGCAAGTGTTTCAAATGAAGTCTTACCTTATAATGGAGCTCTCTTCACGTAGATTATTTCCCACCCATTGGTTTCTTAAAAAGAGTTCCTTTTTGGCTTGGGTTAGACCTTAATCTTCAAGTTTTCAAGAAAAGAAAACCACCATTGGAGAGCTCTTAAAGAGAGGAACAACTTTTCTAACTGGCGCGAGATGAAACGGGGCCGTTTACTTACCTAAATAGGAGCTTAAACTTCTTCTCTCTCTTCCCTCTTAATGTCACACCATAGCTACTGAATTTTTTGCAAATGGAATCTTAAAGAAGATGATGAGGTGTAATCTTACTTAAGAAGCCTCTTTTACAATTTTTCAAGATGACCATTTTGCCCCTCCACGCATGTTTGCTCTGTTTATGTTCATTTTAACTCCTTTTTTAGAATTGTCTTTTCTATCATAAAATTTGGGTCCT
The DNA here is from genome assembly GCA_026724425.1 of Erythrophleum ivorense. Lineage (NCBI taxonomy): Eukaryota > Viridiplantae > Streptophyta > Magnoliopsida > Fabales > Fabaceae > Erythrophleum > Erythrophleum ivorense. Next base: position 20,757,006 of record JAIUCV010000003.1, on the reverse strand, counting down.
ATAATTCATAAAATGCCTTTGGAATCACTCAAATCGAACCTAAAACCTTCCCAAACAAATCAGTCAAAGTTTGGGTCAACCGACGTTGAAAAACGTCCACCGAAGGGGTTTTAATTGCCCCAAGGCATCCCATGGATGGTTTTTAGGGCCTCTAAGAACCTTGGGAAACTCAAAGCTTTCATTTAAAAAGCCTTCCTGTGTGAATTTCAAAATTTACTCAAAATGACAAAAATGCTCTTACATTTTGTTACCCTTTCGTCACAATTCGTTTCTTCATTTTAGCTCTATTTTTCTTTCCGTCTGAGCCTGGAATTCTCATTTTTAGGAGTCTAGAATGCTTTTCAAATTTTTTGGGACCTTAACTATCTCATTTCAAGGGACTTGCTTTTGTATCCAGTGAATTTCATTTGTTTACAAAGAAACTGTACGTTACGTTTCTCATATTTTCTTTTATTTTCAGAGAACTGGATGTTACACCTCCAGCCTGAGTGGGATATTAAGGTGCCTTGGATAGCATACAAGGTATGGCTATACAATGCATTAAAGGTTACAAGGTTCTTTTCAACTTGCTTTGCTAACTTATTTTCTGGCTGCACTTGATTTGGTACATATGTATTATCAGTAACACTGGATTCTTCTTCAACTGCCATTAAATATAGCTGCATTTTTTTTTTTTATGACAATTATGGCCAAGTGCATATTTTTCATGACAAAAGTAGCATACCTTTTTACTCCTGCACTCCTCCACCTCCTTTAATGCTAATCTCTTTTGAAACCTTAATGAAATTTTTCATAATAACCCTTTTTTATCATTACTTGTTCCCTTCACAGATTTGTTAGTCCACTTTACCATACTATTTCCAACAGACTCACTTCTAGATGTCTCAATCTTACTATTGCTTCCACTTCTTGATGGAAGTACCCCATTCTTCTCTTGCATCATATTCATATTCAATTTTTTTCAATTTTGCTAACAGGGTAACATCCAGCAATGTTTGAGGATGAACAACTTAACTCCTATTGCCAATTTCGATTTAAGTCCAACTAGATAATAACTTAATTTTTTATCTTCAATTAAATCCAGCCTACACACCAATCTATTAAATGCTTCTTAAAATTCCATAAGACTCCTTACTTATTTCAATTCCATTAATTCTTCAATTGGACCTTCATAAATAGAACCGAACATAATCTTAAGAACCTCAATTAAATTTAACCAATTAACTTTTCCATTCTTATTCTTCTTAAAGTTTTGAAACCAATTATCTGCAGCTTCATCTAAAGATAAACTAGCTAATATTATCTTGTTGTCTTCTGGCATGCCGTCAAGAACAAAAAATAGTTCACACTTTGAGATCCATCCATTCACATTCGATGTAGTAAACCAAGGAAACTCTACCTTGATAAATCAAGTAGGAACCTGATACTTAAAATTTCAATTTGTTTAACCACAATCAATACTACAATTCATCACCTCAATAAACTGGAAGGATAATCCATGAAGTAATTCTTACAGTCCCTTGATTTGTTGCTCTATCACTAACATTCTCAAATTAACCTCTGAGCGTAAATGATCATCAGTCTATCTACTAGTCACTTTTAATCTCATTGCATCAACCATGGGCGGAAACACTCCTGCTTTAGTACTAGATGATATGCTTTGAATTATAGAATAAAAGGATAGGATAGAATTGAAAGAGAAGGAGATGAGTAGTGGAGAAGAAGAAGCAAGAAGAGGAAATTAGAATAAGAAGTTCATTATGGCCTAAAAACTACTACAAAACACATGACCTCCTCTTAAAAACACTAATAGAAGATGTCATAATAAAAAAATGATCTTACCCTTACTTAAACATCACAAAAGTTGAAAACACCCATGTTAATAATGAACACATCTAATAGGCTCAGCTTTATAAAATTGACACAAAGGTGAGGAAACACACTTTTTTACTAGAAAAAAAGCCTCTCTAATAGCAAGGACATTGGATATAGCACGCCAAATAAAATGATAGACTTTTGAGGGTACCTTCAAGTTCCAAATCTCACTCCATAGATCCTCAAGCACATTAAAGGAACAATAGGCCTTTAAATTAGGTTTACCACAACTGATAGCTCGAGGCACTCTGTAGCCTAACTTAAAGCTATAATTACTGTCTTTGTTTATAGTCCACCTTAACTTATCTTCTCTTATTATGAGTAAGATAGGAATTTTTTGAATTTCTTCTGCCATGTTAATAAAAATTTTTCTTGCAATGTTGGTTAGATCCCAATGGCTTTCAACTATTAAATTAGCAACCAACATATTAATCTTCTTCATCACTAAATGCAAGGGTATATTTGACACCCTTAACACCAAGAACCCATTTATCTTTTCAAACTCTAACTTTTCTACTGTTACTAATATGCTAACAAAGGTTATTAACCAATAAATCCCTCCCTTCAAAAAGGTTAAACCATGCCCAGGAAGCGTTATGCCCTTTTTAACCTATAAGAATAAACAATTTGAGAAATATAAGCCCTTCAGAAGTTGAAGCCAAGGATTGTCTGGGTCTTAAAGGATTCCCTATGCACTCTTAGCTGGTAAAGCCAAGTTAAAATTTAAAAAAAAAAAAAGCTCTATAAAGTCCAACCTTCCACTTTTTTAAGATTTAGTCAAATTACTTCAAGCCTTCCATTGTATCCTCCCCTCCTCTTATGTCTACCCCCACCAGAACTTAGAAATCATCTTATCAAATTCTTCACATCTTTTTAGAAAACTTAAAACATGTCATAGGGAACACAGGCATAGAATTAGCATTATGTATTATCAAGACTTCCTTGCCTACATATGATAATCGATTTTGCTTCCACTATTGAATCTTATAAGTGATCCTCAAATTTTGATTTACCCCATAATATAGGCAATCCCAAATATTTCCTATGATTAACATCTTCACTTACACCCAGAAGATTACAAATTTCCTCTTTTTTCTCTTTTAATGTATTAGCAAATAAGAAAATGCCAAATTTGTCAGGGGTTGTTTATTGACCTAAGGCCTCTCTATAAATTCTGAAAAGTTCACTAAACTTTATATAATTTTCTTTGATAGTTGCCATGAAAAAGAGTGCATCATTTACAAAGAAGTAATAAGAAATCACTAGACAGGTTCTAACTAGTTTAATACCCTTTAGTTCACTTATTTCCGCATTTTTCCTAATCATTTGTGATACAACTTCAACTACAATAAAAAAGAGATAGGGTGACAAAGGGTCACCTTGTCTTAATTTTCTTTTTGGTCTCAATTTAGCCACTTTCCTCCCAAACAAGTTGATGCTAAATTGGACAAACTTAACACAATTCATAATTCTCACCACCCATTGAACACAAAATCCTAATTTCAACAAAACTCCTACTTCACCCTATTATAGGCCTTGTTCTTGTTTATTTTAAGAGCAAATTCATATTTAACCCTACTTTTCTTATTTTTTAGATAGTGGAATGCTTTATGAGCAACAACAAGGATATCCTATATTAAGCAATCCAGAACAAAAGCCTTTTGGTTTTGGAAGATAAGCTTTGAGAGGATGCTCTTCATTCTATCTATGATAACCTTAGAAATAATTTTGTATCTAAAATTGCATAAGCTAATAAGATGAAAATATCCAACCAACTCAAATTTATACTCCTTTGGAATTAGGACTAAGTTTGTGGCATTTAAGTCTTCTAGCTATAATCCTTTCTCCATAAAGTCCTTAACTAGTTTAAAGAAGTCCCTCCCAATATCCTACCATACAATAAGATAAAAAAGCTTCAATAAGCCTTTGTTTCTTCTTCTTACTTTTTTGCTATTTGCAATTTTTATGATTCCTAGGGTTTAGTGCATTTTTAGGGCTTATAATCATTTCTTGGGTTTTTTGGCATAGGAAAACAATCTTTTTTGCTTTGGTTTCTCACAATTTTGGAGATTGAGATAATGAATATTGGTTTGGTGTGTTTTGGTTTTTGTTTGATGCAATTTTGATTCAAATGGCTAGCAGGTTTTATTCGTGTTTATGTTAATCACTAATTAGTTGTTTACTACTCATATTTGGCTAACTTTTGCCTTTCTTAAATATGTCAAGTAATTTTGGCATTCTTCCTTTCTATATTATTTTTGTTGCCACTTTTCTAAGGCTCACTACATTGAAAGTCCTAGCCATTTTTTATTTTCCTGAAGTTCTTCTACTTTAATTCCTCTTGGGAATCTCATTAGTAAATGAGTTATAAAGATGATTTCTTAAGCTTTATTAAGTAAGCATCTCCTTATTAAGTGATAAGGTAGATACAACTAGAAAGTCAACCCTCATATCTTTAACATTTGGCCAATCTTCTAAAATGGCCCTCAATCTAATGGTTTCTTTAGTCTTCATTTGTGTTTTAGAAAAGCCAATTAAGGACCTGATAATTCCCAACTATTCATGTTATTGTACATATTTTTCTCTCAGTAAATATAACTTTAGCCTCCACTTTTAGAGTAAATAATACATCCATAGAAAGAAATAAGTATACATAGGATGAATAGCTCTAGACTCAATATTTACTTGAAAAAAAACCATTAGCTTTACCTTTAATTTTTGAATATTCTGATAGCTAACCATACTTGGTTTTCTTAGGATTCATGTGTTGAAGAGTTTGGAGCAAATTCAGGAGAGAAAGACTGCAAAGTGTTGAATTCAATCATCTCGCCGCGGCGGAATTCATTGCGCCGAGGCGGGAAGTTCAGAAATTCGAAGAAAGTATGCTGGGTTCATTGCGCCGCGGCAGAAATGTTTAAGCCGTGGCGAGGCCTCAGGCAAAACCAAAACTCGCCGTGGCCAACACATGTACGCCGAGGCGCGAGACAAGAAGACCTTAGAATTCAGGCAGAATCAAAACTCATCGCGGCACGTTCAAACCAGGCCGCAGCGCTCGTTCTTACAGAACCCAAACGTGCCGCGGCACAACATTCTAAACTGCGGCGCAAGTCGAATTATCTGAACGCAGCATTTTGTTTCTAAAATTCCTGAGGGTTTGAAGCTTCATATACGAAGGAGGGTCGAGGCAGCCGTCATTCTGGGTTAGTTTTGTGTTATTCCAAGTGTACAAAGGCTGAGGGAAGAGCTAAGGAGCCATCTTGAAGTAAAAGGAAGCTGGAGATTTAAGATTGAAGCTGAATCCTTGTGTTTCTGAGTTTCCTCTTCATTTCTTCTGTCTTGTTCATATTTTCTGATGTATTTGATTGTTGCTTCAAGCTTGACTTTGGATTTTATGATCATGTATAGCTAAACCCTATCTAATCTAGGATTATTTGGAACTCTTGTATGGATTAGTAGTTGTTCTTCATTCTAATTTTGCAATCAGTGGTTCATGCTTGTTCACTCAACTTTGTACTTCATGCTTTCTGATTGCTTGGCCAACTTTTAGACTGATATAATACCTTACTTGAACTTGGGAAAGGAAAAGGGAGGTTAGATCAAAAGTTGAGTGGTGTGAGTGCTTGAAATGTGCTGAGGTGAGTGGATAGCTTAGTTATTGAGATAGGAATATACTTAATAACCTCACATGGTCTAGTTAGGTATTGCACTCATAAACTGATCTTAGTTAATCTTATAAGGAATTATAAAATTAGCTGAGTACCCTATACAATGTTTGGAAAAATATATATAGGAACAATAGAATCCTAGACCAACATGTATCACCATAGGGAGCAAAAGGGAATGAATGTTGAACTAACTACTATGAAGTACAAGAGAACCAATAATCCTAGATGCTAATATTCACCCGAAAATCCAAATCCTAACCTAGATTTTTACATAGCATTAGAATCATAAACAATTTCCTTTAACACCAAAATTTAAGAATTGATTTGCTTGATTTAAATTAGGGTGTGAATTTCAGTACTTGGCATTGTTTTGACAACAAATCCTCGAGGGAACGATCATTTCTCATCATTATATTGTCTTCATGATACGTATACTTGCGTGTACGCTTTAAGGAAAGCAACAAGTTTTTGGCGCCATTGCCGAGGATTTGTGTGCCAAAATATTGTGTCAATATTGATACTAGCATACCTAGTTTGAACTTAAGCACTGTGCATATTTTTACTTTATCTATTTTCAACTTCTTTCTCTATTCTATTTTGCAGTGACTACCTTCTGTGTGTGGACAGCCTCATATGCAAGAGATTGTGAGTCTCAAAGTGGTTTTGTTTCCAAAAGAATCTGATCAAGCCTCTAATCAAGCTCAAAGAGACGGTAGCGAAACTTCTGACTCAACCACAAACATGGCGCAAGAGGATGAAAATCGTGTTCGCACAGTGAATGATTTTGCAACCTTGAATATGCAATGGTACCACTCAAGTATAAGAATACCAGCCATTCAAGCAAACAATTTTGAAATGAAGCAAGTGGTGCTACAAATGCTTCAAATGGTTGGACAATTCAGTGGCTCCCCTCTTGAAGATCCGAATACTCACCTCTCCAATTTCCTAGAGGTGTGTGATTCCTTTAAGCAAAATGGGGTGACGGATGATGCTATTCGGCTGAGGCTCTTCCCACTTTCATTAAGGGACAAGGCTAAGGTATGGCTCAACTCATTACCGGATAGGTCCATAACCACTTGGGACGATCTAGTCACAAGATTTAGAGCCAGATTTTTTTCGCCAGCTCGATCAGTAGAGTTGAGAAATGACATTACCTCCTTCATGCAACAAGATGATGAGCCCTTATATGAAGCTTGGGAAAGATTCAAGGAACTGTTAAAAAAGTGCCCCAATCATGGATTTCCTAAATGGGTGCAAGTGCAAACCTTCTATAATAGGTTGTTGCCTGAAACAAAAGCCATCCTCGACTCAACTTCAAATGGGAGTATCACAGGTAATTTGAATGTTGAAGAGGCTTATAATTTGCTGGAAAATATGGCAGCTAACTCCCTCCAATGGTCTGCATCCAGACCTCACAAGAAAAAGGTAGCTGGGATACATGAAATAGATGCTCTAACCACACTTTCGGCTCAGGTGGCTGCAATGAATAAGAGGTTTGATAGTCTTGAAACACGTTTTAGTGCACCAGTGGGGGTCAACTCTATTCAAGCTCTAGTCATCACTTGTGAGCATTGCGGAGAAAAACACTGCAGTGAACAATGCCCTTCCTTAGTAGAAGTAGTCAACTATATGGGCAGCTATGGGAAGGCCCAAAACAACCCCTATTCCAACACCTACAACCCGGGATGGAGGAATCATCCAAATTTTTCATGGAGTTAGGGGCAAAATCAGCCCTAGTCATCATCTTCTAGTATGAGACCTTCTCACCCCCCGGGATTCCCTACTCAAGGAAGACCACCAATGCCAAAAAAGAAGCCAAACATGGAAGAAATGCTCATGCAATATATGGCTAAGCAAGATGCCATCTTAGCCAGACAAGATGCCACTATGACAAGATATGAGATCGCAATTCGGAATATAGAAGTACAAATCAGTCAATTGGCTTCTTCTGTAAACTCAAGACAGTTTGGGGTGCTACCAAGTGATACTGTTCTTAACCCCAGAAGAGAGGGCAAAGAGGAATGTAAAGCTATTGCATTAAGAAGTGGCAAGGAGTTATCAAAAGTACTACCATCAAAGCAAGCCAATAAGACAAGCCCAGACCAAGACAAGGTGGAAAAGAAGGGTGATAAGGAGGAACCTTTGGAAGTGAAGAACAAGGTGGAAGAGAAGAATGAAGCGAATGAGAAGAGGAAAAACAGTGCTGAGAAGAATCAAGAGATAGAACAAGAGAGAATCATTCCCCCACTGCCCTTTCCTCAACGTTTCAGGAAGAAAAATCTGGACAAGCAATATCAGAAATTCTTAGAAGTCTTCAAACAGCTCCACATTAATATTCCATTTGCAGAGGCTTTGGAGCAAATGCCCAATTATGCCAAGTTCATGAAAGATGTGCTGTCTAATAAAAGGCAGTGTGGAGAATTTGAGATGGTGGCCCTAACTCAAGAATGCAGTGCCATTTTGTAAAAGAAATTACCACCTAAGATGAAGGACCCAGGGAGTTTTACCATTCCTTGTAACATTGGGAAACATTTTGCTGGAAATACTTTGTGTGACTTGGGGGCAAGTGTAAACTTAATGCCACTGTCAACATTTAAGAAGCTTGGATTGGGCGAGGCAAGGCCAACAACTGTCACCTTGCAACTAGCTGACCGATCTTTAGCCTATCCAAATGGAGTTATTGAAGATGTTCTGGTGAAGGTGGATAAGTTAATTTTTCCCGCAGATTTCATAGTCTTGGATTATGAAGAAGATAAAGATATTCCGATCATTTTGGGCAGACCCTTTTTGGCCACCGGCAGAACATGGATTGACGTACAGAAAGGAGAGCTTACTATGAGGGTTAATGACCAAGAGGTGACATTCAACATGTATAAGGCAATGAAGAGCCCGAATGAATCAGAGGAATGTTGCTTTGTGCGTCTAATCACCCATGCAGTCCATGATGAGTTCATTGAATCAACTCTCAAGGATCCTCTAGAAGCAACATTAGTTAGATTAGCTAAGAAAGAGCACAATGCAGTGAGAGAATGTATTAAACAGTTAGAAGCTACTCAAAAGCATTTCAAAGCTTCTAAACAGTTTGAACCACTGGATGCATCTATTGGAGTCATGTCTATATTGAAGCCATCTATAGAGGAGCCTCCATCTTTGGAGTTGAAGCCATTACCTCCTCATTTGAAATATGCTTACCTAGGGAAGGAATGTGCACTACCAGTAATAATCTTTGCTACCTTAGCTGATCATCAAGAAAGGGAACTTCTTCGAGTGCTGGGCAGTTTTAAGAAAGCCATTGGATGGTCATTAGCAGACATCAAAGGGATAAGTCCCTCCATTTGTATGCATAAAATCTTATTGGAGGACAACCATAAGAAAGCTATTGAACATCAGAGAAGGCTCAACCCAATAATGAAGGAGGTAGTGAAGAAGGAAATCTTGAAATAGCTGGACGCAGGGATCATCTACCCAATTTTAGATAGCTCTTGGGTGAGCCCAGTCCAATGCGTACCCAAGAAAGGAGGCATGACTGTAGTGGCTAACACCCACAATGAGTTGATTCCCACAAGGACAGTGACGGGGTGGCGGGTTTGTATGGATTATAGGAAACTCAATACTGCCACTAGAAAAGATCATTTCCCATTACCATTTATTGACCAAATGCTGGATAGATTAGCTGGGAAGGCCTACTTTTGCTTCCTGGATGGGTATTCGGGATATAATCAGATTGCCATTGCACCTGAGAACCAGGAAAAGACCACATTCACATGTCCTTATGGCACATTCGCTTTCAGAAGGATGCCATTTGGATTATGCAATGCACCCGCTACATTCCAGAGATGCATGATGTCCATTTTCTCTGACATGATTGAGCAGACCATGGAGGTTTTTATGGACGATTTCTCAGTTTTTGAAGACTCATTTGAAGAATGCCTTGCTAATTTAGAGCAAGTTTTGAAGAGATGTGAGGAAACTCATCTAGTTCTAAACTGGGAAAAGTGCCATTTTATGGTGCAAGAAGGGGTGGTGCTTGGTCATCGAGTTTCTAGTAAAGGCCTTGAGGTGGATAAGGCAAAAATCTCTCTAATTGAGCAACTTCCACCTCCGGCTAGTGTAAAAGGAGTTCGCAGTTTTTTGGGTCACGCAGGCTTCTACAGGAGGTTCATTAAAGACTTTTCTAAAATTGCCAAACCTCTATGTTAACTATTTGAGAAAGATGCTCCATTCAAGTTTGACGATCAGTGTCATAGGGCTTTTGAGGAGTTGAAGAAGAAATTGGTATCTGCCTCTATTGTTGTAGCACGTAACTAGGCTGAACCCTTTGAAGTGATGTGTGATGCCAGCGACTACGCTGTGTGGGCTGTGCTAGGGCAAAGGAGAGGGATGATCTTTCACCCAATATACTATGCCAGTAAAACTCTATCGAAAGCTCAACTGAATTATACTACCACCGAAAAAGAGTTGTTGGCAGTAGTATATGCCTTTGAGAAGTTCAGATCTTATTTGGTGGGTACCAAGGTTACGGTTTTCACAGACCATGCGGCTATCAAGTATTTGATTGAGAAGAAGAACTCCAAACCAAGACTTATCCAGTGGGTTCTGCTCCTGCAAGAATTTGATCTGGAGATAGTTGACAAAAAGGGTAGTGAGAACCATGTGGCTGATCATTTGTCTAGACTGAGTATTGATACTCATGGCGATCAAGAGAAACAAATCAGTGAGACTTTTTCGGATGAGAGCTTATTCTTTGTGGAGCAAAACAAAATGCCATGGTATGCAGATTATGTAAATTATCTGGTGTGCCATGTATTGCCTCCAGATTTAAGTTCACACTAAAGGAAGAGGTTTCTGCATGATGTGAAGTTGTATGTCTGGGATGAGCCCTACTTATTTAGAATGTGTGCGGATCAAATACTGCGAAGGTGTGTCCCAGATGAGGAGCAAGAGTCTATCTTACTAAGATGTCATGCAACTGAGTATGGAGGACACTTTAATGGGCAACAAACTACAACCAAAATCCTCCAATCGGGCTTTTATTGGCCTTCATTGTTCAAGGATATCCACACTTTTGTAGGGAGATGTGACAAGTGCCAAAGAGTTGGTAACCTATCTAAATGACATGAGATGCCTCTAAATAATATTTTAGAAGTGGAAGCCTTTGATGTTTGGGGGATAGATTTTATAGGGCCTTTCCCTTCTTCTCAAAACAACCACTACATTCTTGTTGCTGTGGATTATATGACAAAGTGGATTGAGGCGGTGGCCTATCATGCTAATAATGTGAGGGCAGTAGTGAGATTCTTAAAGAAGAACATCTTTACCAGATTTGGGGCCCCTAGAGCAATCATCAGTGATGAGGGTACCCATTTCAACAATCACTAACTTAAAGCATTCCTAAGGAAATATGGAGTGCAACACAAGATGGCTTTGGCATATCATCCTCAGACTAATAGCCAGTGTGTGAAGTGTCTAATCGAGAGATAAAGAGGATTTTGGAGAAAACGGTAGGCCCTTCAAGAAAGGATTGGGCAGAGAAATTAGATGATGCCTTGTGGGCCTATCGTACAGCATTCAAAACTCCAATTGGCATGTCTCCTTACAAGCTTGTCTTCGGTAAAGCTTGTCACTTACCAGTAGAACTTGAGCATAATGCTTTTTAGGCTGTGAAAAAATTAAATTTTGACTTAAGAAAAGCTGGTGGGAAAATATTGTTGTAGCTGAATGAACTGGATGAATTCCGGCTTCATGCTTATGAAAGCTCCAAGATCTATAAGGAAAGGACAAAGCAATGGCATGACAGGAAAATTTTACCGAGGAAGTTTGAGCCTGGTCAACTGGTATTGCTATATAACTCAAGGCTTAAGCTCTTTCTAGGCAAGCTCAAGTCGCGGTGGTCAGGACCTTTTGAAGTAGTTGAGGTCACTCCATTCGGTGCAGTGGAAATCATGGAGAAGGAGTCAAACAAAAAATTCAAAGTCAATGGTCAGAGACTCAAACACTATCAAGGAGGAGAGGTGGACCATCAAAAGTCCAGCATCACCCTGAAGGATTGCATGTGAAGTCGCTGAAAGTCGGGCTAAGGACTATAAACTTAGCGCTTCTTGGGAGGCAACCCAAGTTCTTTTCTTAGTTTGTGTTTTTGAAAATAAAAAGTGTCAGAATGTTGTGTAAGTAATTTATGGTTGCATGTTTTTGGTTTCAGGGGAATCTAAGGAAGAGGGTTGATCATGCAGAGCTATGGAACAAATTCCAAACACTTCATGTAGTAGCAAGGTCAAGATTGCAAAAGCGAAGAATAGGGAGTATTTCTGACTTAATAAATTAGCTTATGCCCTGTTCTATGCTTTAAATTTCAATCTTGAGGGGTTCAAATTGAGAGAATAGGGTTACATCAGTGAGAGTAGACAAAATTTTCATATTAGTGCATCAGTAGATTTTCCAGACAGTGGCAAAATTCACCGCGACGTGTACATCTTGGCCGCGGCATGTACCAAGATAGCGGCAAAACCTATCGCAGCGCAACAAAATTCACCGCGACGTGTAGGCAGGCAGTGTTAAAACTCGCCTCGGCGTGTAATGATCCAGCTGCGGCATGAATTGTATAGGCCAATTAGGGCGAGAGGCAGTGTCAAATTCCGCCGCAGCGCTATAAACTCCGCCGCGGCATCCCTTGGCCCAATAGCAAAATGTGCCGCGGCGTGATTCATCAAGCCGCGGTGCGAGTCGGGCTAGTCAGTTTTTAGTGTGGCAGTGTCAAATTCCGCCGCGGCTCCCTTCTCTTCACCGCGGCGTGAGTCAAAAATCGAAGAAAATAAAAAGGGTTTTCAAACATTTCAGTAGTTGCCTCTCTTCTGTTCATCCGGCAGCGTCCTCCACCAAACACCTTCCCCCTCCCTCTACAGTCATCTTCGCCCTATTCGCCTTCTCCTCACCCTTAAATTGTCACTCAGAATCCCATCCCCTCCTTATTCCACCGGTTTTGCTTGTTGCATCCCGTCGCGGCTTCGTCCCTTCTCCCATCCCCCTCTCATTTTCTTCAGTTTCCAACTCCCGGTAAGTCTCCCTTGTCTCTCTCTATGGTGTATTGCTGGGTGAGCTTGCTGTCTATTGCTTTAATTTGTACAAATGGGTGCCATGTTTGATCTGAATGATTCCTTTTTCGTTTCAATACATGCCATGCACACCACATGTTCGACGAATTACCTGAATGAGCTTTCCATTGCATTTACTTCTGTTCTGCATGCTTGTGCCCATTGTTTGTAATCCTTAATTGCACATGTGAGATAGATGAGGCCTAGAGATATCTTACTCACTTCAAATGTGGGAAATTTCTCCATGCACACCACCTGTTTGATAAAATGCCTGATAGAGTTGTGTCTGTTGATTCACCCCTGTTTGTGTGCCTCATTGGTTGCCCCTTATACCTCTTGTGTTTAGATATGTAGGACCATTATTTTCTTCCATGGTGTGGCTGTTTGGATTGTAAAATCGGTTGTGCAGTTATTCACATATCAGCTTGTACGTCATTCCTTGGTAGATGGCACCTAAAAAGAAAGCCCGGGGTGAAGCCTCATCATCATCTGCCCCTTCCTTTGATCGCTCTCGATTTGTGTCCCTAGCAGCTCAGGAGCAGTACAACGAAGTCGTCTTTCACCGAGCTTTGATTCTAGGCTGGAGATTCAGTACTTTTCGGACCGAGAGCCAAGAAGTAGGGGGTCAAATAGCAACTAGACAATGGGGCACACTTTGTTCTGAGCCAATAGCCGCTGTGGTACCCATTGTCCAGGAGTTCTACGCCAACGCCCCATTTTGTCGCGAGCATTCATATAGAATCCGAGGGCGTACAGTTGCTATTAATGAGCAAGTCATTCGGGATAAATACCGCCTTCCTATAATGGATGACTGTGAGTTTTGCCTGTACCGGATGGCTGGGGAGACCCCCAATTTAGATGATGTGGTTGATGCTCTGACTCTCCCGGGCCGGAACTTTTGGAAAATGTCACAAGGGGTGCCCAAAGGCATTTTGCGGGCCAATTTGAATCGAGTGGCTCGCTACTGGCCCACTTCGTCTGCACTAACTTGCTCCCCAGCGGTCATTTGAGTGATCTCACCATTGACTGGGCCATTCTCATTTATCTCATCATGGCTGGGCGGCCGATAGATGTCGGTTTTATTATCTTTGAGAGCATTAAGAAGATAGCCCAGTCGACAGTTTCTAGCCTTGCTCATCCTCATCTGATCACGGAGTTGTGCATCGATGCTGGGGTGCCATTTGAGCCGATTGAGGAGCTCCTTCCCCTGAGGAAGCCTTTTTCCATCCTGATGATTGGTGACTTAGAGGCTGAGGAAAATGAACCCATTGAGGCGCCTATGGACGAGCACATGAAGCAGCCTATTGAAGAGCCGGCGGACATTCTAGTTAAGCCTGATCAGCCACACCATATGCCAGCTGAGGATATGCCACCAGCTCCGGCGCCGGCACCTTCCTTGGAGACGCTATATGCGATGATGCAAGATCTTTCATTCAGAGCGCAGGCCATGGACCGCTGGCAGTACCAGTATTGGAGACACTTAGCCAGTCGTCTACAGTGGGACGCATCTGAGCTTTCACCTCCTCCCAGCTTTGTGCTCAGTCCTGCTGGATCCCCGCCTCATGAGCCACCTCCGGAGGCATCTGAGTAGCCACCACAGGGCCCCGACTTCTGACATCTTTCTCTGCTTTCTTTTGTTTTATGTTTCTTGCATTAATTTAAGTTTTATGACATTGTGAGCTTTGCTGTTTTATGTTTTTGTCAGTCGGACTTGTTATCTTTCATTTTATTTAGTATCTACTCAAAAAAAAAATTTGTACAACTTTTCTGCCTTAATTCCCTTCGGTCGTCCTTGTTTTTCAACATTGGGGACAATGTTAATTTCAAGTTTGGGGGTAGGATTTAAGCATATCCGACATAAGGCATAACTGATATAATTGATGGAAATAGCATGAAGTTTTGTTCTTGAACTTTTTCTTGTCAAGAAAATTTTTGAAATTCATGTCAAGCTAGTCTGTCTGTTGGCTTGCTGGTTTTGTTTTTGCCTGCTTCCAACGATAGTGTTGTGTGTCAAGAGATATTTGGTAGGAATTCTATGCTATCTATGTTTTGATCTTAGTTCAAATGCCTAAATTAGGAATTCTTCCATTTTGAAAACCTTATTATGCACCATTGGCCAATCCATAAATCAATGGCTAGTTCTGGGAGAACATTTTCGGTAATCTAATTTGTATGGCTAGTCTTAAATTCAGAGCTTTAGAACTTATCTCCTACCTTCTTAAGGCAAATCAATAGGTATGGCATAACCCTTAGAGATGATTCAGGCATTCCTTGGTTGAGATTGTGCCTTTCTAGCCTAACCCTACTGTAACTACATAACCGCTTGAACCTTATTTGAACCTCTTGCAAGAGAAAGAGAATCCGTAGGAGATAGTATTTCATTTTGTTGTCCAGGAGTTATTAACTTGAGTACCTAACCTGACTGGCTTAATAAAAGATTATAATCTTGCCCTTATCTTGAGAAAAAGGTAATAGTGCATTCATGAGGTTGAAGAATCAAGCAGTATGGTTGGTTTGATATTAAAAAAAACAAAACAAAACAAAAAACAAAAATATGCAAACAAACAAACAAGCAAATGCTTGTTCAAAAAAAAAATTTGTTATTATTGGAAGAGGAGGATCCCCCTAAATCATTATTGAAGGTGTTTTGAAAGGACCTCTAGTATTCACAGACTATTGCATGGATTTTCTCAAGATTATTTGTACTTACCTTGCCTATCTTTGGTAGCCACAACCCTAGCCCCATTACAAGCTTAAAAGTCCTTTTGATCTAGTGGTTTTGTGGTACCTAAGTTAGTGGAGAGAGGGAAAAAGGTGAGCTTTTGAAGTTTCTATTGGTAGGCTAGTTATACAAGTTGGAATGCAGAAAAGTAATTCTGGTACTTGCTTGCGATGAATGTTTGGCCAAATTCACACACACACTTCGAAATGGTTGAACACCTTGCTTTTATCATTTGAACTCTGCTTCTAGCATATATGGTGTGTTCTTCCTATTGAATACATTTTCTGATTGCAGCAAGTGAGGGCCTCAGTAGTCACAAATGTTCCCACGGCCAATGGTCAAACTAATAGTGTTCTTGGATTGTTTTACTCGAGGACGAGTAAAAGTTCAAGTTTGGGGGTGTGATAATTCCCAACTATTCATGTTATTGTACATATTTTTCTCTCAGTAAATATAACTTTAGCCTCCACTTTTAGGGTAAATAATACATCCATAGAAAGGAATGAGCATACATAGGATGAATAGCTCTAGACTCAATATTTACTTGAAAAAAAAACCATCAGCTTTACCTTTAATTTTTGAATATTCTGATAGCGAATCATACTTGGTTTTCTTAGGATTCATGTGTTGAAGAGTTTGGAGCAAATTCAGGAGAGAAAGGCTGCAAAGTGTTGAATTCAATCATCTCGCCACGACGGAATTCATTGCGCCAAAGCGGGAAGTTCAGAAATTTGAAGAAAGTGTGTTGGGTTCATTACGCCGCGGTGGAAATATTTAAGCCGCGACGAGGCCTCAGGCAAAACCAAAACTCGCCGCGGCCAACACATGTACGCCGAGGCGCGAGACAAGAAGACCTCAGAATTCAGGCAGAATTGAAACTCGCCGCGGCGCTCGTTCTTACAGAACCAAAACGCGCCACGGCGCAACATTCTAAGCCGCGGCGCAAGTCGAATTATCTGAACGCAGCATTTTGTTTCTAAAATTCCTGAAGGTTTGAAGCTTCATATACGAAGGAGGGTCGAGGCAGCAGTCATTCTGGGTTGGTTTTGTGTTATTCCAAGTGTGCAAAGGCTGAGGGAAGAGCTAGGGAGCCATCTTGAAGCAAAGGGAAGCTGGAGATTGAAGATTGAAGCCGAATCCTTGTGTTTCTGAGTTTCCTCTTCATTTCTTCTGTCTTGTTCATATTTTCTGATGTATTTGATTGTTGCTTCAAGCTTGACTTTGGATTTTATGATCATGTATAGCTAAACCCTATCTAATCTAAGATTATTTGGAACTCTTGTATGGATTAGTAGTTGTTCTTCATTCTAATTTTGCAATCAGTGGTTCATGCTTGTTCACTCAACTTTGTACTTCATGCTTTCTGATTGCTTGGCCAACTTTTAGACTGATATAATACCTTACTTGAACCTGGGAAAGGAAAAGGGAGGTTAGATCAAAAGTTGAGTGGTGTGAGTGCTTGAAATGTGCTGAGGTGAGTGGATAGCTTAGTTATTGAGATAGGAATATACTTAATAACCTCACATGGTCTAGTTAGGTATTGCACTCATAAACTGATCTTAGTTAATCTTATAAGGGATTATAAAATTAGCTGAGTACCCTATACAATGTTTGGAAAAATATATATAGGAACAATAGAATCCTAGACCAACATGTATCACCATAGAGAGCAAAAGGGAATGAATGTTGAACTAACTACTATGAAGTACAAGAGAACCAATAATCCTAGATGCTAATATTCACCCGAAAATCCAAATCCTAACCTAGATTTTTACATAGCATTAGAATCATAAACAATTTCCTTTAACACCAAAATTTAAGAATTGATTTGCTTGATTTAAATTAGGGTGTGAATTTCAGTACTTGGCATTGTTTTGACAACAAATCCTCGAGGGAACGATCATTTCTCATCATTATATTGTCTTCACGATACATATACTTACGTGTACGCTTTAAGGAAAGCAACAGGACCTTATAAAGTGCTTGATATTTCCTTCTTTCAAAGCAAGCTTCTTGAAAGTGTCATAATAAAGAATATCAAACAAACTTTTGTAACAGACTAATATTGGTTTGACTACACAATTAGCTACCAAGATTATAATTATCATTAGATCATCATGAACCGTTTCAATCCCTTAGAATTATCATTGGTAAAAGTTACTACCTGAATGCACTCTTCCTCCATCTTTAACTTTTTAAGAGCCATATAATTAACCTTCATGACTTATTAGTTGACTTCTTTCCTACTCTACAACAAAGAGCATATTTCTCTTGCTATAATATTAGTTACCCTTGTCACTTGCTAATTTTGGAGCTTAAGTGATGTCCTATTCCATCTCTTCTTTCTTCGCATCTCACTTCTCTATTATCCTCTATCCTTTGGGGTTTCTTAGTTCTTCCATCATATCATGGGAAATCAATGCCTCTATCTCCTCAATTCAAAAAATAATAAAGTTTTTCCCTTTGAGTGAGATTTT
>JAIUCV010000003.1:19355162-19357662 GCA_026724425.1 Erythrophleum ivorense | reverse complement strand
AAGAACCCGACTCGATATTCTTAAAAAAATAGAGAAATCAGAACCAAGTCAAGATGATACAGATCAACCCCTCTTCTTGCGCCAAAGATCTTACCATTTCTGAAGTAACTGGAGTTACATCTATTTTTCCATTTCAATTCAAGAGTTCTTTTGTGTTTCCACGCCCCTTTGAGACCTTGAAAAATGGACAAATTCGTTTTCTTAGGAACACATACAAGATTCATCACCACAAAAAGGATAATGGTAACCCCACCATTAACTACTTCATTTATGAATTTCATAGTAATAAAAATACATGTCCTACTAAGACAAAATTTGTAACTTGCTATCCTCTTGCCTAACAGGCAAAGATTTACCTCCATGGAAAGGATGATTCATTCGGATCGACATGAGAGTCCAACCACATTGCATTGCCAGAACCCATGTTGTATATTTGAAAGAGGTTGACCTCCTTGCTTCTTTCATGTTCAATCCTCTTCCCATTGAGCTCCCTTTCTCCTTAGTCCACAGAGACAAAATGTAGGACTGGTGCTAACAGTTCATCATGAAAGAAAGGACTCACTGAGCCGAGATCACTAACTAATACTAATCTAATACTAATAGAATAGAAAATACTAATATAATAGAAACAAAACTGTCTTTTCTGTATACTATCCCCAGTTTCGTTGCTACCGCAGGCTTTACGCAATCGATCAGATCATATAGATATCCCTTCAGCACAACATAGGTCATCGAAAGGATCTCGTAGACCCACCAAAGCACGAAAGCTGGGATCTTTTAGAAAATGGATTCCTATTCGAAGAGTGCATAACCGGATGGATAAGCTCATACTAACCCATCAATTCGGGTCCATAACTATGGGTTCCAATGTATGAGATCTTGTAGCACTTACCAATGAGGCCCTATCGATTAGTATTATACAAAAGAAATCAATTATAGACACTAATCTAATTAGATCTGCTCTTCATAGACAAACTTGGGATTTGCAATCCCAGGTAAGATCGGTTCAGGATCATAAGAACCTTTTCTATCAGATAAGAAGGGTTGTTTCACAAAATGTACTTCTAAGTAATTGCTCCATAGATCCTATATCTATCTATATGAAGAAGAAGTCATGTAACAAGGGGGATTCTTATTTGTACAAATGGTACTTCAAACTTGGAACAAGCATGAAGAAATTAATGATACTTCTTTATCTTTTGAGTTATTCTACCGGATCGGTCGCTCAAGACCTTTGGTCTCTACCCAGATTAATGAAAAAAATGGGATCACTTCTTATGGACTTGTTGAGAATGATTCTGATCTAGTTCATGGCCTATTAGAAGTAGAAGGCGCTCTAGTGGGATCCTTATGGATAGAAAAAGATTGCAGTCAGTTTGATAATGATTGAGTGACATTGCTTCTTTGGCCCGAACTAAGGAATCCCTTAAATATGATTCAAAATGGATCTTGTTCTATCGTTGATCAGAGATTTCTCTATGAAAAATATGAATCGGAGTTTGAAGAAGGGGAATGAGTCCTCGACCTGCAATAGATAGAGGAGGATTTATTCAATCACATAGTTAGGGCTCCTAGAATATGGTACCCTTGGGGCTTTCTATTTGATTGTATCGAAAGGCCTAATGAATTGGGATTTCCCTATTGGACCAGGTCATTTCAGGGCAAGCGGATCATTTATGATGAAGAGGATGAGCTTCAAGAGAATGATTCGGAGTTCTTGCAGAGTGGAACCATGCAGTACCAGAAAACGAGATAGATCTTCCAAAGAATAAGGCTTTTTTTGAATAAGCTAATTCATTTGGGACCCTGCGGATCCACTCTTTTTCCTATTCAAAGATCAGCCTTTTGTCTCTGTGTTTTCCCATCGAGAATTCTTTGTAGATGAAGAGATGTCAAGGGGGCTTCTTACTTCCTAAACAAATCCTTTTGCATCTATGTCTAAACTCTAGTTTATCAAGAATACGCAAGAAAAGCATTTTGAATTGAAAGGATCTTTCTGATTCTCAAAGAATGAAGGGCAAAAGGATTGATCGAGAAAGATTTCTTGTTCTTATTAGAAGATCGTGATTGGATCCATATATGTTTGGTAAAAAGAATAATCTTCTCCTTTGAGAATAATCAAAAAAGGAAAGTGTTCAATTGGAGCATGAAAACGTGACTGAATTGGTCCTAGTTACTCTTCAAGACGGAGTGGAAGGGGGGAGATTCTCGAATGAGGAAAAGGATCCAATGACTTCAAAAAAATTGAACGAGGAGCTGTATGAGGTGAAAATCTCATGTACGGTTCTGTAGAATGGTAGTAAGTGTGACTTATCTGTCAACTTTTCCACTATCACCCCCAAAAAACCAAACTCTACCTTATGTAAAGTTGCCAGAGTACGCTTAACCTCTAAATTTGAAATCACTGCTTATATACCTGGTATTGGCCATAATTTACAAGAACATTCTGTAGTCTTAGTAAGAGGGGGAAGGGTTAAGGATTTACCTGGTGTGAGATATC